>JARQOC010000006.1:215805935-216158435 GCA_033576535.1 Allobates femoralis | reverse complement strand
TCTATCTATCTATCTCTATTTATCTATCTATCTATCTATCTATCTATCTATCTATTCTATTTCTCTCTCTCTCTCTCCTTCTCTCCCTCTCCCTCTCTCTCTCCAGATTCTAGACTCCCGATTCTTCATAATCGGGCTCACAGCTAGTAATATATATATTTGATTGTCGTTATTTAGCACTGCAAAATATCAAGGTGTGGTTGGGCCCTGTTCTCCCCATCCCCATTGATCCCTGCAATGTGGCACAATTGGTGCCGGGGATGGTTGGTTCATGGCCTACAAGTAGGGTGTCCATGGGTGTAGTCCGAGCAAGATGATGATGTGTTTGGCCATGAGCGGGACCATGTGCAGTCATGTCACACAGGCAGCCCTCATTTGACATATGATCAACCTTTAACATTGTGGGCAGGCCAAAGATAATATGTTGCACACAATGTGCAGGTGCAGATGTGCCCCTGGAGGTATGTTCCCCCACTCCGTGTTTAGGTATGTTTACAGATTTTTTTTTTGTTGGAAACCTTGTTCCTACCATCTGTAGTTGGCCACATATGTCAGGAGCTTAATCTGTGAACACATGTTGAGGCCTTTTGAGCTGTGGCACATGGAGAAAGTTTTGCACAAATGCAAACTAACATGTTGGCAAACAGCCTAATGTTGACAAAAGCAACAACTTGGCTGCCATGTATGTTAATAATTACCTAAGCATGTGTAAATATTTGTATGCCACGTGTACTGACTGTTTGCTTTTGTGTGTTTGTACACACAGATGCCGAGGTGTAGCGTCGAATTTGAGACCCAGCTTCTCACGGAGTATCAGCGACACGAGTGCCTGTGGCGCTCCTCGCTGCCGGAATATCGGAATCACGCAGCGAGGACCGAGTCCTACAGGCCTCTTGTGGCCCTGGCCAATAGGCTGGAGCCAAGGGTAGGCAGGAGGTGGGACCAGGCCATGGTGGCACTCAAGATCAAAAATATGCGAGCTTCGTTCATGCGGGCTCACCTCCAATACCAGGGCCGTCGGTCATGGGCTGGAGGTGAGGAGGTACCATTACCTACCCTATGGTACTATCCGCTCCTCACCTTCATCCTTGGCGATGGTAGCTCGCGTGCAACGCAGTCCAACCGCCCCATTGCTACTTCCCATGTAGGCCCTGGAGAATCACCATCTGCGCCACAGGAGGTGGGTAATTGTGTCATGGTGGTGGTCCACATTGGTTGCTTCACATGTGTGCTTGTCTGCATGCTTCACAACCACCCCATTCTGATATTTGGGTCGTGGGCCTGGGAAACCTTTCCTTCATAAGTTTTATGTGTCCGCAGGGCCTTGCCTGCTTTTATCTCAAATCTATCCACAGAGCCCTTGTCCAAATTGGCAATGACACCAACCTATGTTTATGTTTGGGTTATTTAGTTAATCTTGTAAAAAGGACTTGGTTTTGTATTCAAGGAGGAACATAGCAACATGTACTAAATGTTGAAGGCACACATGTGTGTTGCCTTTGGCCCATGTGGTGTATTGTTTGTTGTAAGTGGGTTGGCTTTTTATAGTTTGACTCACAACGTCAAGCTGGCCCACATGGCCCTGGCTGGGAGTTCAGGCTGCATCAAGGTGGTGTGGTGACATGTCCTTTTTGGTGTAGGGCTCTGTGAATACCAGATAATTATGTATTGATCAGAGTACGTGGAATGGTACAGGTGAGTGTACAGGAGATGTACAGGTATTGTGGTCAATGACCAACGGTGTTTCGGAGGTTTGCATTTTGGGTTCGTGTTGTGTTGTGTGTGGTTGTGGTTTTTGGAGGCCTATGGCCAATTTAGAGATATGATGTTTCATTTAGCAATTGTTTTTTTTTTTTTTTTTTTTTCACAAGCCCCTGAGCAGGATGGCTCCATTCCGGAGCAACCTGTCGCTGATGATGCTCAGCCGAGTACATCTGCGGCTGAGCAGGAAGACGGAGCGAGTGATGTGGGTCCAGGCCCAGGTCCCAGCTCCGGCATCCATCGAAGACGACGTCCTGCACCACCTGAGACCAAGCTGGGCACCTGGGCCCGCCGGGTATTGCTGAGTGAACAGCGGACCCACATCTCGAGCTACGCCCTCCACATGAGCGACAGGTTGTCAAGGATGGAGCCGCTCCAACGACAGATCGCTCAGCGGGTCTTCGACCATGTCGCTGATGCTGCGGAAGATGGGGCCCTGCAATGGGGATGCCACATCCCCTCCCCAGTTCCACACCAAATGTGGCCCCTTTCCCCGGCGGCCCCATCACGCCCCGTGAGAAGACTGGCCCCGAGACGCACACCTAATCCTCCCCCAACACGTCGTCTTAGATCCGGACGCTCTCGGGCAGGTCGGGGCTGCCATGAGAGGGGGGGGGGAGCTGGCATTGTCGGAGCCAACAAAGGATGAGGAGGAGGGAGTTGGACACTAGTAGCCAATGCACTTAATTGGCCGTCTGGACTTTCACATATGGACCACAATGGATGGGTCTTTTTTTTTTTTTTTTTTTGTATTTTTTTTTCTGTGTGCTGAATAGCATTATTTTTGGGTTGTGTTTGTAACCATTTAGTCATGATTAAATTTTTTTGTTTGACACAATTGTCTCTTTATTTACGGTGATGAGTTCTGGGGTCAGCGTGGCTGAATGTTTCTGGTCACAATGTAGTTGCCCAATGCATCAACATATGGGTAAATGGCCTCAGAGCAGGACCACCATATGTCCCTTTCAAATGTGGTTGAACGTTCAAAAAGAGGTGTGGTCATATGGGTCACATAGTTACGTAATGGACATCTTGGTGTACAAAACATTTGTGTTGTGACATCAAGGACATACAAAAAGGTTACACACACATTTTAGTTACAACATACATGTGTGTCAGACATTTGACAAAATACACAGAATGCTGTTTACAGCTCGGGGTAGCCAGTCCACACTCCCCATGGTCCCAATGTGGGCCAGTATAGTTAAAGAGGGCAAAGGGGTAGCCAGTCCACACTCCTCATGGTCCCAATGTGGGCCAGTATAGTTAAAGAGGGCAAAGGGGTAGTCAGTCCACACTCCTCATGGTCCCAATGTGGGACACTATAAGAAAAGAGCCCAACGGGGGCAAAAAATAAAACAAACAAAAAGCCAACCAGGCAACGTTTGTAATTGTTCGGTCCAACAAGGACAACAGATTTTTGGCCCAGGAGAGCCCATTTAGTTGTGGGTGTTGGGACACCTCATTGGAGGGCACCATGGTGTTGCTGCACGGCAGCCAGCATGGCAGCCAGGCGGCCAAGATCGTGCATGCCACGTCGCATTGCCCGGTGTAGCCGTTGGCCGAACTCATGGTGGGCCCTCACAACGTCCTCCATGGTGGGTACATCTGTATTGTGTTGAAAACAAACAAAATAATTAACATCAAATAGTGCCTATGGTAAATTGGTATGTTCACACAACAAATATGGTCCTTACCCTGGGGCTCAACCTCCTCCTCAATATCAGGGGATGATGGCACTGAGACTCCACCCCGCATCTCCAGCACATTCTCCATCTGCAACAATGGGTGAAGGATATTATTTAATAAATGAGTGCCAATTCAAATTACCCCAAACCACCACACTGCTTACAGTGTGCAGCTAGTGATGGGCGAATCCTAAATTACTCGGAATCGCTTGACTCTAGCGAGTCCGAGCCCGGGACTCGCTACTCGTTGTGAGTCTAGCGAGTCCAATGTTAATGAATTGAGAAGCGAGTAATAGCAAGTAGTGTGCGATTTACAAATCACAGATGTGTCTCGGAAGCTTCAGCCTGAAGCAATCCTAGTTTTGCCATTGATTTGCATTGGACTCGTTTACTTTGCAAGTAATCGCTGGGAAACTTGCACAGATAAGAGTCCTGTCTGCTCTGTGTGCTGGCTGCCGCAGCTCCAGGGTCCTAGAGCCCGCCTGCTGCCTGATGTAGCAGAGCTGAGATTGTTCTCAGTCTGCTCATTCCCTGTGCATAGACATCTATATCTATGCACAGGGATGAGCAGAGAGGACATCACGTTTTGGACTGCGTCGGACGGAAGAGGATTTTTTTAATTAAAGATGGAGTCCCTAATGGCTTTTTTTTTATTTCTAATAAAATTTTTTCTCTGTGTTGTGTTTTTTATAAAACAATTTAATAGAAATTCATGGTGGTCATGTCTAATATTGGCGTGACCGCCATAAATTTCGGGCTTAGGGCCAGCTGATAATACAAAGCTGACCCTAACCTCTTTATTACCCAGCGTGCCACCGCCACCAGGGCCGCTGGAAGAGTGGGGTTCAGCGCCAGAGGATGGCGCTTCAATGAACGCGCCATCTTCTGGGGCGGCTTCGGGCTGCAATTTGCAGCGGGGGGTGCCCAGAAAGCTTGGGCATCCCTGCGCTGCGGATTCCAGCCCCCAGCTGCTTAGCTGTACCTGGCTAGACATAGAAATTGCGCGGAGCCCCACGCATTTTTTTAAAATTATTTCATGAAATTCATGAAATAATAAAAAAAAGGGCTCCCCTATATTCTTGTGTCTGGCCAGGTACAAATAGGCACCTGGGGGTTGGGGGCAGCCCGTCGCTGCCTGCTGGATCTGGCTGGTTCCAGAAATACGGCGAAGCCATTGTAATTTTTTTCTGAAAAATCAATAAAACAATCCTAAAAAAGGGACTGCATCTTTATTAACCCCTCGCCCATGGTCCAGGGGTTAATAAAGATTCCCTTTTATTTACATTGTTTTATGGATTTGTCAGAAAAAAATTTCACATCGGCTTCACCGTATTTCTGGAACCAGCCGGATCCAGCAGGCAGCGACGGGCTGCCCCCAATCCCCAGGTGCCTATTTGTACCTGGCCGGAAACAAGAATATAGGGGAGCCCTTTTTTTTAATTATTTCATGAATTTCATGAAATAATAAAAAAAAATGCGTGGGGCTCCGCACAATTTCTATGTCTAGCCAGGTACAGCTAAGCAGCTGGGGGCTGGAATCCGCAGCGCAGGGAGGCCCAAGCTTTCTGGGCACCCCCCACTGCAAATTGCAGCAGCCCGCAGCCGCCCCAGAAGATGGCGCGTTCATTGAAGCGCCATCCTCTGGCGCTGAACCCCGCTCTGCCAGCGGCCCTGGTGGCGGTGGCACGCTGGGTAATAAAGGGGTTAATACCAGCTTTGTTATACAAGCTGGTATTAAGCCCGAGATTCTTAATGTCAGGCCACGTTTGACCCAGCCACTAAGAATCTCCAATAAAGGGTTAAAAAAACACAACACAGAGAAAATTTTTTATTTGAAATAAAAACAAAAGCCATTAGTGACTCCATCTTTAATTAAAAAAATCCTCTTCTGTCCGACGCAGTCCAAAACGCGATGTCCTCTCTGCTAGATGTCTATGCACAGGGAATGAGCAGACTGAGAACAATCGCAGCTCTGCTGCATCATCTCTGTGAGCAGTCGGGCTCTAGGACCCTGGAGCTGCGGCAGCCAGCACACAGAGAAGACAGCTGGACTCGGCTCGCAAAGTAACAGCAGTTACTTTGCGAGTTTCCCTGCTATCACTGGCACAGTAGCCGAGTGTAATGCAAGACAATGGCAATCCTAGTTTTGTCAGCGTTTGCAATTGATTTGCATTGGACTCGTGCGAGTAAACACTGGGAAACTCGCAGAGTACCGAGTCCTGCGAGTCCCTTACTACTCGCCGAGTAACGAGTCCTAGCGAGTAGATTCGCCCATCCCTAAATACAATATTAAATATAATAAATATAATACAAGTGGTCGGTATTAAAATAATACAGGTCAATTAGGGAGAAGACAATAGAAAAAGATGACTACATGTTTAATCCATCAAGGAGAGAGGACAAGAAGTAGTGTTACCAAAAATCACAGACCTTTCAAAATGTAGTCATATAACTGCACACCTCCGGCATAACAAATTTAATGTCCCAGCCTATTACAAGGCTGCATTAAACTGCCTCATGCGTCAAAGGCAATGCTAAGTAATGCTGAGCATGCAGTAGGGCTGATACTAAGCTAACTAGCTGCAGATGATGTGGCCTAATCTACAGTGGCTACCTTGATCTACCCACCTAGTCATAAAGTGCTGAATTTACTTGAACAAAGCATAGTTTACCTTGGGCCACACTGCACTGCCATGCAAGGGGTCTGGAATGGAGACACACATCCTGGACAACCTCAACATACATTTATTCCGGGTGGACTTCGTCAGGAGGCGTGGCTTATTCTATACTGAGCTCATTATATACCATAGTCTACTTCCCCATAGGTCTGTATTGACAGAATAATCATAAACACATGTGCATCTTGATTCCTCACTAAACTAAATTTCTGCTCATTATGGACATGTGCCGCCCAGCTTAGGGGACCGGGATACCCGGCGCAGGGTCCCTTTCCTTGGGGGAGTCACTGGTGGCTGGACCCAGGCCGTGGCCCCAGGCTGGCACACTCCTAAAGGGGGGTATTTACAGGGGATTTAGAAGTTTATATAGTTTATAAAGTTTGTAGATGTTATTGTCGTGACGCCACCCAGAATAATGTGGCTATATATGGCCACCGCTGCCTTGTACTGGCCAGGGGATGATGGTGAGAGGCAGCTGAGATGGTATAGCCCTTTTCCGGGTAGGGCTGTAGGGTCCCCTGGACAGGTGATGTTAAAGTTAATGATGGATGAAGATGGAAGTATGGTGAGGAGATGTTAAGGGCACAGACACTTACTTGATTCACAGCAAATTCTCTCAGCGGTGATGGTCCCAATCCTGGATAGATGGTAGCTGTTAAATCAGAGGCTGAGGCACAGATGAGGTTTAACTGGTTTACTTTCAACCAAACTATAATACAACAAGTCCCGTCTCCGGAGTCTGCAATAGGGGTTCAGTTGCTCAGGCCCCACCGGGTCCTTTACCTCCTGCTTGCGCTGTCTATGTGGCCCTGCTGCCGTGTGTGAACTCGCTGCCGGCCCAAATCTGTCCTCTCTGGGTCCCACTCAACAGGCAACTTGAGTCCTTTGTCTCTCTCTGCTTACCCCCTCCGGGAGTACTGCTGAACTCTTAGTATGTTGCTGTGTCTGGCCCTGTGAAGCTTGTTGTTACCTCACGTTTTCCGGTTGCTGTATTGTATATAACTAATGCAGCCACGGATCCGGTATCCGTATCTGCGTTTTTTATCTAGGGTAGATAATGATGCTACCCGATTCTGAAAGTGTTCCTCTTATCAGTTTTCTCCTCCTCAGACCGATGGCTTGGCCCTGGAAATTGTCAGTCAGTCCTCAGGAACTCAATGCAGCTCCTGTCACTCTGAGTCCCTGGCTCCAACTGTCTGAAAATTTACCTCAGACCAGTGTTTTATCTCTAGGGAAGTCTCTGGTGTCTCTGGAGCTCCCCCTACTGGCCAAAGGTGGTAGTGCAGTGGCATGGCTTTCTAAGTGAGTGCAACTATTATGATCTTATACTGTGGCTAATACCCGCAGGGGCGCCACATTCCCCCTTAGTTAAGAACAGTACTCCGGGACTGTGGGACAATAAACATAAGATATAACAGATAATATTGATAGAGTCTTAAAAAAAAATAAAAAGTTACAAAAACCACTCAAGTTTAAAAAATAGAGTCTTGTAAAAAGTCACTTCAAATAGCGTCCATTAATACAGCTCTGTCCTTGAGGACTATTTATTTGTTAGGAAAGGCACTGCAATTAGCGTCCATTTTTCCAACAAAGTTTATGAATAATTTAAGAATGTTCAAAAAACAGTCTTTCCGGAGCTTTAATTTACCGCCTCCGGGCTGATAAATGAAGAAAAGAGTTCAAGAATATGCAAGTAGTTCATACAGAATAGTCTCTGCAGGTACTGAGCTTTTTGTTAACGTTACATCTAATAACTACTAATTAACAACTAAACAAGTTCCTTTCAGATATTTCGGGTTGTAAGTGCAGTAGGCCTCAAGGCCCTCGGGTCACCGCATATGAGGCCAAGTTTTAACTCTCCGTGACTGCCACTTTACATCATACCTTTTAGGATTCTATTCAACTGCATAACTTTAACAAATATACAATGCACATGAAATCTATTTACATTTGGTAGTCTGCATATCTTGCTGGTAATTGACCCTGAGTACTACGCTGTGATCTGCGTAACGCTTGTGTACTGGGTGTACTCAATGTGATGGTGTGAGTGGACGTATACCTAGTAAGTACTTCTGGTTCTGCTAGGGATAATTCCACATTTGTGGGGTTGGCAATTCCACCGTGTCCAGGACTATTATTACTAGGAATTTGTTCTTCCTGTCTTGGAACTTCTTGTGGTACAGGGTCTGCTTCTAATTCTATTGGTCTTGGGGCTTCTGGTATTACAGGCTCTGGTGTTTGATAGAAGGCCATCATGGGAACTACTACTGCACCATTGTAGGTTGGCCAGGTTTTAGGAAAGTCTCCTAAATAGGTGTGATATACTCCATCTTCTTCTTTTTCGTCAACAGGTTGAACCGGTACTGGTTGAATAACTTCTGGTTCAGGTTGAATGACTTCTTTTTCTTTCAATGTCTCTGGACATAGTTTTAGATTGTCTCTTGACACTAGTACTGATGTTAATCCACCATCTTTGCTTATAAGACACATTTTAGGATTGTTCACTCTCATTGGTAAAACTGTATATGGGGCGGATTCCCACTGATTGTCCAGTTTATTAGTGCGACGGTTTCTCTTGAGCACTTGATCACCAGGTTTTAATGGGGTTGCTAGAGCATTCTGGTTGAAGTATTGCTCTTGTCTTTCTCTAGTTTTCTGGAGATTCCTTTCTACGCATTCTTGCACTTGGCGATATTGTTGTTGGCGTAGGGAGTCCCAGTTGGAATCCTGCACTTCTGCGTCAGGTTTTACAATACCCATTTCTAGATCTATTGGTAGCTTGCCAGGTCTTGCACGCATAAGGTAAGCTGGGGTACAGTTTGTGGAGCTTACCGGGACATTGTTATAGAGGTCTACCAAGTCAGGCAATTTCTCTGGCCATAGGTTTCTCTCTGTCTCTGGTAAAGTCTTTAAGAGATCGATTACAATATGGTTCATTTTTTCGCATAAGCCATTTGTTTGCGGATGATAGGCTGTTGTACGGATCTTCTTGCAGCCATACATATTGCAAAATTCTCTGAAGATCTCTGATTCAAATGCTGTGCCTTGGTCTGCGAGTACTTGTTCCGGATATCCATGGGGTCTGCAAAAGTATGTCTGGAACGCCTTAGCTGCTGTCTTTGCAGTGAGATCTTTCACAGGCACTACTACCAGGAAGCGTGAGTAATGGTCCACGATGGTTAAAGCATAGACGTAGCCGGACCGGCTTGGTGTCAATTTCACGTGATCTATTGCTACGAGCTCAAGTGGTTGCTTGGTAACTATAGGCTGGAGTGGTGCTCTTTGTTTTTTTAGATCTTTTCTTCTGAGGTTGCACGGACCACAGTTTCTGCACCATTCTTCAATTGATCTTCTCATTCCAACCCAGTAGAATCTTTCTCTTAAAAGTACTTCTAGCTTTTTCCACCCGAAGTGACCAGCACCATTGTGATAAGCTTCTAGGACCATTTTTACATCTTGTTTAGGCACAATGATCTGCCATACTAGCTCATGCGTCTTTGGATTGGTATATCTTCTGCACAGCTTTCCTTGGTACAGGAACATTTTGCCTCTCTCTTTCCAGAGTTGATGTGTCTCTTTCGGTGCATTTTCATTGGGATACGCACTTTGCTCAGTCAGCAGTTCTTTCACCAACTTCACAGCTGGATTGCTGTCTTGAGTGTCAGCCCATCTGTGGTGTGCTAATGGGTTGAGATTCACCTGTTGATGTTTCTGGTAGGCACTGGATTGATACTGTCCTACCTTGGGACGATGGAAGGCGGGTAGTTCAATTTCTTCAAGTTCTACCGGTTCTTCTTCCACGTCTCTCAAGTGCGGCATCCGGGATAAAGCGTCTGCATTTCCATTCTTTCGGCCTGCTCTATACTTGATCACGAAGTTGTAATTAGACAGCCGGGCTATCCATCGCTGTTCCAGCGCACCTAGCTTGGCTGTATCCAGGTGGGTCAATGGGTTGTTATCAGTATAGACGGTGAATTCTGCAGCTGCCAAGTAGTGTTTGAAACGCTCAGTCACAGCCCAGACTACTGCCAGTAGTTCTAACTTGAAGGAGCTGTAATTTTCAGGATTTCTTTCAGTAGGCCGGAGCTTTCTACTTGCAAAGGCGATGACTTTCTCCTTGCCTCCTTGCTTCTGAGATAGTACTGCTCCCAGTCCTACATTACTGGCATCTGTGTAAAGGATGAAAGGTTGATGGTAATCAGGGTATGCCAGCACTTCTTCTCCGGTCAATGCCTTCTTCAACTTTTCAAAGGAATCTTCCCTCTCATCACTCCACTGGAAAGGAGGATTGCGGTTTGAAGGCTTCTTCGACTGCCCTACCAGGATGTCTTGTAGAGGTGCTGCTAGCTTGGTGAACCCTTGGATGAATCTACGATAGTAGCCCACCAGTCCCAGGAATTGCCTCACCTGTTTCACGCTAGTAGGTCTTGGCCAATCCCTTATTACGGTTACTTTCTCGGGATCCGGTGCTACTCCTTCTGAACTTACAACGTGTCCCAGGTATTGTACCTTTGGCTTTAGAAGGTGACATTTTGATGGCTTGATCTTCATACCATACCGGGATAAGGCTTCGAACACTTCTGCCAGATCTTGTAGATGTTGTTCGTAAGTCTTTGAGTAGACTATTACATCATCTAGGTACAGAAGGACGGCTTCAAAGTTCTTGTGTCCGAGACAGCATTCCATCAATCGCTGAAAGGTACCGGGTGCGTTGCAGAGTCCGAACGGCATACAATTAAATTCACAGAGACCCATTGGTGTGGTAAATGCTGTCTTCTCTTTATCTTCCTCAGCCACAGGGACTTGCCAATACCCACTTGTTAAGTCTAAGGTGGAAAAATAGTTAGCAGATCTTAAAGCGGCTAATGACTCTTCAATTCTAGGTAAGGGGTAGGCGTCTTTATGGGTAATGTGATTAATCTGCCGGTAATCTACGCACATTCTCATGGTTCCGTCTTTCTTTTTAACTATTACCAGAGGGGCTGCCCAGGGGCTACAACTGTCTCTTATTACCCCGGCCTGTTTCATCTCCCTCAGCATGTCTTTAGCACATTGATAATGAGCGGGCGGTATGGGTCTATATCTCTCTTTTATTGGTGGGTGGTTACCGGTAGGAATTGTATGTTCTACCCCTTTAATCTGTCCGAAGTCTAATGGGTGTTTACTGAAGACCCGTTCATATTCTTCTACTAGTCGGTACACCCCTTGTTTTTGGTGGGTAGGTGTTGAATCTGTACCTATATGCAGCTGCTGACACCAATCTTCTAATTCTCCACTTGAACCATTGTCGTCCGCCTGACATGACGGATTCAAGGGCCCAATGGCTATGATGGCATTGTTGTCAACAGTGTATAGCTTGGCCATTGTAGCGTACCTTGGTAAAGTGACCTCTTCCTCTCCACAATTCAAAAGACGTATGGGCACTCTTCCCCTGTGTACCTCGACTATTCCTCTAGCCGTTAATATCGTGGGTCTACTATCAGTGTACACAGGCTCTACCAAGGCTTGGTAATCTCGTCCTTTAATACCAATGGCTGCTCTACACCATACCAGCATTTCAGTTTTTGGAGGTATTACTATAGGAGTTGGGTCACTTACCCTCACACTGCCGATTTCTCCACCTGCAACCTCTACTTGTTGCTTCAGCACCAATGCTTTTATCTCTCTCCGGAGAATTCTCTGCTGGCAGGATTGGGCAGTTTCCGCAAATTGCTGTAAAATAGTAATAACCTCGGAAAAACAATTTTCTAAAACATTCATACCTATCAATACAGAAGGTTCCCGTCGGTTAACATCAACAATTATGATACCCTGATTCTTTAATTCTACTCTACCAATCTTAATGGTCATCTCTCTAAATCCTACTTGCGGTACCAATTTTCCATTACTAGCATATATACTTAGCTCAACATTAGATGGTCTTTTATCAATGTCTGAATCTGCCCAGTACCTCTTATAAAGGATATGTGGTATAGATGAAATCTGGGAACCAGTGTCCAACAAGGCATTGAGGGGAATACCGTCCAGCACGATGGGGATAATGGGACGTCCTCCGACGTACTTATCGTGCCAGGATGTTGGGCCTTGAAAGTTCACTCCTGCGAAGCGGCCCGCATTCCCAGGGGATCCTTGTTTAAATCACAATTGCGGGCGATGTGGCCTGGCTTCCGGCAACGGCGGCAAATAGGCTGTCCATCCGGCTGGTAACGGTCGTTGGGTCGTCCTCTCCACGCTGGGTATCTCTGGGGTCTCATCCAGGAAATATCCTCTCTGCGGTTCGCCAACTCCATCTTGGGTGTAGTCTGTGATTCTCTCATTTCCTGCATGGTTTTAGCCATTGAGGTGACAATGTCTGTTAGAGAGTCAAGCTTTTGCTGGAAAGCATCATTAGCCCTGGCCTCCAGGGGCTTAACTGATGTCACTGGCACTCTCTGTTGTTGAGGGGTTTCTGTAATGGATTGCTCAGGATCCTGATCCCAAAGTGCCTCTGCCTGCTGGAGACGAATAGCGCTCTCCTTTAACTGGGCAAATGTCACTTCAGGGTCCTTGAAAGTCAGCATACTCGCATGCCCTCGATGAGAAGGGGTTAATAGTCCCTCAATGAATTGATCTTTTAACAATTTATCAGCGCCAGTGTTAAACATTGGTTCAGCCAGTGTAAGCGCTTTAAGGGCCTCTTGTAAATTCAGGGCAAAGTCTCTCACACTCTCATTGGCCTTTTGTTTGCAATTGAAGAATTTGGTCTTTGCTTTGCTACCAGCAGTAGTTTCAAATACTGCCTTTAATCCAGCTAGAATATGCTCAGCAGTGTCTTTTAGATCAGCGGACCATGCTGTGACTTCTCGCTTGGCATTACCACTTAACTGTGCCATCAGCAAACCGACACGCTGAGCTTCTGCCATTGGAAACATGTTTAAATAGGCCAGCAGTTTTTCTTTAAAATCATCAAAAGTATTAGGCTTACCTTCATACACTGGAAGCCATGGAGCACCTGGGGTATATGGCATCAACATCGGCATAATGGGCGCTGCACCTTGCGCCGCTGTGCTGCCGAGCGCTCTGTTTTGTGCTTCAGCTGCATTTGTGTCGCCGGGTGTTTCGGCGTCTCCGTGCTGCGACATGTTGCGCCCCCTTAGTTAATCCGGACCCTTCCGGTCCTCTGCTTCCGTCGGGATGGCGTATAATCGTTCCGCTGTGCAGCAGGATTGGTTTTCCCCTTTTGCAGACGTCAGAGCTCTCAGCTTGGTACCGCCCACAAAGACACGCCCCCTGCTGCTTCTGCTCGCCGTGAGTTCAGTAATGGCGGAATCTGAAATTTTTCAGTCAGATCAGAGCTCAGGGCTATGACACAGTTCAAATAGCAGTCTCGTGCTGTGGCAGTTATGAGGTAATTAGTGATGATGCAATTTTACCTCAGAGGCTGGCGGCCATTTTGTTTCAATGTTAGTCAATGGGGAAAAGTCTATTTCAATGGTTTCCAATGGGAAAATCACTTTTTGATAAAAAAGTCAATTTTTCTCGGATTTTCTCACAATTTTCGGCATTAATCACGGCACACAGTACCCGATTTAACCAGGCACGGTAAATCCTGTTCGTGACGCCAAAGAGAGATGTGCCGCCCAGCTTAGGGGACCGGGATACCCGGCGCAGGGTCCCTTTCCTTGGGGGAGTCACTGGTGGCTGGACCCAGGCCGTGGCCCCAGGCTGGCACACTCCTAAAGGGGGGTATTTACAGGGGATTTAGAAGTTTATATAGTTTATAAAGTTTGTAGATGTTATTGTCGTGACGCCACCCAGAATAATGTGGCTATATATGGCCACCGCTGCCTTGTACTGGCCAGGGGATGATGGTGAGAGGCAGCTGAGATGGTATAGCCCTTTTCCGGGTAGGGCTGTAGGGTCCCCTGGACAGGTGATGTTAAAGTTAATGATGGATGAAGATGGAAGTATGGTGAGGAGATGTTAAGGGCACAGACACTTACTTGATTCACAGCAAATTCTCTCAGCGGTGATGGTCCCAATCCTGGATAGATGGTAGCTGTTAAATCAGAGGCTGAGGCACAGATGAGGTTTAACTGGTTTACTTTCAACCAAACTATAATACAACAAGTCCCGTCTCCGGAGTCTGCAATAGGGGTTCAGTTGCTCAGGCCCCACCGGGTCCTTTACCTCCTGCTTGCGCTGTCTATGTGGCCCTGCTGCCGTGTGTGAACTCGCTGCCGGCCCAAATCTGTCCTCTCTGGGTCCCACTCAACAGGCAACTTGAGTCCTTTGTCTCTCTCTGCTTACCCCCTCCGGGAGTACTGCTGAACTCTTAGTATGTTGCTGTGTCTGGCCCTGTGAAGCTTGTTGTTACCTCACGTTTTCCGGTTGCTGTATTGTATATAACTAATGCAGCCACGGATCCGGTATCCGTATCTGCGCTTTTTATCTAGGGTAGATAATGATGCTACCCGATTCTGAAAGTGTTCCTCTTATCAGTTTTCTCCTCCTCAGACCGATGGCTTGGCCCTGGAAATTGTCAGTCAGTCCTCAGGAACTCAATGCAGCTCCTGTCACTCTGAGTCCCTGGCTCCAACTGTCTGAAAATTTACCTCAGACCAGTGTTTTATCTCTAGGGAAGTCTCTGGTGTCTCTGGAGCTCCCCCTACTGGCCAAAGGTGGTAGTGCAGTGGCATGGCTTTCTAAGTGAGTGCAACTATTATGATCTTATACTGTGGCTAATACCCGCAGGGGCGCCACAGACACTTGATCATTCCGATTATGTGACTGTGTGGCAGGAAGTGCATCATAATGAAAGGCATAGTGTGTTACCAAGCTAACCTGCTCTTAAGTGCCTGTCCCCCACATAATCACATGATCGGCGGCAGAAAGTGCATCATAATGGAAGGCATAGTGTATTACTATGCCAACCCGCCCTAAAGTGCCTGCCCTCGCATGATCACATGATTTGCGGCAGGAAGCATGTCATGTTGGCATAGTTTGTTACTATGCCAACCCTCTCTTCCATTGCGTGCTCACCTCGCGTGATTTACTCAACATGGACAAAACTGAATTCATAGTCTTTCCCCCAAGAAATTCCACCCCACCTCCCAACCTATCCATCTGCATCAGCGACTGCGCCCTTTCCCCAGTCCCCCAAGCCAAGTGCCTCGGGGTAATCCTTGACTCCTCCCTATCCTTCAAGCCCCACATCGAGGCCCTCACCACATCCCTCCGGCTCCAGCTCAAGAACATCTCGCGGATCCGCTCCTTCCTCACCCACGACTCCACTAAAACACTCATTCATGCTCTTATCATCTCCCGCCTTGACTACTGCAACCTTCTTCTCAATGGCCTCCCGGCTAACTCCCTCACACCTCTCCAGTCTATCCTCAATTCCGCTGCCCGACTAATCTACCTGTCCTCCCGCTACTCCCCTGTCTCCCCCCTCTGCCAAGCCTTTCACTGGCTCCCCGCCTCCAAGAGATCCCAATTCAAAACACTAACCATGGCGTACAAAGCCATACAGAACCTGGCCACGCCATACATCTCCGACCTGGTCTCCCGATACCTACCCTCACGCAACCTCCGCTCCTCCCAAGAACTTATCCTCTGCTCCCCTCTCATCACCTCTTCGCACAACCGAGTCCAGGACTTCTCCCCGGCATCTGCCTTACTCTGGAACTCCCTGCCCGAACACGTCAGACACTCGCCTACCCTGAGAAGCTTCAAGTGTCACCTGAAGACTCACCTATTCCGTCAAGCATACAACCTGCCATGAGACCCAGGCGACCGCCCCATACCTGACACTCCCCCATCCTACTGTATCCCAACCCGCCCCTCGTAGACTGTGAGCCCTCGTGGTCAGGGTCCCTGCCCCTCCTGTACCTGTACGTCCTGATCACCTAGATTTAGTGTACTTGTTCTTGTCTCCCTTATCCTCATGTAAAGCACCATGGAACCTAATGGCGCTATATAAATAAATAATAATAATAAATAATTTGCGGCACACATGACCCAGGTGCTGGGAAGCCTCATTCCCAGCGTCACTGCCACAAGGAAGCCCCGGCCCTGACCCACCGAGCAGAAGCTATGCCGAGAGTTATTTGACAGATGGGAAAATGCCCAAACTAGCAATTCCTAGAGCACAAAAACAGTTACTAAGGCCCATGAATTTCATTATCCCATAGGGTAACCCTAAACTACCAAAGTTTAAAACAAAAAATAATTACTGGTAGTAATCTAATGCCCAACAGATTTCTAAATTACAGTCAGCATAGTGCAGCCACGAAGTACAGTAATGTGGCCTGTCCAGCCGGCTACAAAGAGCTAAGGGTACATGGATCTAAATTAATAGATGAAGGCTACAATAATACCGATATTAGATGAGTACTAGAAAACTATACAACATCTTAGTTACAGTATACATAATGGTACACAATATAAGGCTAGTCGCCAAGGTGCTAGGTGTTATACATCGCAATACATCTAAAACAATAGTGTACCACAGAACCATAATAAACATAGCGCTTTTCTGCCAGGCGACAGTCGGCAGTCAGAAGCTTTGTTTCAGTAAGAGATGCTTATTTTCTTCATAGAAAGATCCAGCGGAGTTCCAATCACAATCATGATAACACAATATCTTCCAATTCACACGGTTTATGTCCAGGGCAGACTAATATAATCACAGGTGGAAGATTAAGTGCACTAAAATGAAGAAGAGAGCGATGCAGTGAAAATAAAATATAAAAATGTAGCCATAGAAGACCACAAATGCCTTTATAAAAAGGATCTACAGCTGACAGCCTCATTGAGGCATTTTGGAGAGACAGTGTCAAGTGTCTCTTTCTGTAGGAGTTTACATTTGATGTCACCACCTCGATTACCATTGTATACGTGGTCAATCCCACAGACCCTCAGACCCCTCAGGTTACAATTGTGCATCTCAAAAAGTGCAGTGGGATAGATTTTAATGTACTCTGATGTTGAACGGTCGAGTTGTCATACCGACATAGACCACCACACAGGGGCAGGTGGCGTGATACACCACCGCCTCTGTGTTGCACGTAATGTGATGCACAATTTTGTATATCAGTTTGCCCAAGGAATCTGAAAAGGTCTTGGTTTTTGATATAAACCTACAGACACAGCACCAGCCACATGAATATGAACCCCAGGGTGGACCCTTGTTGGTCAAAAATGTCTGTCTGCTCGGGGCAACATAATGACTGTGTCAAAATGTTTCCGGTGTGTGATCTATGCCAGGCGAATTGAGGTCTAGCATCAAGATTTTTTTGCAAATATTTGTCAGTCAATAAGACTGACCAATGTTTTTTGAAGATGTCCTGTATTGCTGACCATTGAGCATTAAACGTGCTAATAAACCTGACTTTGTTATCCCCTTGGGTTCTGCGATTTTTCTTTGGCCTAGTTTGTAAGAGAGTGTCTCTGCTGGAGTCCATGGCGCACATAAATCCCCTCCTTTTATCATTTTCATGATAACCCTTTTCTTTAGATCTGGTGGAGAGGTTTTTTTGCCAGTTCATGAACGGTAATATCATTGCGCGCAAAAACTGACCGATAGGGATAGAGTTTTTTAGTCTTGGTAGGTGAGATGAAGAGGCATGTAAGATGCTATTTGTAGATTGTGCAAGAAGGTTTCCAGCCGTGATGTGGAGCCCCGCCAGATGAATAGTATATCGTCAATATTCCTCAACCAGAGATGACTGTTTCATAACCCTCCAATTTCGAGACTGTTTCCCTCTCCCACAGCCCCAGGAACAAATTTGCATATGAAGGGGCACATGTTGCCCCCATTGCAGTTCCCTTGAGCTGTAGGAAGAGGCAGTCCCAAAAAACAAAAAGATTGTGAGTCAATGCAAAATGCAGTGATGAGAGTATGAAATCAATCAATGGTCTTTCCAGATTAGTAGTCTGTAAAAAAAATACCTAGCTGCAGTCATCCCGTGGTCGTGTTCAATTGACGTATACAAGGACTCCACGTCACAAGTAACTAGCCACATCTCATCAGTTAATCGGACTTTCTTAGAATGTCGTTGGTATCCCTGATACCCCTGATATTTCATTATGATGTACTTCCTGCCACTGATCATGTGATCATGTGGGGGTGGGAACTTAAGAGCGGGTTGACTTGGTAACACACTATGCCTTTCATTATGTTGCAATTCCTGCCACACAGTCACGTGATAGGAATGATCACATGTCCATAGTGAGCAGCAATTTAGTTTAGTGAGGCATCAAGATACAGAGGTTTTTATGATTATTCTATCAATAGAGACCTATGGGGAAGTAGACTATGGTATATAATGAGCTCAGTATAGAATAAGCTATGCCTCCTGACAAAGTCCACCCGGACTAAACGTACGTCGAGGTTTCTTGGACGTGTGTCTCCATTCCAGACCTCCTGCAGGGCAGTGCAGTATGGCCTAAGGTAAACTATGTTGTGTTCAAGTAAATTCAGCACTTTATGACTAGGTGGGTAGATCACAGATAGCCACTGTAGAATAGCCCACAGCACCTGCAGCTAGTTAGCCTAGTATCAGCCCTGCTGCATGCTCAGCATTACTTAAAATTGTCTTGGCAGCACAAGACAGTTCAATGCAGCCTTGTAATAGGCTGGGACATTACAATTTGTTGTGCTGGAGGTGAGCAGTTATATGATTATATTTTGAAAAGTCTGTGATTTTTGGTGGCACTACTCCTTGTCCTCTCTTCTTCATGGGAAATAAGGGACCGGGTATGATCATGTTAAGGGCAGACTACTCAGTAGACATTATGAAAAGAAAGAGAGAAGGAGAGTCCTATTGCCCAAGTAGCTAAAACACGTATGTACTGTCCACACAGTGTATATTGCACAAAGTTTTACTTTATTAAATGCAATGGATACAATAACAGACGTGTTTGAGGTAAAATTGACAAGACATTTAAACATTAAGAGGGAGACAAAGTGACAAGTGGGCAAGACAGGCAGGGGCTGTATATGGAAGGTTCAGAGGGGTAGTAAAAGTGCAAGGTGCCAAGGTGCAAAGATCAGGGTAGAGGTAGTTTATCCTAATGGAGGTAGCAGAAAACCCCTGATCTAAAATACAATAAAGTGCACAATAACAGCTTACCCATGAGCCTAGTGAGGGTCCCTGCCACGTCTGTCCACTGGTCCAGTAGCCCCGACACGTGTTTCGCGTCGGCTGCTTCGGGGGGCTAGTGGTGAAGCACTGATCTTTGCACCTTGGCACCTTGCACTTTTACTACCCCTCTGAACCTTCCATATACAGCCCCTGCCTGTCTTGCCCACTTGTCACTTTGTCTCCCTCTTAATGTTTAAATGTCTTGTCAATTTTACCTCAAACACGTCTGTTATTGTATCCATTGCATTTAATAAAGTAAAACTTTGTGCAATATACACTGTGTGGACAGTACATACGTGTTTTAGCTACTTGGGCAATAGGACTCTCCTTCTCTCTTTCTTTTCATAATCTCTTCTTCATGGATTAAACATCTAGCCATCTTTTTCTATTGTCTTCTCCCCAATTGACCTGGTGTCAGACGGTGTCTGTACTGATTGTGGTTTTATATACCTTCACAACAGTGTTTTGGGTTTATATTGGTGAGTGTGTATATGGGTGTGTGAACATGGGTGCATATATATATATATATATAGAGAGAGAGATAGATAGATAGATAGATAGATAGATAGATAGATAGATAGATAGATACAGTTAGGGCCAGAAATATTGGGACAGTGACACAAGTTTTGTTATTTTAGCTGTTTACAAAAACATGTTCAGAAATACAATTATATATATAATATGGGCTGAAAGTGCACACTCCCAGCTGCAATATGAGAGTTTCCACATCCAAATCGGAGAAAGGGTTTAGGAATCATAGCTCTGTAATGCATAGCCTCCTCTTTTTCAAGGGACCAAAAGTAATTGGACAATGGACTCTAAGGGCTGCAATTAACTCTGAAGGCGTCTCCCTCGTTAACCTGTAATTAAATGGTCAGGGGTGGATTCCAGGTGTGTGGTTTTGCATTTGGAAGCTGTTGCTGTGACCAGACAACATGCTATCAAAGGAACTCTCAATTGAGGTGAAGCAGAACATCCTGAGGCTGAAAAAAAAAAAAAATCCATCAGAGAGATAGCAGACATGCTTGGAGTAGCAAAATCAACAGTTGGGTACATTCTGAGAAAAAAGGAGTTGACTGGTGAGCTTGGGAACTCTAAAAGGCCTGGGCGTCCACGGATGACAACAGTGGTGGATGATCGCCGCATACTTTATTTAGTGAAGAAGAACCCGTTCACAACATCAACTGAAGTCCAGAACACTCTCAGTGAAGTAGGTGTATCTGTCTCTAAGTCAACAGTAAAGAGAAGACTCCATGACAGTAAATACAAAGGGTTCACATCTAGATGCAAACCATTCATCAATTCCAAAAATAGACAGGCCAGAGTTAAATTTGCTGAAAAACACCTCAAGAAGCCAGCTCAGTTCTGGAAATGTATTCTATGGACAGATGAGACAAAGATCAACCTGTACCAGAATGATGGGAAGAAAAAAGTTTGGAGAAGAGAGGGAACGGCACATGATCCAAGGCACACCACATCCTCTGTAAAACATGGTGGAGGCAACGTGATGGCATGGGCATGCATGGCTTTCAATGGCACTGGGTCACTTGTGTTTATTGATGACATAACAGCAGACAAGAGTAGCTGGATGAATTCTGAAGTGTACCGGGATATACTTTCAGCCCAGATTCAGCCAAATGCTGCAAAGTTGATTGGACGGCGCTTCATAGTACAGATGAACAATGACCCCAAGCATACAGCCAAAGCAACCCAGGAGTTCATGAGTGCAAAAAAGTGGGACATTCTGCAATGGCCAAGTCAATCACCAGATCTTAACCCGATTGAGCATGCATTTCACTTGCTCAAATCCAGACTTAAGACGGAAAGACCCACAAACAAGCAAGACCTGAAGGCTGCGGCTGTAAAGGCCTGGCAAAGCATTAAGAAGGAGGAAACCCAGCGTTTGGTGATGTCCATGGGTTCCAGACTTAAGGCAGTGATTGCCTCCAAAGGATTCGCAACAAAATATTGAAAATAAAAATATTTTGTTTGGGTTATGTTTATTTGTCCAATTACTTTTGACCTCCTAAAATGTGGAGTGTTTGTAAAGAAATGTGTACAATTCCTACATTTTCTATCAGATATTTTTGTTCAACCCTTCAAATTAAACGTTACAATCTGCACTTGAATTCTGTTGTAGAGGTTTCATTTCAAATCCAATGTGGTGGCATGCAGAGCCCAACTCGCGAAAATTGTGTCACTGTCCAAATATTTCTGGCCCTAACTGTATATATATATAGGTGTGTGTATATGGGTGTGTGTGGATTGGATGTGTATATGGGGGGGGGGGTGAGAAGTGGCACAATAGGGGCCTAGGATGGGGACATTACTGCAGTATGGGGTCATTACTATAATATGGGGACTAGTATGAGTGCATTACTACAGTATGGGATCAGTATGGGGGCATTACTGCTATATGGGGACCAGTATGGGGACACTACTACAATATAGGGACCAGTATGGGGGCATTAATGCTATATGGGGACCAGTATGGGGGACATTACTGCAATATGGGAACCCCTATTGGGACATTACCACAATATAGGGCCAGTATGGGGACACTACCACAATATGAGGACCAGGATGGGCACATTAATACAATTTGTTGACCCGCATGGGCACATTACTACAATATAGGTACCAGGATGGGGGCATTACTACAATATGGGGGACATTACTACAAATTACTACAATATAGGGATCAGTATGGGGGACATTACTGCAATATGGGAACAAGTATGAGGGTGTTACCACAATATGGGGACCAGCATGGGGCATTAATGTAATATGGGGACCAGTATGGGGGACATTGCCTCAATATGGGGACCAGTATGGGGACATTACCACAATATGGGGACCAGTATGTGGGATCTAACTACAATATAGGTACCAGTATGGGGATATTACTACAATATAGGGACCAGGATGTGGAACATTACTATATTGGGACCAGTATGGGGACATTTCTGCAAGATGGGGACCAATATGGGGGATATTTCTGCAATATGGGAACCAGTATGGGGAAATTACCACAATATAAGGACCAGGATAGGCAGATTACTACAATTTGTAGACCAGTATGGGGACATTACTACAAGAAGGCGACAAGGTTGGGAACATTACTACAAATTATTATTTGGTGCTCATTGTAAGACAATATTATAAGAAAGGGTTAAAATGTAAAAAAAATTCATAAGAAGATGAAGAAAGTGTTTTATATATAAGCTTAAATTACCAAAAAAGTGCATGTTTGTTATCACCACATTCATAACAACCCAACCTATGAAAAAACGGTACCATAACCCATGCAATGAATATCATAATAAACCAAAAGTAAAAAAATGTTAAAAAGGTGTATAGAAAAAAAGTGGTATTACTAAAATTGTAATTTAGTTCTACAAAGAACGCGGCCCTCCAAAGAAATTTTTTTCAATGTGCGACCCACATACCCAGCCGAGTTTGAGACCCCTGCCCTACATGCTGTATTAACCTTACACACACGAGCCCACAACCCCTACACAGTATTAGCCCCACATACATGAGCCCACAGCCCTTACATACTGTATTAGCCCCACACACATGATTCCACAGCCCCTACACACACAGTATTAGCCCCACACATATGAGGCCACTGCCCTTATATGCTGTATTAATCCTACACATATGATCTCACAGCCCCTATATGATGTGTTAGCCCTACACACATGAGCCCACAGCCCCTACCAGTATTGGCCCCACGCACATGAGCCCATTGCCCTATATACATTAATACCCCCACACGAGCCCACAGCTCCTACAGAGTATTAGCTCTACACATGAACCCTCAACCCCTATATGCTGTATTAGCACCACACACATGAGCCCACAGCTGGTACACAGTATAAGCCCTACACTTCTGAGCCCACATCCCCTATATACTGTATTAGCTCCACACACATGAGCCCACAGCCCCTATAGGCTGTGTTAGCCCCACACACATGAGCCCACAGCCCATATATGCTATATTAGCCCCACACACATGAGCCTACATCCCTTATATGCAGTATTAGCCCCACACACATAAGCCCACAGCCCCTACACAATATTAGCCCCACAAATGAACCCACTCAGCCCAATACAGTATTAGCCCCATACATTAGCCCACAGTCCTATATACATTATTACCCCACATACATGAGCTCACAGCCCCTACACAGTATTATCCACACACATGAGCCCACAGCCCCTATATACAGTATTAAAGCCCTACATTCATTGCCTCAGAATGACTGTTGTGGTCGGCGCCCATAGGAGCAGCAGTCTCCATTGTCTACTCATGGAGCGATGATCCTACAGCTGCTGGCATTTCAAGAGCAGGACAGTAGGGAACACTCTCTGCCCACAAAGAACGTGCTGCCATGCAACATCAGCATAACTTACTGCAAGTTGCTCACAGCAGCGTAGACTGGTGGTGACGATGTGCCACACCCGGACCTCAAATTCTTATTGGGCCCCATAAAGCATTAAGGGCAGTCGTGCCTCAATGGTGACCCTGGCCCAGATGTTATTTAAGTTAATGTCTGTCCTGACTTACTATGCATTTATAAGCCGCTTCATGAGGATCCAAGAACGTATTTTCCATAATTTTATTGTTTTAACTTATTACAGGTGACCTTTGCAACTCTATTTCCACATCAAATGTCTTGTAACATTCTTATATCTTATTGTGAAATAAGGAAGTTGTCCATTTAAGATATACGAGACGTTATATCAATGGAATAATAGTCACTGAAATATTTTTCTTCATTTTGAAACATTTCTGAAAAGTTGTTTTAGTTTTACAGTTTGGTAAAAAAAAAAAAAAAAAAAGAGATAATTTATAGAGTATGTGTTAGGTTTTTTGATGTAGGGGCATTGATTTATTAGTCAACACATTTCAGGGCTGAGCGGGGGTGAGTGAGTGCTGAGCAGGTGAGTGGGTGCTAAGCAGGTGAGTGGGTGCTGAGCAGGGGTGACTGGGTGCTGAGCAGGTACTGAGACAGGTGGCTGAGTGCTGAGAGGGGTGAGTGGGTGCTGAGTGGGGGTGACAGGATGCTGAGACGGGTGAGTGGGTGCTGAGTGGGGGTGAGTGGGTGCTGAGCGGGGTGAGTGAGTGCTGAGGGTGACTGTGCTGAGAGTGACTGGGTGCTGAGAGCTGAGTGGGTAATATGGGTGATGCTGAGCTGAGGTGAGTGGGTGCTAGTGGGGTGAGTGGGTGCTGATGGTGAGTGGGTGCTGAGCAGGTGAGTGGTGCTGAGACGGTGACTGGTGCTGAGCGTGATGGTGCTGAGATGGTGATGGCGCTGAGTGGTGTGAGTGGGTGCTGAGTGGGTGAGTGGGTGCTGAGCAGGTGAGTGGGTGCTGAGACGGGTGACGGAGTGGTGATGGTGCTGAGACGGGTGAGTGGGTGCTGAGACGGGTGACTGGGTGCTGAGACAGGTGATGGGTGCTGAAACGGGTGACTGGGTGCTGAGCGGGTGACTGGGTGCTGAACAGGGTGAGTGGGTGCTGAGCGGGGGTGAGCGGGTGCTGAGTGGGTGACGGGGGTGCTGAGACAGGTGACTGGGTGCTGAGACGGTAACTGGGTGCTGAGACGGGTGACTGGGTGCTGAGACGGGTGACTGGTGGGCTGAAACGGGTGACTGGGTGCTGAGCGGGTGAGTGGGTGCTGAACAGGGGTGAGTGGGTGCTGAGCGGGGGTGAGTGGGTGCTGAGTGGGTGACCGGGTGCTGAGACAGGTGACTGGGTGCTGAGACGGGTAACTGGGTGCTGAGACAGGTGACTGGGTGCTGAGCGGAGGTGACTGGGTGCTGAGGGGGAGTGAGAGGGTGCTGAGTGGGGCTGAGTGGGTGTCAAGTGGGGGTGAGTGGATGCTGAGTGGGGGTGAGTGGGTTCTGAGTGGGGGTGAGTGGGTGCTGAGGGGGGGGGTGAGTGGGTGCTGAGCCAGGGTGATTGGGTGCTAAGCCGTTGTGAGTGGGTGCTGAGCGGGTGACAGTGCTGAGACAGGTGAGTGGGTGCTGAGCAGGGGTGAGTGGGTGCTGAACACGGGTGAGTGCGTGCTGAGCGGTGGTGAGTGGGTGCTGAGAGGGGGTGACTGGGTGCTGAGACGGGTGAGTGGATGCTGAGATGGGTGAGTGTTGAGACAGGTGACTGGATGCTGAGCGGAGGTGACTTGGTGCTGAGCAGAGGTGACTGGGTGCGGAGCAGGTAAGAGTGGGGTTCAGTGGGGGCAGTGTGGGTTCAGTGGGGGCAGTGTGGGTTCAGTGCGCAGTGTGGGGTGAGAGGGGGCAGTGTGGGTTCAGTGGGGGTAGTGTGGGGCAGTGTGGGTGAGAAGGGTGAGCAGGGGTAGTTGGGGTGAATAGCAGGATGGAGGAGGCTCCACTCACCCCAACATTGTTCCTCTTTTTTTTCTTGGTGCATTGATGTGCGGTAATAAAAGGCCCTGGGGGCGGCGTTAACAGAGGTTTCATCATAATGGGCATGACCGAGGACACGCCCACCACATTAGGGCAGTGTTCTCAGTCATGCCCTTTACTACACCCCCTCTTTTAACCCCACCCCACACGGCCTTGCATTACTGTACATCAATACACCAAGAAAGAAAAGAGGAATGCCGGGGCAGCGGGAGCATGGAGCAGGGAGCGGGAGCATGGAGCGGGGCAGCGAGGGAGGTATCGGGCGGCTACTCTGAATGAACAGCTGATTCCAAAGCATCGGCTGTTCATTTCAAATAGTGGGGCGGGAAAGCCGATAGTGAAGTTGGTTTTCCCGCCCGCTATGTGAGTGTAGCGCTGTCACGACAGTCCCACATTGCTAATGCGTCGCCGTCACTAGGTTTTGAATGCGCGCGGCTATTTTACATATGCTGCGCTCATTGGTTGCCGCGGCAGGCGGCAACCAATGAGCGCTGGCGAGCTGGTGCGTGATTTAGTTGACAGATAGATACCATTAGGCAATTATATAGTAGATACGGGTTGGGTGTCATTTGGGTAATAGTGGTGACAAAATAATACGTTTTCATGTGTCTTTTAATTAGATGTATTGTAACGGGGCTACAAAGAAATTATACTTAAGGAAGGCGAATTTCCAACTGTTGAGAGATGATCTTAGTGCAATAAACTGGGATGATGTACTGAGACATAAAAGTACAAAAAACAAATAGGAGACATTTATTAGCATCCTGAATAGGACCTGTGAAAAATATATACCATATGGGAATAAACAAGCTAGAAAGAGGAGTAAACCAGTATGGCTAAATAGAGCTTTAAAGGGACGCTGTCAGGTAATTATTCAGTAGGATACTAATATTACCCTTAAATAGGGCCTGGGAAGACCTTTTAAAAACATGTAAAATCATTATTGTACTGTTTGTAGTTTCCATGTTATCAGCATTGTCAGACCCTGCAGTGAGCTCCTGTATTAGTCCTTTCTATTATAACCAAACAGGAATAGTCCGGCTGCTGTATAAACAGTCATGTAAGCATGTAAGTATCCCTCTCAGCAGCTCTCTCCTCCCTCCTACCGTTGCTAACAGTGCAGTGTCAAGTTTTACTTACAGGATGTCTGTTCTGTTGCAGACACCAGGGAAAAAGAGAGCTATTACAGATCTTCCTTATCTAGACTCCATTTGTTTCTGTAAGCAAATATCCTGATGTGCTGTGACAGTTTCTGTGCTGTACTTGATCTCTTGTGATGCAGAACACAGAGAGCAGAGAGGAGAATACAGCCCCTTCCAGTGATCTCCTGTGTAGGGATGTGGTATGAATATGTGACATGCATATTCATGCCTGGGAAGTGGACAGCAGAGAACTAAGTGGATCATTCACTGTGAGTAACAGATTGAATGAATCTCTTTATTTGAAATTTACATACGATAGGAGGGAAATATAAATAATAGAAATACATCAATAGAGAGAGATTAGAGGGAGGAATTAGACAATTATAGCAGTTTTCTTTAAGAGGCGAAATATGTGACAAAAAGAAAGCATTTAGTGAATTAAAACAAGTAGCTAATGATGAGGCATTAAATAAATACAGAAAATTAAATAACATCTGTAAAAAGCAAATCAAGGCAGCAAAGATTGAGACAGAGCAACTCCTTGCTAAAGAAAATGAAAATAATACAAAAATATTTTTCAGAGGTAATTATAAAAATATTTTGTGAACTATTGATTTGATTTTTATGAATAAACCTGAAAAGGAAAAGAAACTGAAGCCTATTCTATGGTTCCTATTGCGGGAGCGCTCACCTGCCCGGGTATTTAGCTCTGAAGCTTACTCACAGACTCTTGGCTGAGAGATCTGTTTCCCTGGACTGGAGCAGCATACCGAAAGACCCTTACCAGATATTCAGTGATCGATGTGATTTTTTACAAAGATAACATAGGTGAGTGCACTTGCCTATATTATTACACATAAGTTTAATATCTCTACACTTAGGTCTGCGCCTGTTGCTTTATTATCCCCTCTAGACCTACAGCCCTAAGGTTGTATATTCACAAAAATATTTTGAAACTACATAAATAGTAAGAATCTTAAAAATGATAGTGTTTGCCCCCTAAAAAAAATAGTCCATTTGAAATAGTGGATGGGGATGAGGGAAAAACCAATATGCTAAATGCCTTTTTTAAACAGTGTTTACACAAGAAAATCCCATTTCATAATAACAGGGTCTGTACCACCGGACTGGTACATATCAAATGTGGTTATTCAAACAGGGGACAAAAACTGATCTTGGAAATTATATGCCAGTAGGGTTTAACCTATATGGTGGTTACAGTCCTTGGGGGTTTCTTAAGAGATGCTATACTGAAGTTTACATGGGTTTATGAGGGATTGGTCCTGTCAAACCAATTTGATCAGCTTCTATGAAGAGGTAAGTTCTGGAATGGACCAGGGAAATGCAGTGGACATTGTGTAAGTGAACTCTTGATACGGTTCCACTCAAAAGGTTGATACATAAAATGAGAATAATGGGGATAGGGGAAAATATGTGTAACTGGGTCAATAATTGGAAAGAAAGTGTAGTCATTAATGGAACACACTCAGACTAGGTCATCGTTAACAGTGGGGTACCACAGGGGTCGATAATGGGTTCACTTTTTTAGATCATATTTATTAATGACCTTGTGAGGGGCATACAGAGTAGAATTTCAATATTTTCAGATGATATTAAACTTTGCTGGTTAATCAATACATAGGTGGACAATTTTATATTATAGGAGGATTTATGCAAGCTGGAGGCTTGGGCTGAGAAACGGCAGTTGAACTTTAATGTGGATAAATGTAAGGTCATGCACTTGGCAGAGGAAATAAAATTTGTAATTATGTACTAAATTGTGGAACACTGGCAAAACTGTCACTGAAAAAGACCTGGGTGTATGGGTAGATGACAAACTCACATTTAGTGGCCAGTGTCAGGCAGCTGCTGCAAAGGCAAATAAAATAATGGGATGCATTAATAGAGGCATAGATGAACATAAACCTCTATACAAGTCACTAATGTGACCACACTTAGAATATTGTGTACAATTCTGGTCTCTGGTGTATAGAGGCCCAGTTACACACAGATAATTGTGCAGAGATTGTTCGCAGATCTCTGGTTGCAGTGAAATCATGGACACATTGTTACATTTGTACACTGCCACAAAATGGAACAATGTGTCCATGATTTCACGGCAAGCAAAGATCTGCGAACAATCTCTGCACAATTATCTGTGTGTGTAACTGGGTCTTAAGAAAGACTTAGGCCGGCTTCACACCACGATTTCGGAGTTTCCGAGTGTATCCATGTCAAAGCGGATACACTCGGATACGATTTTGCCTCCCATGTATTGCTATGGGGCACGGATTGTGCTCGGATGTGTCCTTGTTGCCATCCGATTTATGCACAATTTGAGCCCCATAGGGATACATTGGAGGCCAAATTGCATCCGAGTGTATCCGATTTAACACGGATACACTCGGATGCCTCAAAATCGTAATGTGAAGCCGGCCATAGCTGAACTGGAGCTGGTGCATAGAAGAACAACCAACGTCATTAGATGACTGGGCAGACTGCAATACCAATGCAGCTTATAAAATTTGGGGTTATTTAGTTTGGAAAATGAAGGCTTATTGGCGATCTTATTACCATATACTAATTATATGAGGAAACAGTTCAAAGACTTCTCTAATTATCTTTTTACTCTTAGTCCTGAGACTGGGACGAGGGGGCATCCTCTATGTCTGGAGGAAAGAAGTTTTAATCATAATCACAGAATACTGTAAGGGTAGCTTTACACGGCACAACTTTTGTTGGCGATCGAAGGCAACTGAACGTGCGTGTGGACGTTTTTCATGGTTGCCTCCAAACGCCGAAGGTGCTTGTAGACGCCGCAATTGCGCCCTCAACCCAATGGAACGTGGCTCCCCAGAAGTTGCCACACAAACTGCGGGAAACATCTGGTAGCCTCCCGTCGCCGCTTCACATGCCGCAATCCCCAATGGAATGTGGGCGTACCTGTCCAGCGCCGCGAAAACATAGGTGTGCCAAAGTTCTCTACACCGCGCCCAAAAACACGATCATTGGACAACGCAATAGCGTCCTGATTGGACAGGCCACGCTGGAAGGCTGGCTAATACGTGATGCAATTGTGTCTCATTTTCACAAGGAATACACGCTTGTGTCGTGGACAAGTGTGCTTCAATCCACTTTCGAGACGCTCAAGCGTCCCACAGAAGCGGTTTGGAGCTGCACAGTGGCTTACACTACAATATGGTTTGCTATGTGAGCGTCTGTAGGTGAAGGTGGGAACATACACACAATACTTGGCACATATGTGCCTACATTGGTCCATGCCATAGTCCAGCTGCCATGGCACCACTCTACTATGTGTGTTTACACATTTGTGACCAATTGACTCTACCTACATACCCCACAATAACATGTCCTGGCTGAATGTGTGGTGGCCAGGTGTCCCTCTGCCCACAACACGGCACAATGGATATGTACACACATTTGCGCCATACACTGTAGGGCAAACGGCTTAACCTGGGTCCTGCATATTAACACACAATGTTTCCCGGACCCATCAATAGCTTAGAATGGTTCACATACCTCTGTGCACAGCATAAAGCTATGTGCAACTGCCCTCTATCCCCAAGTAACGAGGCACACACATATTTGTTTGGATCCAAAATTAAATTATTATTATTTTGTGTAACATAAAATAATCAGGTAAACAACACAAAAGTTTTCTTTCTAAAAAAAAAAGTTACATCACAAAAAAAAAATTTACATTACAATAAATAAGGAATAAAACAAAACATGGCAAAGTGTGCACCAACCCCAAAAACACAAAATCAAAAACCTAACTAAGATTACATTCACACTGTGCGTTTTTGCTCGTCAGTTTTTGTAGCCAAAACCAGGAGTGAAACAATCAAAGGAAAAGTATAATAGAAACCATGTCACCACTTCTGTATTTATCACCCACTCCTGGTTTCGGCTACAAAAAACTTATGAGCAAGAACAGACCAAAAACGCTCAGTGTGAATGGAGCCTAACTAACTAAACAATGTGCACACAATAATAAAACAAAAAAATAGACATGGTGCAGCCACCCTGCTGACTACACCATGCACAACATGTTCAGGCCTCACAGCAGCAGGCACACTACACCTGCTGTTGCTGCCAGGCCACTGCCCCAGGGCCATTAAAATAGGAGCAGTATGCATCACTACTGTTCCTGGCATCCTGCTGAGTCCTACCCTGGCTCAGCGGCTGGAGTGGCACCACACCATGGTCGGTATCACTCCAAGCACCTGGACGGACCTCCCCTGTTGTGGGGTCCATTGAATCCACATAACTTGCCGGTGTGTATGATGACCGATCCCTATGACGCAGGAAGTTATGCAGCATACAGCAGGCCAGCATTACCACATCAATAGATTCCAGTTTCATATTCATACGTGTATGAAAAACCCGGAATGTATTGGCCATGATCCCGAACGCATTTTCAACCACATGGCGGGCCTGGGATGAAAATGCGCTGCTCAGAAGTAAGGGTCCTCTGGGGATATGGCCATAGTAGGTGTGCCTAAAGTGGGAAGGCTTCATCCCCCACAAACGCAAAGTTGAGATGATGGCTTGTCTCTTCATTTGAGGGCAAGTTCAGCCCACCAGTCCTTAGTTCTTGTGCCAAGGAGCAGTGTGCGAACACATCCCCATCTGAGATGCGGCCGTTCATACCAACGTCCACGTAGAGGAACTCATAGTTTGCATCCACCAGGGCCATGAGGACAATACAAAAATAACCTTTGTAATTGTAATACAAAGACCCCGAGTTTGGGGGTTTAGTTATCCTCACGTGCTTACCATCCAATGCCCCACTGCAGTTTGGAAATTGCCAGCGGGTTTCAAAGCCTCTGGCTACTTCCATCCATTGAGCGGGTGTTTGTGGAAACTGCACATAGGATGGCAGCAGACTACTCCAGATGGCCTCACACGTCTTCGGGGATCAGGTGGCTCAGCAGGGACAGTGATACACGTCAAGTGTATTGCAGGTCGGTCCTTGACCGACCTGTAGCCAGGGACCGCAAAGTTACTGCCAAACGCTCCTCAGCTGATACAGATCGACGCATCACAGTGTCCTGACGGGCTATCAATGGCCGTATGCGTTCCAAAAGGAAGGTGAAAGAGTCCTCGGACATACGGAGGTAGTTTCTGAAATCATGCGGACTACGATCCTCCAGCTCACGCAACAGCTGCATGTGGCTCCGGGTGTCCCGGTGGCAAAGCCAATCCCGAGTCCACACACACCATGGTCTGCGAGCCCGCAACCTCTCATATCTATCCTCCAGCCACAATTGCTCTTCCACCAAGGCAAGAGCCACGATAACATCTCCATCAGGGACGAACATCATATCACGTATCACCACCTGCAAAAATTATACAAAGAAACATCAGTACAATAACAAATCTTCACACATCATCTACACAAACTACCTCCTTCTCTATACATCTTCTGGCCACTTGGCCAAAGCATACCCAACAGTGGTGACAAGCGCACACACAGATATTTCCCCTTTCCAAGGGCCAAAACAACATTGTCCTGGAAGAAAAGGAAACATGGTCACTCAACAGACCTGGCCATCCTGGATCCCTTTTGAGACGCAAAACGTCCTGAGCGTAAGGCCATATATGTGGCCCTAATGTACATGTGTCAGCACAAGGCATGTCCGTACATGTATGGTAAATTTTAAACATGTAATAATTATTAAGCATCTACACTATGTAAATATACACGTACCACAGCCTTTGTGTGTCATGCAGAATAACTGACGCCACGAAGAAGACTATTGATTACTCATCATGTTGAAAACACTTCCCTGATGTATTGTGAAGGCTGGATGTTAGAGCCATACATTTGCTGATGCCACAAGGCCAACTCCATTTCTGATAATAGCCATCTACGTCCCAGTGTGTGTTGGTCAACGACAGTACTATGTGTCAACAATTCTGATGATCCCCGCAAACAAAGACACATGCATCCTTCAAACATTATCCTGTATGGCAAAGGCAAAAACCCCAATCAAACACAATAATGTTGTGTCGTTTCAAAAAATCATGCATCCATTTGCCAGCACACAATAGTGTATCTGGGCCTCATTAAGCAAGCACTATAAATTCCACCACTAGGGCATCATGTACACTACACTATTGCGTTCCCAAATGTTATGGGTCCGTAAAAACAACACCACACACTTCACAGATCATTTTGGCACATCAGTACTTACTTAATGACTCTGGGCATCAAGCGTGTCAAACAGAGAGCATTTTATATGTGAATTAACCAATCAGAACTTAGCGACGTCTTCTAATCAACATAGGCGCCTGGGTGTACGCAGGTGGAGCAAAGTAATATGCAAAATTGGTGTTTTTTGATTGGTCAAGGTGAGGTTAAATAATCTGTGGTGTTGCAGAGCCCCTGCCCTGACTGGAATGTGCATTGAGCTAGTAGTGTCTTATCAGAAGTTCTCTGTTGGTTCTCGTAGTCATTATTTAACGTGTGAAGAAAACACATTTGTTTGTTGCTGTTTGTGCGCATTAGCAGAGATTTCAGGTAGTGTCATGTAGAAGTGTAGTTAGCGTCGCGTAAGCATCGTAAAGACAAGCTTTGTCCTGTACTACACATTGTTATGTGTGAATCTTGCCCAGACAATGTGTAATGCAGAAGTATCTCTTTGGCAAACTATGTGTGTATGAGATGTGTGTGTTCACCAAATTACAAGTGACATCAGGACTGCTATTTGTAATGATAGGCCTTCACATAGTCACGAGTATTTGGCCCCAATAGATTAATCATGTTACCGACAGCAATGCTTTCCCCCAGCCAACAGTACTAGCCAAACACATGTTATTCGTGTGGCAGGACAGGGGATGGACACACAGAGTAGGGTGTGGTGTATGCTGGCCATGTGTTTCTTAGCATGGCATAATTTTTGGAAATTCTTAATTGTTCACAGATGGCTGAGTATCACGAGTTTGTGACCCAACTCATCACCAGGCACACGAATGCATGTGGCGGGTGTCGCTGCCTGCCAATCATAATCAGGCAGCGCGGGCTGCGGCCTATATGCCGCTGGTGGAGCTCTGTAATCGGCTCCAACCACATAAGACCTGGACAGCGGTGCTGGTTGCGGAGAAGATCAAAAGCCTGCGCTCCGTGTTCAACGGCAGGCATAAACAGTGGATGGACCCGGTCCAGGGCTGGAAGCTTAGGAGGTTCCTAGGCCCAATCTCTGGTACTATGACCTCCTCAGCTTCACCCTGGGCCAAGAGGGGCCTCGGGGAACACGGTGCAGCTGGCGGCACCCGCAACCAGCTGTAGGCCCAGCACTTGACCCTGCCCTGTCGCAGGAGGTAGGTAATTATGTTTGTGTGTTTGAGTTACCCAGCATGTTTTGGGCACAGATGTGTGTTTTTGCCTGCATTTCCTATTCACCATTGTGCTTTTGGACCACCTTTTCCTTTCACTGTTGTTTCCTATGCATGTTGGGGTTGGCTCCAATTTCAAAAATATTCTGTTGTTTATGATCACTTTACCTAGCAATGTGGACCCTCAGGTGAGTATACGGCACTAGTACACTTGTTTGGCTTTTGGGACTGTCAACTCTGCTCCTGTGTCTTTTGGTGTTCTCCATGGTGTGCTTGCCGCTATGTTGGGTGGCCTATTTGCTTGTGGTAATATCATCAATGATAGTGCTTCATATGGCTTATGTTGTTCTTTTGTTTGTTTATTTTTCAGGCCCCTCTGGCACCTGGCTCCAGTGAGGAGGAGTCAGCAGCTGGCGAGGCTCTCCCATCCACATCTGCGGGAGAGCCAGTGCCCGGGACCAGTGGTGGGGGGCCGGGCTCAGGTCCCAGCTCTGAGATTCAATGAAGAAGACAACCAGCCCCACCAAACACGGAGCTGGGTACCTGGGCGAAACGGGTCCTCCTAGATCGAGAGAGGTCCCCCGGCTCTGGTTTTGGGTACATCGCCATCGAAATACTGGCCCGCATGGAGCCAGAGCAGCGAAATATCGCAGAGCAAGCCATGCTTCATGTCCTGGAGGCGGGCGTGGATGGATCCCTGCGATGGGGTGGCGTCGTGGACGCTCCCCCGGAAGACCACCCCAGGGCCCACTGCGCCCGCCAGACGCATGGTGAGGAGGGCACAATCTCATGATACTCCACCTCCCCCAAGAAGAACCAGCAGAAGAGCTGCGGCCTCCCAGGTCCAATGGGTGTATCAATAGGAGGAGGGGGAGGCCCCATTGTCTGATCCAGCAGAGGATGAGGAACACAGAGATAACTTCTAGCCAATGCACAACCTTAGCCAAACTTTACTTTAAAATACATTTATTGGGCAGGTGTGGCCCTTTTTTAATTTTCCTATTTGTTCTGTTTTGGAAAAATAAATAAATTAATTAATTAATTTAAAATACACAATGTCCATAGCCTGTCTCACACACCTGTGTGTGTGTTGGGTTATGTGGGTGTCATATAGGATACATTTATGTCATATCGGGGGCCATGGTGGCTGTAATGGTACAGTTTTGTGAAATGTTTACTATGTCACACCATATAGGTGTAGTTCCAATGTGGCCCAGTGTGTTATTTCTAAAATAATATCCCAAAATTTAACCTGTGTGTGTTTCAAGAAGGGAAGACACAGGTGGTTTATGGCCATATTTTTAATCACCAACAACATGTTGGAAAGGGTGACCAGAAAAATGCCCACAGGAAAAATGCCCACAGGAAAATTGCCCACATGAAAAATGCCCACAGGAAAATTGCCCACAGGAAAAATGCCCACATGGAAAAATGCCCACACGAAAAATTGCCCACACGGAAAATTGCCCACACGGAAAATTGCCCACACGGAAAATTGCCCACATGGAAAATTGCCCACACGGAAAATTGCCCACATGGAAAATTGCCCACACGGAAATTTGCCCACACAGAAATTTGCCCACAGGAAAATTGCCCACACAGAAATTTGCCCACACAGAAACTGATATGTGTAAAATGCCCACAGACATGAATGCCAACAGGAAAACAAGGCTGGAGAATAATATAGAATTTTAGGTTATATGCTCTGCAAGACGAGGAATGGTATAGAGGTGTAAGTGAGATGCTTTGCAGGACTGCAGATGGTATAGAGGTGCAGGTGAGATGCTCTGCAAGACAGGGGATGGTGTAGAGGTGTAGGTGAGATGCTCTGCAAGACGGGATGGTATAGAGGTGCAGGTGAGATGCTCTGCAAGACAGGGGATGGTATAGAGGTGTAGGTGAGATGCTCTGCAAGACAGGGGATGGTATAGAGGTGTAGGTGAGATGCTCTGCAAGACAGGGGATGGTATAGAGGTGTAGGTGAGATGCTCTGCAAGACAGGGGATGGTATAAAGGTGTAGGTGAGATGCTCTGCAAGACAGGGGATGGTATAGAGGTGCAGGTGAGATGCTCTGCAAGACAGGGGATGGTATAGAGGTGTAGCTGAGATGCTCTGCAAGACGGGGATGGTATAGAGGTGTAGGTGAGATATTTTGCAGGACTGCGGATGGTATAGAGGTGCAGATGAGATGCTCTGCAAGATAGGGGATGGTATAGAGGTGTAGGTGAGATGCTCTGCAAGACAGGGATGGTATAGAGGTGTAGGTGAGATGCTTTGCAGGACCGGATGGTATAGAGGTGCAGGTGAGATGCTCTGCAAGACGGGGATGGTATAGAGGTGTAGGTGAGATGCTCTGCAAGACGAGGAATGGTATAGAGGTGTGAGATGCTTTGCAGGACTGCGGATGGTATAGAGGTGCAGATGAGATGCTCTGCAAGACGAGGAATGGTATAGAGGTGTAAGTGAGATGCTTTGCAGGACTGCGGATGGTATAGAGGTGCAGGTGAGATACTCTGCAAGACAGGGGATGGTATAGAGGTGTAGGTGAGATGCTCTGCAAGACGGGGATGGTATAGAGGTGTAGGTGAGATGCTCTGCAAGATGGGGGATGGTAAAGAGGTGTAAGTGAGATGCTCTGCAGGGCAGGAGAATAACATAGAATTGTAGGTGAGATGCTTTACAGGGTAGGATAATAAAGAATTATAGGTGAGATACTCTGCAGGGCAGGGGGATAGTATAGAGGTGTAGGTGAGATGCTCTGCAGAACAGGGAACAGTATAGGTGTAGGTGACATGCTCTGCAGGGTAGGATAATAAAGAATTATAGGTGAGATGCTCTGCAGGGCAGGGGGATAGTATAGAGGTGAAGGTGAGATGCTCTGCAGAACAGGGAACAGTATACGTGTAGGTGACATGCTCTGCAGGGCAGTGTGATAGTATAGAGGTATAGGTGAGATGTCATGCAATACAAGGGAATAGTATAGAGGTGTAGGTGAGATGCTCTGCAGGGCAGGGGGATAGTATATAGGTATAGGTCACATGGATGTCACACTAATGGTAGCTGATAAAAAAATGCATAATTGCATCACACTCGTACCACAGACGGAAAGCACTCGTGCGACTGTCATTCATCAAAATCCCTCTGATAATGCATACCTTAAGGCCGCGTTACACACAGCGATATCGCTAATGATATCTCTGCAATGTCACAGGTTTTGTGACGTTGCAGAGACCTCGCTAGCGAAGTCGCTGCGAGTGACATGCCGCAGCAATCAACGATGAGCTCGCTAACTGCGGAATGGCCGGGACCATTTTCCCATCGTTGGTCTCCCGCTGTCCAGCATATATCGGCATGTGAGACAACGACCAGCGATCCCCATTCTGCGCCCGAGACGTTGAGCGATCCCAGTGAGCGTCAGGGGACGCAGCATTGGTATGTGGATCACCCAGTGTGACTGCAGACCAGCGATCACATGGCGATGTTCCAGCGATCCCGGCCAGGTCGGATTGCTGGTGGGATCGTTGAAACATCGCTATGTGTAAGGGGGCCATTAGTGTGCCTGTACCCTATAGGTGAGATCTTCTGCAGGCAGAAGAATGGTATAGAGTTATAGGTGAGATGCTGTGCAGCAAAGAATGTCAGCGGATATTGCCCACATAGAATTGACAACTAAGTTGATAATGTATTAGACCTGCAGTCCCATGTAACTCCACAGATAATCCAGTGATACTCCTGTGAGTACTGTACATATAGCAGTGATGGCTTCTCTGAATCTGCTGCTGGTTGGGTTCTGCTGTTTTGGGCTGGTGGGAGGGAGGGAGGAGTAAGGCAGAATCACTGAGAGATCAGCAGACTGGATCTATCTATTGCAGATAATGATAGACTGCTACAAACCACAGATCTTCAGCATTTCTGCACTAGGTCACTGTAATTCACAAGATGATCACAGATCATGTGAATCCTCATCTTGCACCTCAAATATCAGAGATCTGAAACTGTGATGCTGCAAATGGCAGTTTTCTGTGTGGGCAATTTTCCTGTGGGCAATTTTCCGTGTGGGCAATTTTCCGTGTGGGCAATTTTCCATGTGCTGGTAGAAGTGATTTATCAGCCTGCAGCTGGGCTTGCTTCACATTTGGGCTCTGACTGCGTCCTGTAAGTGCATTTGGTTTCTGTTTTTGGCATGGATGGTAAGTTTTCTGATGCTGCTTTTTTCTAGTAGTTTTTGTACAATTTTGTTAGGACTGGTGAGCATGGGATCCCTTGTCATGGGTCACCAGCTTAAATGTCTTGGGCCAACACATGAACCAAAATCCCATCTATAAAGGTTTTTTATTTATCATATAAAAAACTTTTGCACTTTTTTATCCATCCAGGGTGCAGTTGGGCCCATAGGGGCGCCATTCATCTAGTGGTGCAGAAGCATCGTACTGTGCGGCCCAATGCTCAGGCAGCGGAGCGGTTGGGTAGCTTTCAGACACTCTGCATCATATGTATCAGTGTGTATGGTGCTCTATGCAGGCCTAGTGTATGCATGGCAGGTCGCCTCCCACATTTTGCTGGTAGAAGTGATTTATCAGCCTGCAGCTGGGCTTGCTTCACATTTGGGCTCTGACTGCGTCCTGTAAGTGCATTTGGTTTCTGTTTTTGGCATGGATGGTAAGTTTTCTGATGCTGCTTTTTTCTAGTAGTTTTTGTACAATTTTCCATGTGGGCAATTTTCCGTGTGGGCAATTTTCCATGTGGGCAATTTTCCGTGTGGGCATTTTTCCGTGTGGGCATTTTTCCGTGTGGGCATTTTTCCTGTGGGCATTTTTCCTGTGGCCATTTTTCCTGTGGGCAATTTTCCTGTGGGCAATTTTCCTGTGGGCATTTTTCCTGTGGGCATTTTTCAGGGAACCGTTGGAAAGACATTGCCATCACAAACTACAAGGCTGGTTTAGCTTACGAGTAGCCAATACAGACTACCAATGGTCCCAATGTGGGACACTATAAAAAAAGAGGCCAACGTGGCCTTAAAAAAAAAACGTGCCCACAGGGCAACTGGGGTAATCAAAAAGGTCCAACATGGACAACAATGTTCATGGGCGTAATGTCCATTATTGGGGTTGAGGGGAGGGGTTACAGCCCATGCGGGACTAGGCTCTCTGTAGGGCGACAATCATGGCACCCAGGCGGGCAAGTTGTTGCTGCCCTTCCTGGTGTTCCCTCTCCATCTGCTGCTGGGCCTCCTGGCGAGCCTACAGCAGCTCGGCAAGAGTTGGTTCACCTGTAGGGAAAATAAGGAGATTATTGATGTACCGGGATATGTGTATGTGTTTACTTGAGGGTAATGTAATTGATGATACATACGCTCAACATCACAATCCCGGGTATCATCAGGAGGAGATGGTGATGTGCTGAGAGCCCAGCCGGACGCACGTGCTCGTTCTCCTGCAAAACATTGATATCAAATAAAAAGTAAAAATTACATCAGATCCTCGTGTCAAAATCACACACCAGTAAGTACATTGAAAAGGGTGTATGCGTTAGCAAACACTTACCACCATACGCAGCACCTGTAGGCTCAATGTGAGGGTGTGGGGAGGACATCTCACTGTCTTCGCCCTCTGGTTCAGAGGATGGTGGAGTCCCAGATGGTGAGCCCATGTGTTCACCCTCTGGCCCTGGGGATGGTGGAGTCCCGAGTGGTGCGGCCATGTGTTCACCCTCTGGCCCTGGGGATGGTGGAGTCCCGGGTGGTGCGGCATGTCATCACCCTCTGGCCATGGGGATGGTGAAGTCCCGGGTGGTGCGGCCATGTCATCACCCTCTGGCCCTGGGGATGGGCTGGGTGGGGCCTCCGGGACAGGTGGTAGTGGTGTCCCGGGTGGTGTTGGGAAGTGTTGATGCACCCCAGACACCGAGTCCTCGTCATCTGTAATATCAAACAGGAGGACACAGGTATTAGAGAAAAGGCACACAACATGAGGACGCCATCTTGTGTGTGTTTCAATGTCCTGACAGCATGAATGCTAGGCGGCAAGGTTATCGTCGCCGCATATACTGTGGGTAGGGTCCACTATGGGTTGGGACATGAGTTCAACAACAGTGGACAAATATGTTTTTTAAAAACTAACCCTTGCCTTTGCATGGTAGCTGCTTGTATTTGTTAAAAAATACAGGCACTCAAACACAGGTGTTTGCACCATGGCTGACAACACATAGCATAGATATTGTGTTCAGTGTTCGATATTGTGATCATTGTGTGGCTACATTTTATGTGTCACATGTTCAACATATGTGTGGCAAGGTGTCATGTGTGTGTTAACCATGGCATTGATATGTAGTTGTCACCTTTACAGTCAGGACACACCTCTTTTGGCAAACACACAGGTTAAGGAACACTATAGCCATCACTATTTGTCTGAAAAATGTGTTTGTCAGACACAAACATGTTGCAGTGTAACCAACATGGCGAGGCACATTGGTGACACCTCAACATGGTGGTTTAGGCCACATTATGTGGCATGTTCCAATACAACATGATGTTAGTGTCTTGTTTTGGATATGTAGGTTGCAATGTGTGTGTTTGGCATTGTCACACACTCACCACGCAGCCTGGCAATCCTGGCCCGAAGATCTACAATGCGGCCTGGGAACTTGTGCTTGAGGTCAGCAATTTAAAAAAAAATTTGTTTGGAGCCCCTCTCCACCCCCAATTTGTGCAGCCGGGCCTGCTGTATGCTTCTCAGGATGCTGCGTTTGTGCAGCCGTGGGTGCCGGTGATGGTGCTCGGTGGCGGTCTGCAAGATATATCAGGAGCAGTAGCTCCGCAAGATCCCATGTGGGTGCGTGCTGTGCATCGGCCATGACTGTGCTGCTATGTGCAGGGGAGGTCCAGGCACCTGGCAGGCAGAGCGAAACCGAAACAAACGTCATGCCGCCAAACAACATTGTGGACACTAACAAGGAAGGCGGATGCGGAGCGGGAGTAGCGTAGTAAACACATCAGCGTCACATAATTCGCTAACCATGGCAGTGCGTGGCCTATGCCACCCATGTGCGATGTGTACGCCAATATATGAACTGTCATGTGTGGCAGTATAATGTACACAGAACATCTTCCAATACACGCACAAACATTAGCTTGCGCTATTGAATGGGCGCGTAATTGGACTTATATAAGTGGATGGTTGTGTAGGTGCAAATGCGTGTGGTGCTGAAGTGACAGCTCATCCAAGATGGTGCCCTGTGAAGGGACAGACAATGGTAACAGTAGGCCCCACCAATCATCGCTGAGGGGGAGCGGTGTCCAGCATGCTGTGGCACGCCTCCGGGAAATCAGTAGGCGACGCTGATTCCATTCCTATCGCCCCTTCACACCCCAAAAGCAGGAAAATTCACCTTCATGGTTGAGTCTGGTTTTCAAGCAGTGCTCTGAAATCGGAACCGGGCGCAACTTTCAAAAACACCACCGGGTTCCCCAAATACACGCCGCAATATTGTACCAATATTGTACGGTGACGGGGCTCCGGATTGCCTCTCAGTATTCACACCCCAGTTGCGGCGTGTAAAGGTACCCTTAGAGCAGTGAGACTATGGAACTCTGCTGCATGATGTTGTAATGAGTGATCCACTACTAAAATTTAAGAAAGGCCTGGATGCCTGTCTTGAAAAATATAATATTGCAGGTTATATATACTAAATTCTGTGATTGGGTGTTGATCAAGTAAGTTACCGTATATACTCGTATATAAGCCGACCCGTGTATAAGCCGACCCCCCTACTTTTGCCCCCAAAATCTGGGAAAACCTATTGACTCGTGTATAAGCCGAGGGTGGACCCCAGCACAGGTATACAGCCCCCAGCAGTGTGGTATACAGGCCCCCCCAGTGGTATACAGGCCTCCCCAGTGGTAGTATACAGCAGCCCCAGCAGCCCCAGTGGTAGTATACAGCAGCCCCAGTGGTAGTATACAGCAGCCCCAGTGGTAGTATACAGCAGCCCCAGTGGTAGTATACAGCAACCTCAGCAGCCCCAGTGGTAGTATACAGCAGCCCCAGCAGCCCCAGTGGTAGTATACAGCAGCCCAGCAGCCCCAGTGGTAGTATACAGCAGCCCCAGTGGTAGTATACAGCAGCCCCAGCAGCCCCAGTGGTAGTATACAGCAGCCCAGCAGCCCCAGTGGTAGTATACAGCAGCCCCAGCAGCCCCAGTGGTAGTATACAGCAGCCCCAGTGGTAGTATACAGCAGCCCCAGCAGCCCCAGTGGTAGTATACAGCAGCCCCAGCAGCCCCAGTGGTAGTATACAGCAGCCCCAGCAGCCTCAGTAATCCAGGGCCCCCCCCCTCGCGCTCCGGAAACCTGTAAAGTAAAATCTTTATACTTATCACTGTCCCCGCCGCTGCCGACATCACGATCCCCGGCTTCATTCATCCGTCTTCTTCCGGCTTCCTGTTCATCGCAGGCAATGACGTCATTGCCTGCGACGAACAGGAAGCCGGAAGAAGACGGACGGATGAAGCCGGGGATCGTGGTGTCGGCAGCGGCGGGGACAGTGATAAGTATAAAGATTTTACTTTACAGGTTTCCGGAGCGCGAGGGTGGAGGGGCCCTGGATTACTGAGGCTGCTGGGGCTCCTGTATACGCAAGCCGTCACTGACTCGCGTATAAGCCGAGGGGGGTACTTTTCAGCCCAATTTTTGGGCTGAAAAACTCGGCTTATACGCGAGTATATACGGTAGTCTGATTATGGTATGTGCAGTCAGGAAGGAATTTTTTTCCCCAATGTGGAGCTTAGTGTTTACCTATGGTTTTTTTTTTGCCTTCCTCTGGATCAACATATTAGGCTATGTGTTGAACTAGATGGACTTAAAGTCTACCTTCAACCTTTAAAATTATGAAACTGTGAATTGGGCACTGTTCAGTGTGCAGAATTGTTCTGTGAATAAATGAAAAATTAAAATATTCTCATCTCAATTGTTTATTTTCATCTGTTAAAGTGAGAATAATAACCAAACAATTTAAATTTGAAAAGATACTAATAAGTCATAAGCCTTCCATCCATGGAGTCTGTCAACGTCTTAATCTGTTGACGATCACTGTTATGTCCCATGAATGGGGGAACAACTTGTGATATATTTTTTCTGTGTTATACATTTCTTCTCTGTTGCTAGGCAGATTCCCTGCCTCTTGAAGTTTGACCTTATGTCCCTTCTGTAGTTGGTCATGTATTAGTTTGCACCTCCCTTCTTCCTCAGTGTTCAGTTTGCCGCAGCCATTGTCTGTGTCTGTATAACATGGGTACTTCCTGGTAAGGATTATCTTTTTCACCTGCTACTGCATTGTACTTAATGCAAAATTTTGGAAGAAATCAGCCTCCTTTTTCTTTGTCTTTACTACAAGTCAGTGCTGGCTGAGTTGAACTGACTGAGGACGCCTGGCTTGCGAGTTAAACCGCTAACAATTATCTAAAGAACTATGATTGGAATGCTTAGAGATTCATAGTACCAAGGAAGAGTCAGAACAATCACCTTTTTGGGCAGCACCAACCGAATCCTCCCAGAAAATGTTCAGAAAAGGGTACTGTTGTCCTTTGCCGTAAATTTCCCATTTAAGGCTGGCTTCATACCACAGTGTAATCCGGTCCGGGGCTGTCCGGTGTAAACCAGACAGCCCCAGACCGGTTTTTGGCCCCATAGTAGTCTATGGGGCCGGATGGAGCTGGGTGGCAGCCGAAGTATTTGGATTATTCTCTTCGGACACAAAAATGTTGCTTGCAACATTTGTGTGTCCGGGGAGAAAAATCACCCCAAAAAGCCGGATCCCGGATTTGCCCGGATTGTCCAGGATTCTCCTGGATCCGGGGCAATCCGGTTCTCCCTAACATGGGAGCCTACAGGGCCGAATTGCCGCGGTCTTGAAAAATCAGCAGCTGAGTCTGCAATTACAGCCATCCGGCTGCACACAGGACCGAGGGGCACATTTGGCACTCCAGTTCTGTGTGCTGATCCAGTCCGGGGCTGTCAGGTTCATGCCTGTCAGCCCCGGACCGGACTGCGCCGTGGTGTGAAACCAGCCTAAGAAAGGCCCACAAGTTCTCAATAGGGCTGAGGTCAGGCAGGGAAGGGCCATGGAATTATTCTTTCATCTTTAAAGATACCGTCACACGCAGCAATATTGCTAGGCAACTTCACTGGCTATTTGCTGGTTGTAGTGAAATCATGGACACATTATTACATTTGTACACAGCAACAAAATAGAACATTGTGTCCATGATTTCACTGCAACCAGCAAATTGCCAGTGAAATTGCCTAGCAATATTGCCGTTTGTAACGGTACCTTTAGGCCTTTACTGGCAACCAAGAATTGGAGACTTCGATGCATGAGATGGAGCTTTGTCGTGTATGAAAATCAGGGAGTTCTTGAAAGATGCAGACTTTTTTTCTGAACCACAGCTTGAATACATTGCCTTCTAAGAACTGTCAGTATGTTTGGGAGTTCATTTTGAGTCTATCTTGAAGTAGAAAACTAAAAAAAGAGAACCGTATATACTCGCGTATAAGCCGAGTTTTTCAGCCCAAAAATTGGGCTGAAAAGTCCTTCCTTCGGCTTATACGCGAGTCACTCTGTTTTTGCTGTGGGGGGGGCTGTGACCGGTGGCTGGAGGAGGCAGGACAAACATTTTATACATCACCTTTCCGACGCAGCTCCTCCGCTCCCGGCTTCTTCCTGCTTGTGCCGGTGTCATGTGACCGGGCGCAGCTGATGACGTCATCTCCTGCGCCTGGTCACAGCACTAGAAGCCGTCACAGAAGCCGGGAGCGGAGGAGCTGCGCCGGAAAGGTGATGTATAAAATGTTTGCTATTTTGACAGGTGCCGCAGCCTGGGGGACACATAATAAGGAGGGGGGGCTGTGTATTACTGCTGGGGGCCAGTGTAGTGCAATATGCACGGCATCCCCCCGCCGCTGATGGATGGGGGGGTGCCGTGCATATTCATTACACTAATGAGGCGGCCCCACAAGACCGCCCGCGGTCACTGCGGCCCCCTCCTGCCTCTTCCAGCCACCGGTCACAGCCCCCCCACAGCAAAAACAGAGTGACTCGCGTATAAGCCGAGGGGAAGACTTTTCAGCCCAATTTTGACAGGTGCTGCAGCCTGGGGGACACATAATAAGGAGGGGGGGCTGTGTATTACTGCTGGGGGCCAGTATACCACCGCTGGGGGCCTGTATACCACTGCACAGGGGCCTGTATACTTCTGCATAGGGGCCTGTATACCACTGCACAGGGGCCTGTATACTTCTGCATAGGGGCCTGTATACCACTGCACAGGGGCCTGTATACTTCTGCATAGGGGCCTGTATACCACTGCACAGGGGCCTGTATACTTCTGCATAGGGGCCTGTATACCACTGCACAGGGGCCTGTATACTTCTGCATAGGGGCCTGTATACCACTGCACAGGGGCCTGTATACTTCTGCATAGGGGCCTGTATACCACTGCATAGGGGCCTGTATACTTCTGCATAGGGGCCTGTATACCACTGCACAGGGGCCTGTATATTTCTGCACAGGGGCCTGTATACCACTGCACAGGGGCCTGTACATTTCTGCATAGGGGCCTATATACCACTGCACAGGGGCCTGTATACTTCTGCATAGGGGCCTGTATACCACTGCACAGGGGCCTGTATACTTCTGCATAGGGGTCTATATACCACTGCACAGGGGCCTGTATACTTCTGCATAGGGGCCTGTATACCACTGCATAGGGGCCTGTATACTTCTGCATAGGGGCCTGTATAATACCACTGCTGAGGGGCCTGTATAATACCACTGCACAGGGGCCTGTATACCACTGCTGAGGGACCTGTATACCACTGCTGAGGGGCCTGTATACTACTGCACAGGGGCCTGTATACCACTGCTGAGGGGCCTGTATACCATTACTGAGGGGTGCTATATACCAGTGACAGGGGGCTATATAATAGGATCAAAAATCCAGGGATGGTGTATGTACAGTCCGCGCTGCTTTGAAATAATCACTCCACCGTCTAGAATGAAAGATCCCCCTTTTCCTTTATTTGTGTGATTATTTCAAAGCAGCGCGGACTGTACATACACCATCCCTGGATTTTTGATACTGTTACACGTGTTACGTGGAGGTGGAAGTCCTGCAGCAGCTTTCTATACAACTTGCGATTCAAACTAGTTGTGGGTGCACACAACTAGAAAAGGTGAGTGCACCATCATTGTGACCTGTGTGTAAGATCTGTGCCGTATTGATACGGCACTATTGCGCCTCGTGTTGTCTCCTTTATCTCCATTATATAATAGGATGGGGGTCTGCTGCATTTCATACCCTAGGCTTATACGCGAGTCAATAACTTTTACCAGCTTTTGGGGGCAAAAGTAGGGGGGTCGGCTTATACACGGGTTGGCTTATACACGAGTATATACGGGTAGTTGAACTTTCTAACCTTTAATAAGACCAGCCCATAGTATCACCCCCACCTCCACCTTGCTGGCATCTGAGTCAAAGTAGAGGTCTGTGCATGTTAAGGTACCTTTACAAGCGGGAACTTTTCTAGGAATTTCACTGGCAACTTACTGGTTGCAGTGAAATCATGGAGACATTGTTCCATTTGTACACAGCAACAAGATAGAACAATGTCTCCATGATTTCACTGCAGCCAGTAAGTTGCCAGTAAAATTCCTAGAAAAGTTGCCACCTGTAAAGGTACCCTTACAGGTCCAGCGATAGACTTAAGCTAGGGTCATATTAGTGTCAGCCTATAGGCTGACGCTTCTGTTTAAAACTTAGAATTTTGCAGCCGCTATGCGCTTAGGCCGCAAAATTCTAAGTTTTAAACAGAAGCATCAGCCTAAAGGCTGACGCTCATGTGATCCTAGCCTTATCCATCTGGTTAGTCAAAAGTCACTCTTTTCATACCAGATTGAACAATCTGATATGACAGCACTGGAGGATAAGGGGTTCCAGGTCGCTTCAAGTTTTATTCTTCTTACATTTTTGGCACTTAATGTGTGTCTTTTTTTCTTAACACTTTTGTGGTGACCCTGTTGACTATTTGCAACAAAACTTTTGATAGTTCTGTGATTCCCAACTCCCAATATCTTAGGGCCGCTTTACACACACAGATATCTGTGACCAACTTCTGAACAGATTTCTGGTTGCAGTGAAATCATGGATACATTGTTCCATTTTGTGTCTGTGTACAAATGTAACAATGTGTCCATGATTTCACTGCAACCAGAGATCTGTTCAGAAGTTGGTCACAGATATCTGTGTGTGTAAAGCGGCCCTTAGCAATTGAAAGAGCACTGCATCCCTCTGTGTGGCTGGGGTCACACTCACGTTGTTGCATCTACTAAATGGATGTCTTAAAATGATGCAATTTTTTCCCTTGCGTGCGCACATTAAATGTGTGTACATTTAAGTACCACGCATTAACGGATATGTTATCAGTATAGCATGCATTAATGCTTAAAGCCCCATCCATTAGGGTGCGTTTTACTTGCTCACATCCCTCCTCCATATAAATGGGCAGAATTTGGGATGGTTGTGGCCAGTCACCATTTTGGAAGCTGTGAAGCTGTGTGTGCGTTTGTGTGCAACATGCCTCACACAGTTTCTGGGACTTCGTTTCCTGTTTTTTCGCCGTTGCCTAAGGAGATGTGCCATCCAAAGGCATGTCTGGGTCTAGGAGGTCAATGAGATCCACCCTCAATATGGTGTATTCCACGTGCGATACTTCCAATTGCGTGAATATCCGGTGAAATTCCAGCGCTATCTATGGATGTTGGTGGCTACCTTTGAAGAGCTGCTTTTGCTTGTCTACGATGACATTGTCCGCCAGGATACCAAATGTCGTCCAAGTATTTCACCAGCAGAAAGATTAGTGGTCACTCTCAGGTATGTGATAATATACACTGTCACCTGTCTCCTACCACACACTCTACACAATCATGTGTCTTATACAACAACCCTAATTTATCTTATGTATGCCTGAATGTTAAATTTGAACTTTTCCCTTTGTCATTGCAGGTTCCTGGCTTATCGGGCGAAAGTCTTTGCACTATCAGTTTTGCATTGGTCAATCTACAATTTTTAATATTGTACATTAAACCTGTGAGATTATATGGACCAAGTTGCAGCCCCTGGTTTTGCCATAACCCACACCAGAGATTTGGGTTGAAAATGCGGCGAGGTTTTCACTTGTGTCCAATTTTACTAACTGCATAGGAGCATTAGATGGCAAGCATATATGCATAAAGAAGACCCAAATAGTGGGTCTCATTTTTATAATTATAAGAAGTTTTTTTCAATTGTGTTCATGGCCATTGTCAATGCGCAATGTAGATTTGTAGCCATTGACATAGGCGCTTATAGCCGTACAAATGATTCCGGCGTTTTCAAAGACAGTAATATGGGGAAAGCACTGTACAATAACTGATTCCACATACCACCACTATGCTCATTACCAGGACCTGATGGCCTAAACTTGACCTATGTCATTGTTGCAGATGAGGCCTTCAAACTCAGCATCAATTTAATGAATCCATATACAGGTCACACATTAACCTCCACCCGTCGTAACTTTAATTCTCGTTTAAGTCGATCAAGACAATATGTAGAATGTGCCTTTGGCATTTTGACTTCCAAATGGCGTGTTTTGCTAATATGCATCCAATTACATAACAAAAATGTGGATAGTGTGGTGAAAGCCTGTGTATACATAATTTGTTGTGCCGACATGATCCTCTCGTTGTTGATCCCTATGATTGGGATTCATCACTCATAAGTATTCAGGATGCAGCTGTGCCTGCACCTCATGCAGCAATGGCAGTGCGTAACCAACTTGCTGAATATTTCTTTACTGAAGAAAGGCAGATACCCATGGGAGCACCACATGTTTGATTTTGGACACAACTTTGTTCATTACTTTGTCTCATGTATCATTACAATCCCAACCATTCCTAATGTTACTTGCCCTTTCCTAACCAAATCGGATTAGGAATAATCAATTTCCCCAAAGACTACTTCCATGTAATCATTCTAGTCACTTTGCTTTGAATTCCTACAAAACTGTAATGTTTGACAGATTTAATTTGTTCATTGTTACTACTCAAAATTATGGCTGTAAATGTCAACATTGATTATGTAAATGAAATTTACTTTGTAAATGAATTTGTCCCATAATACTGATGCAATGGCCTGCACTTATGATATGTCCTATATGTGTTGTGAGGCATGCCAGCACTATAGCATGTGGCTGTTATGACTCACATGGCCTGCAGCAATCTGGGTGATTGCTGGACCCAGTGGTACACACAGGGTTAATGGCAGTTAGGTGTGTGCATGAGTGAGTGGTGCTGATTACCACTGTGATGCAGCTGTGGGTTTGTCAGGCAGGATATTGGCCTGTTCAGTGTTGTGTGAGGCAGTCTTCCACAAGCCTGCAAAGGGAGCAGGATATACTAGGCTGGACTGGAGACTCAGCCTGTGTGAGGATACTGGGAGAAGCTGAGTGGTTAATGCTGCCAAAACCTCCAGAGAGGTAATGGACATGAAAACCGTGAGTAAAGGCTGAGCAAAAGCCAGTGGAAACTGTATGGACAATTCCAGCAGTGAAAAGACTGTGTATGAATAAGTCCACTGAGACGTGCATGTGAATACTGCCCTGGGACACTTAGGGAGACGTGTACCTCAACCTGTACGGGAATATAAACATTGTGGAGATAGATGGACTATGCATTATATGGACATTTATGTTGAAGGTAAAGGAAAGCCCCATGTTTATGTTATGAAGCATGGTTTATGAAGTCTGGATAAACCTGATGACCTTTTGTATAGAATCCATTGCTGTGAGCGTCAATTCCACTGTCAAGTGAGTGTCCTGTAATATCCTCAGCAAGTGCTACCTCACAGTGTGTAAAAATTAAAATGGAGTGTAAATAACTCCATGACGCTTGTGTCGTAGTTCATTTGATCATGCCCAATATGATTTGGTTATAATGTGTATTTAAACAGCATTTTTAAGTCAATTTCTGTTCTTCCACTAAGGCCTCGTTCACATCAAATTTTTTTCCTGTCCATGGGGATCCTGTTTTTTGCAGAACCCCACGGACAGGAACGGACAGGTCCGGATATGTACCTCCAGGTGCCATTTCTGTATCCGGATCCATGATTTTGATGGATCAAGACACATAAAGAGCTGGGAGGAGCCCGGGCCTGCAAAGCGCAGGAAAGTGCTATCGGGGCAGACTTTCACTTTCGCAATGTATCTACATATATTGCAAAAGGGAAAGCAATGGTTAAAAAGAAAAAAAAAAATGCTCACCTTTCTGCCGAGTGGCCCACGATACGCGGCATCCACCTCCGATGGCTGAATGACCTTAATCGGGGCAACCCGATCAGCTGATGTGTCACATCACAGCATCAGCTCAGCATTTTAAATCATCCGCCTGCCAATCGGTTTTGGCGGGTGGGGGTTTTAAACCTCTCAGCTGGTGCTGTCATGTGACATGTCAGCTGATTGGGTTCCCCGCCCGGTCAGGTGATTAAGGTCCTTCAGCCATAGGAAATGGATGCTGCGCATCGCGGGACACTCGGCGGAGAGTTGAGCATTTTTTTTTTTAACACTTTACTTACATTAATTTCACTTTAGCAGTGCATGTAGATACATAAGGGACCCCAAGAGTCCTCACTCTTCCCAAAGAGTCAGACCACATCAAAATGGCATCAAATTGTCCAGACCAAAAATTGCTGAATGGCCCAGCCTGCCTTCATGGCACAGGGTCTGGAACAGGACCTGGCCTAGCATTTCAAGGTTAAACATTGCTCAGAAACTATAATTTTTGTGGAGTATTACAGGAAAAACTAGAGCATTAAATCAGTGACCTGTTTAGGCCTACTGGGCCTGTGACCTGTTTAGGCCTACTTGATCGGATAAACTCAAAGATCATGTAAGCACTCCCATCAATGTTATGCCCTGCCAAACACAGGTGGAACAAGTATACGTTTCATGTGGTATCACAGAAAATAATAGAAAGGTAGGTCAGTGACCTCTTTGGGCCTACTGTGTTGGATAAACTCAAAGCTCATGCAAGCGCTCCCATCAATGATATGCCCCACCACACACAGTTGGGATCACCATGAGTTTTATTACCATAAAAACTAGTCAGGTTGGTCAGTGAGCTGTTGAGGCCTAGTAGGCATTGATACAGACACACCCTACTCTGGTGCAGGAAGAGAACAAATTGCTTATTGATCAATTTATTAATGGACACTTATTCCCTGCTCATAGAGCGCAACTGCGAACGATGGATATACAAAACCCTGATTTGGACTTTGTGCAGTTTAAAGACAGAGCTATCTGTATATTGCAGGAAGAAGCACCTCACGTTACAAAACCTGCACAATGCCTAGCTATAACTTACCAACAGTCGGGGATACAGGATTTGCAGGTTACTGCAGGGGCTAATGCACAGACTATAAGGCCTATCTCCAATGAGGCTCTAAACCTCAAGATCGAAGCCCTGACTAAAAGTGTAGCTGAAATGGTAAAGGCTATGCAAAAGTTGCAGGGATCCAAGTGGTTGGAGAAGATCGAGTTGGCTTCTAGCAGAGATGACGTCCCGTGGATGCGACCGAGGAGGTACGCAGCGACCAGAGGATGACCCAGCAATCGCTATAACCCTGACGGACAGCCCATCTGCCGCCGCTGTGAAAAGCCAGGTCACTTTGCCAGGGAATGTACTTTAAATGAGAATACTCTGGGGAAGCATGCCACCCCTCAGTTATAAGACCACCAGGCCCACCAAACTGGCGTGACATGTATGTGGGAGGTTGCCCGGTCCTACCTATCGTGCTGGCTGGCATCCCCATAAAGGTGTTGCTGGACACTGGTTTACAGGTGACAACAACACCGTATATCCTTTATAAAAGATACTGGGTAGACTCAAACATTTCACGAGGCCCAGATGATGACTTTAGTATATTGGCTAGTAACAGTAAACCTGTGCCGCAGATTGGGTTAAAAGAAGTGACCATCAAAATGGGGAGGGTGGAGTTAAAAGACCAAGGTTTGCTAATTGTTGAAGTTGACCGGCATGAACGTAATCAAATTATCATTTTGGGGACTAACATAATAGAAAATTGTTTTGCCGAAATTATTGTTGTGTTACAGGAGATTGCCGAGACTGCCAACAGCAGGCAGCAATGAGTCCTGCAGAAAGAAATAAAAGCACTGATGCTGAGATAGCAGGCAGAATTGTTGAGGAGAAATTGGCAGCGCAAGAGTAAATGACCTGGTACCAATTGTAATACCCCCGAAAAGTGAAATGTTAGATTGGTGTAGGACAGCAATAAGCCTGAGAGGGAGGGATTATCAAGCCCTGGTGGAACCTGTGTCCTCATACAGTAGGCCCACGGTCCTAACAGCCAGATGGGTAGTTGAAGTATGCAGGGGTCGGGTACCGGTACGCATTTTAAATTGTGGGGAAGAAGTCAACCTGCCAAAGTATGCTACCATTGCTAAACTGTATACTGTCGATAACAATTCCATCAAGACAGTAGAACCCTTGAACCCGTCTGAGCAGGCGGAGGGCAACAGCTCAGAGGGAAAGCTGGAGGATTGGTGCTGGAAGTCGCATGTAGGTACCGATTCTACACCCTCCCATTAAAAGCATGGAGTATACCGGGTAGTGAAACAATATGAACAAGTCTTTAGCAAACATCCGTTAGACTTTGGGCAGGTAAAAGGGATAGAACATCACATACCCACAGGTGATCATCCACCCATGAAAGAAAGATATAGGCTTGTACCACCCGCTCACTATCAATGTGCCATAGACTGAAGGAGATAAAAGAGGCTGGGGTGATAAAAGATAGTTCTAGCCCCTGGGCAGCTCCTCTAGTCTTAGTTAAGAAAGATGGTACAATGAGGATGTGTGTAGACTACAGGCAGATCAACCGCATAACACACAAGGATGCATACCCACTACCTAGAATTGAGGAATCATTAGCTGCATTACGTACTGCTAACTACTTTTCCACTTTAGATCTTACTAGTGGGTATAGGCAAGTTCCTGTGCCAGAGGCAGACCGAGCGAAGACAGCGTTTACCACGCCAATGAGCCTCTGCAAGTTCAGTTGTATGCCATTTGGACTCTGCAATGCACCGGGTTTATTCCAGAGACTGAAGGAGTGCTGCCTGGGGCACAAGAACTTTGAAACTGTCTTATTCCACCTGGATGACGTCATAGTCTACTCAAAGACATATGAAGAACATTTAGAGCACTTGACAGAAGTGTTTGAAGCCTTGTCTGACTATGGCATAAAAGTGAAGCCATCCAAGGTTCACCTGCTAAAACCAAAGGTACAGTACCCTGGTCATATTGTGAGTTCCGAAGGTATAGCACCTGATCCTGAGAAAGTCATTAGGGACTGGCCAAGACCCACCAGTGTCAAAGAGGTGAGGCACTTCCTGGGGCTGGTCGGATACTACAAAAGGTTCATCAAGGGGTTCACAAAGATGGCAGCACCCTTACAAGACCTCCTGGTAGGGCAATCCAAGAAGGCTAAGAGTCTGAGTCCTCCATTTAAATGGGGCAGTCAGATGGAAGAATCCTTCAAGAAGTTGAAGTGAGCTTTGACAGGGGAAGAGATCTCAGCATACCCTGATTAAAGCCAGTCATTCATCTTGTATACTGATGCAAGTGATGTGGGACTGGGAGCCATATTGTCTCAAATGCCAGGAGTAATAGAGAGTAATAGCCTTTGCAAGCAGGAAGCTTCGTCCTACAGAGAAAAACCTGGAGAATTATAGCTCGTTCAAGTTAGAATTCCTGGCTGTAGTCTAGGCCGTCACAGAACGCTTCAAACACTACCTGGCTGCCGCAAGGTTTACCATCTTTATGGATAACAACCCGCTTACTCACTTGGACTCCACAAAACTAGGTGCACTGGAGCAACGCTGGATGGCCCAGCTGTCCAATTACAGCTTTATCATCAAGTACAGGGCAGGCTGCAAGAATGCCAATGCTGACACCTTGTCCAGGATGCCTCACTTGCAGGACGTGGTAGAGGAACTGGAGGAGCTAGAGGAGATAGAACTACCGGCGTTTCACCGCCCTCATGTAATACAATACAAGAGTTGTGTGTACAATAAACGTCAAGAAGCAATCTTAAACCCATTACCTCCCCATGGATGGGTTGAAACGCAAAACAGTTATCCAGCTGCAAAGTTAGTCAAGGAGCTACTGATGCAGGAGGGTTCGTACTCTGGTCCAGATGCCTCACCTGAAGCTCAGCAGCTGTGAAAAGAGCGGAGTAAGTTATTTCTATATGAAGGTAAATTGTGCAGAAGGCATACTAACTCTAAAAATCATGAACTTATCTAGCAAATTGTTGTGCCAAAGAGGGATGTGAAGATGGTCTTAGAAGCCTTACATGATAGCGCAGGGCATTTCTGGTTGAAGAAATTGGAGGTTCTGCAGAGAAAGAGATTCTACTGGGTTGGCATGAGAAGATCCATTGAGATGCAGCCTAAGGAGTATGGACAAAGATTGCCAGACAGCCTCACTCCAGCCCATTGTAATAAAACTACCACTGGAACTTGTAGCCATGGATCACGTCAAGTTAACTCCAAGTCGATCAGGCTATGTCTATGGCCTTACTATAGTGGACCACTATTCCCTTTTCTTAATGGTGGTGCCACTTCGATCTAACAGCTAGAACAGCGGCTAAAGCGTTCCAAGCCTACTTCTGTAGACCGCATGGATATCCAGAACAGGTCCTCACAGATCAAGGTCTAGCATTGAAGCGGAAGTGTTTCGAGAATTTTGTAATCTCTACAGTTGCAAGAAAATCAGGACAACCCCGTACGATCCGCAAACAAATGGCTTATGTGAGAAAATGAATCAGATAGTGATGTACTTATTGAAGACCTTGTCAGCAGAGGAAAGCAACATGTGGCCAGAAAAGTTACCAGACCTGGTGGACTTATATAATCATGTCCCGCTGAGTTCTACCAACTGTACTCCAGCCTACCTGATGAGAGCAAGATCTGGTAAGCTGCCTATTGACTTGGATATGGGTATTGTGAAACCGAATGTTGAAGCACCAGAAACCAATTGGGATACTGCTCGTCAACAAAAGTATCGAAAAGTACAAGAGTGCATGGAAAAGAGCCTATCACAATCAAGAGAAAGACAAAAGAGAGTGTATAACCAATATGCTCCTGCAACTCCTTTGAAACCAGGTGAACAACTTCTCAAGAGAAAGAGATGCACCAATAAACTAGATGATTAGTGGGAAGTAGTGATGAGCGAGTACCAAAATGCTCAAGTGCTCGATGCTCGGGCCAAGCATCCCAAGATACTTGTGTACTCGGGCAAAGCACCGAGCCCAATGTTATCCTATGGGAGACCCGAGTATTTTTATGAAATGACCCCCGGCAGCATGTAGAAACCCTAAAAATGTCACAAAAGTCTCAGAAGAGTGCTCAAATGACATGGCAACAGCATGGGGAAGACCCCTGTAAGCATTTCTCACTCAAAAGTCACAGCTGTGAACAATGTTGTCCGAGTTTTACGCCATTTTTACGGACTCACCAGAAAACCTTCCAAAATGACACCAAAAAGAATTTTCATGGCGGAAATGTTAAGGGCACATACCCAATAATGAGATAGAGCTGGTGTATGTTACTTTTTTTTGATTACATGAAAGATTTTACGTGAAAACATTGTGTGGCACTCCGATGTCTCTGAGAAGAGACGTACATGAAGGCCTCTTGACATAATGTGCCCATTTTGAGGAAGTGGGTCTATTGTAGTATAGCCCTTTGACAGGGCAGCCAAAAATTGTGAGGTTCAACAATGCCCCTGGATAGAGACGTGCATGAGGGCCTCAAAACATTGCTCCCATTGCAAAGGAGCGGGTCTCCTGACGTTGTAATGCCCATTCTGAAAGAATACATTAAACAATGGCCTAACTTTTGTAACGGTCATCATGGTGGCGCATGAGGAGAAGGAGGAGCAGTCCAGCGATTAGCCAAAGTCCTGAAGTGTGTACCCATGGGTGAGTGGAGGTACATGGCAAATTCTCGTTACAAAATTTAAATTCCGCTCTCATTTGCTGGTGGTGTGGTGAAGTCTGGCCCAATCCAACCCTTGTTCATCTTGATCAGAGTCAGTCTGTCAGCATTTTCAGTTGACAGGCGGGTGCGTTTATCAGTAATGATTCCACCTGCGGCACTAAAAACACACTCTGACAAAACGCTAGCGGCAGGGCAGGCCAGGACTTCCAAGGCGTAGAGAGCCAATTCATGCCACGTGTCCAGCTTGGATACCCAATAATTGTAAGGCACAGAGGAATGTCGGAGTACATTCGATCTGCAAGGTACTCCTTCAGCATCTGGGCAAACTTACCATTTCTTGTGGCACTACCCCGCACCTCAGGGGCTGTGGTACATGAGGGGCTGAGAAAACTGTCCCACATTTTAAAGACTGTTCCCCTACCTCTGGCGGATTGGACTTGTGCCCCTCTCGGCCGTACGCCTTGGTTGTCCACCGATTCCTGACCTATGCCGCTAGGGTTTTGTGAGGGGAATGCTTTGCCTACTTCCGTGACTATGGCCTTCTGGAACTGCTGCATTTTGGCTGACCTCTCCGCCTCAGGAATGAGAGACATAAAGTTCTCCTTGTAGCGTGGGTCTAACAGTGTTACCAACCAGTAATGATTGTCGGCCAAGATGTTCTTAACGCGAGGGTCACGAGCCAGGCAGCTTACCATAAAGTCAGCCATGTGCGCCAGACTCTTAACAGCCATCACTTCAGTGTCCTGACCAACACGATGACTGAACATGCTGTCCTCCTCCTCCTCATCTCCCCTGTCCTCTGGCCAGCCACGCTGAACCGAGGGTATGACTGGTGTGCATGTCATATCCTCAATTTGGCCGGAGAGTTGCTCCATGTCTTCATCCTCCTCCTCCTCCTCGTCATAGTCCTCCACTGCACGTTGTGATGAGATGAGGCTGGGCTGTGTGTTATCACCCACACCCACTACTGTTTCTTGCTCCAACTCATCGCGCTCCGCCTGCAATGCATCATGTTTGTTTTTGAACAAAGACCGTTTTAGAAGGCAGAGAAGTGGTATGGTGACGCTAATAATGGCGTCATCGCCGCTCACCATCTTGGTGGAGTCCTCAAAGTTTTGGAGGACGGTACATAGGTCGGACATCCATCTCCACTCCTCAGGTGTTATGTGTGAAGTTTGACCCATTTCCCGATGGCTTAGGTGATGCAGGTATTCAACAACTGCCTTCTTCTGTTCACAAATCCTGACCAACATGTGCAGAGTTGAATTCCAATGCGTGGGGACATAACACACCAGTCTGTGAGCTGGAAGCTGCAAATACCGCTGAAAGCCGGCAAGGCCGGCTGAAGCAGTAGGTGACTTTCGAAAATGGTCAGACAGGCGGTGAACTTTTACGGGCAGATCAGAGAGCTCTGGGTATGATTTTAGAAACCGCTGAACCACGAGGTTGAGCACATGGGCCACGCATGGAACATGTGTCAGCTGGCCTCGCCTCAAAGCCGCCACTAGGTTCCGGGCACTGTCGCACACGACCTTTCCTGGCTTTAGGTTCAGAGGTGTGAGCCAGTGATCTGTCTGCTGTTTCAGAGCTGTCTACACCTCTTCTGCATTGTGGGGTTTGTCACCTATGCATATTAGCTTCAGCACAGCCTGTTGCCGCTTCGCCGAGGCAGTGCTGAAGTGCTTCAAGCTTGGGTCTGGTGTGGAGGGTAAAGTGGATGAGGATGCGCAGCAGGAGGAGGCTGAGGAGCATGACATTCCAGAGCTGTACAGTGTGGGTGAAACCCTGATTGAGGTAGGGCCTGCAATCCTTGGTGTGGGAAGGACGTGTTCCGTCCCTCGCTGAGACTGGGTCCCAGCTTCCACAATATTAACCCAGTGTGCTGTCACCGAGATGTACCGGCCTTGCGCACAAGCACTTGTCCACGTTTCTGTGGTTAGGTGGACTTTGGCTGAAACAGAGTTGTTCAGGGCACGTGTGATGTTTTGTGACACGTGGTTATGTAATGCGGGGACTGCACACCGGGAGAAATAGTGGCGGCTGGGGAGCGAGTAACGTGGGACAGCTGCCGCCATCAGGTCGCGGAATGCTTCCGTCTCCACCAGCCTACAAGGCAACATTTCCAGCGCAAGCAGTCGCGAAATGTTAGCATTTAGAACTGTGGCATGTGGGGCGTTGGCAGCGTATTTGCGCCTGCATTCAAAAGTTTCGTGCATGGAAAACTGAACGCTGCGCTGGGACAAGAAAGTGCTTGATGAAAGTGTTATTTGTGCGTGGGCAACTATAGGTGCAGGGCAGGAGGCTTGTTCGCATGCTTCATGGACAGGGGATTGGCTCGCACGCACAACACGCGAAGACGTAGCAGTGACATCAGCAAACACTGCTCCTCCACTCTGTTGTACATCTCACAAAGTCGGGTGCTTGGCTGACATGTGCCTTATCATGCTGGTGGTGGTCAGGCTGCTAGTTTTGGTACCACTGCTGATGCTGGCGTGGCAGGTGTTGCAAATGACCTTTTTAGAATTATCTGGAGCCAACTTAAAAAACTGCCAGACTTGGGAAGACCTAACATTTGTACAGGCACCTTTTGTCGTGTTGTTGTTCCGGGGAACGGTTGCCTGACTTCTGCCTGGGGCCACCACCCTGCTTCTTACTGCCTGTTGTGATGCTACGCCTCCCTCCCCCTGTGCACTGCTGTCCTCGCTCTGCATCTCCTCCTGCCAGGTTGGGTCAGTTACTGGATCATCCACCACGTCGTCTTCCTCTTCCGCACCCTGCTCCTCCTCCTGTCTTCCTGGCAATCGTGTCTCATCATCGTCCACCCCTTGTTGAGACACGTTCCCACTGTTGCCTTCATGAGACCGTGGCTGCTCAAATATTTGGGCATCAGTACATACGATCTCCTCATGGCCCACTTCATCAGGAGCTGGCGAGAGGCCAGAATGTGCGAATGGATACGTGAACAGCTCTTCAGAGTGTCCAAGTGTGGGATCAGTAAGTCCGTGGACGTGTACTCGGCCTGGTGGTAGGAAGGAGGATCAGGTTGTGGAATGGCTGGGTCACGGCTACTGACACTTGACGGTGTGGAAGACAGGGTGTTTGTGGTGGTGCCAGTCTGACTGGAAGCAGTATCCGCTATCCATATAACAACCTGTTGACACTGGTCTGGGTTGAAGAGTGGTGTACTGCTGCGGTCCCCAAGAATTTGGGACAGGACGTGCGAGCGAGTAGATGTGGCCCTTTGTTGTGGCGAAATTCGAAATTAGAGCTTGCACACGACCTCGGCCTCTGCCTGCACCACCATCACGTCCACTTCCTTGTCCCTTGCTAACACCCTTGCGCATTTTCAATGCTGTGCTGACGGTACACAGCTAAATGAAGGCATCCCAACAGACGGGTTTTACCTGGACAATCAGATTATAGCTATTGCTACCAGCTTTTTAAAAGCAACAATTATAGATTAAGTCAGACACAGACGGAGACATGTATTCACTCTACTTGTGCGTTATACCCTAGTTTGTGCAAAACACACAAAAGTGCACCCGTACGCTGTCACCCTGCCACCGACGGGCACACACTTGCGGTTTGTAAATGCACGCACTAAGAAGCAAACAGATTTTTAGAAGCGACAATTACTGAGAAGTCTGACACTCTCAGGTGCTGTGCAGACATGTATTATTCACTCTACTTGTGCGTTATATCCTAGTTTGTGCAAAACACACAAAAGTGCACCTGTACGCTGCCACCGACGGGCACACACTTGCGGTATTTAAATGCACGCACTAAGAACCTAACAGCTTTTTAAGAGCGACAATTACTGAGAAGTCTGACACGATCAGGACTGTTTTAGACTGTGTACACCAGCCCGAGATATTTTGAAGGCTGGTATACTGTCACTAGGAATTGCTATATACCCTGCCTGCCTATATACAGCTACAATAGTCCTGAGAAGGACTGTTGTGGTCACCAGTTTGCAGTCCTGCAAAACTCTCCCTGATTCAGCAGACACTCTCCCTGCACTGACTGTCTGGATCGCTGTGTGCAGAGCACAGCGCGGCTGGGTCTTATAAAGACTCGGTCACACTGTGCGGCCGCCCAATCAATGCAATTACACAACTAACAGGGCTGTGGCATTGCAGTGGTCTGCCAGCCAATCTCTGCATGTGGGCTGGCTCTCTAAAGAGCGCCAACATGCAGGGATGAGGACCACGAGCACAGCACGAGTATCGCGAGATTACTCGGTACTCGCCGAGTAGCCCGAGTTCAGTGATACTCATGCGAGTACCGAGTAGTGACAAGCGTACTCGCTCATCACTAGTGGGAAGCAGTGGCATACACCGTGTTACCATCCAACTTTGATAATACCAAAGTATGCTTAGTGAGTAAAGATGAAGGAAAGACTTCGGCAGCAGTGTCAAGAGATCATCTTAAAATTTGTCCTGAAACATTGAAGTCCCAAGAGAGGATTCCAGAAGTCCCAGTACCACTACGACCGAAATAAGAAGTGTTCCATACAGTTCTAGGATATGAAAAAAGGGATAGAGTATGTGGTAAGCGCTAGGGAATAAGTACAGCTCCACGGCCAGTAGCAAATTACCTTTAGGCTTTAATCAAAATGTGTGCAACACGCGGGTCCATTAACCACGATGCATTTCAACGCAGTATGCGTCTTTCTCAAGTGAATCTCTGGACCCAATTAAAACATTTATATACTTTCAATCTTGTTCATGATTGGAGGAAGACAACTCATAACAAAGCTTTGACTAAAACCCGTCCTAGACTAGTGGGACGGATTACAAGTATACAAATTTCCCACTAATCCGTCCCACTAGTCTAGGACGGGTTTTAGTCAAAGCTTTGTTATGAGTTGTCTTCCTCCAATCATGAACAAGATTGAAAGTATATAAATGTTTTAATTGGGTCCAGAGATTCACTTGAGAAAGACGCATACTGCGTTGAAATGCATCGTGGTTAATGGACCCGCGTGTTGCACACATTTTGATTAAAGCCTAAAGGTAATTTACTACTGGCCGTGGAGCTGTACTTATTCCCTAGCGCTTACCACATACTCTAGCCCTTTTTTCATTACCTTAAATATCCTCCCTGCGGGGAGTGGGTTGTGGAGCTGCTCTGGGCTACAGGACCTGGCCTTCGTCATTTAGTTAATCTTCCTGAGCGGCCACGTGATTCTTGGGAAACAAAGAAAACGTTGAAGACGCTAATTTTTAACATCATTCCAGAAGAGTGAAATTCATTATCTTAAAGACCTCGCAAGTGTGCAAGATATTCCAGTTGTGCGGACGGTATGGCGCAAATTGGATTTTATTTTATACAGTTCTAGGAGACCGTCCCAAGACCTGGACCCAGTACAATGGAGTCGTCATAGTTCCTATGTTAGCTTTTCATCAACCAGTGGTACCTGAACCAGATAGATGTGAAGAACCGCCAGCTGAGGCATCAGAGGAAGAATCACAAGTGGAAATACCAGAAACAGTACCTGTAGAAGAACCTGAAGAACAAACCCCTGCTAAAAGTGAGCTTGTCAGTCCCATGGTAAGACTAAGAAGACACTCTAGTATACCAGTGCTACATAGACCTGCATAGTGGATAATGCACGCATAACACCAGTAAAGTAACTGGAAATCAGCACAGACCATCAGAAATACCTATACTGCGTAGATCAATGCATAGTTGCAAAGGTCAGACCCCTGCACGTTATAAGGATTAAAGTACAGTCTTATTGGGTTTAAATGTAAATATGTTTTTCTTGTTGTTTATAAAATGTAAAAAGTAACCTTGCAACCACCAAGGGTACGCACCTACAGAGACTTTACTGTATGAACTCTTGAATATTCTTGAACTTTTACCTTTATCTATGGACCATTAGACACTGGACTGATTGTGGTAAAGACTTCTTGTAAATATTATTTATTAGCCAAAGGTGGAAGGACTAATCACCAAGTCACTTCTTTTTGATTTTTTAATTTTTTTTTATTTTTGTAATCTTTATATTTTTAGACTCTGTTCAACATTCATTGTAATTTAACCTTGCATTGTTTGTTTCCTTTGCCAAAAGGTAATCACAGTCCCACAGTACTGTATTTCACTAAGGGGGAATGTGGCATCCCAAGTTCCAATTGGCACAGTGTTATTATTGCCCCTGGGTGGTAATGTCATGCTTGAGAGCAACAGAAGGGTATTCACACCAGGCAAGTAATAGCACACAACACCTTTCTGCCTCCAGGTCTGAAGGGGGAGACTTAAACCCGGCTTTAGGGTGAGCTCCCCTATAAATTCTTGTCTGGGGCAGAGCTAGTTAGTTCAGTTCCTAGGAGAACTGAGAAAGACATCCTGATGGACTGGCAGCTACCCTAAGCTTGTCCCAAGGTAGCTAACTCAGCGTTAGGACCCAAGACAAGGGTCTGAGGAAGTGGAGAAGGGACACCCTGGAAGCGAAGCGATATCGTGCTCACCCCAGAGGAAAGCGCCAAGAACTGACATCGGAGTCCAAGGCTGTGCAGGGCCTAATGTCCCAGCAGCCAATACCGGAAGGTGGGGAATTCCATGTTCCTCAGCCACACTGTGCCGGGGCAAAGCAGCATATAGAGCCCAGAGACAGACGCATGAACCGAGGGGTTAGTAAAGGACTCGAGTTGCATGCCATACCGGCACCAAGCAGGAGAGAGCAAGGACCAGCAGCAGTTTAGCTTATGCAGCAACAGGAGCCTACACACAAAGCGCAGCAAGGAGGCCTCAAAACCTGCCGGTGAGGAGAACCTCGAGTTACTCTCAGGCAGGTACTCAGTTAACATCAACCTGAATTACAGTTGCACCAGTAAAAAGGACTGAGAAACCACAAAACCTTGAGTCTGTATGTTGCTTTGCGCCCGCCTTCTTGCACCCTACGCCCCTTTACTACATCCACTGCCCCGGGGATCCGCTCTGCCCGTGGGGAGCCGCTCAATCCCAGCTGCCCGTCCATCATCCCCGAGGGTTCTGTAGCAGCGGTGGCCACCTATAGCCGCATACCACGGATGGCGTCACAAATTACTCCCCTTTCATCACCCCTTTTCCCTACCAAGCCAGAAGTACCCCCCTTTCAACTGAGCCTAGGGTCACAGAAGCCGGGTCTCGACCCCTGTGAGTCCCTGGAACTATATGAAAGCCCAGTTCCGAGTACCCCATGGTCCTGGGGGTGCGTCACAAATGCTCACATCCATGTTGTACCCTGCCACACACAGGTGGGACCACTATCAGTTTTGTGGAGTATTACCATAAAAACTAGTCAGGTAGGTCAATGAGCTGTTTAAGCCTACTTGACCGGATAAACTCAAAGCTAATGCAAGTGCTTCCATCAATGTTATGCCCAGCCACACACAGGTGGGACCACTATCAGTTTTGTGGAGTATTACCAAAAAAAGTAGTTAAGTAGGTCATTGACCTGTTTAGGCCTACTGGGCCAGATAAACTCAAAGCTCATGCAAGCGCTCCCATCAATGTTATGCCCTGCAACACACAGGTGGGACATGTATACGTTTCGTGTAGTATTACAGGAAATAATAGAGAGGTAGGTCAGTGACCTGTTTAGGCCTATTGGGCCAGATTATTATGAACCGATGACTCAGGAGTAACATTCAGATTCCGTAGAAGTCATTGGTAACTGTACTGACCGCAATCCCTGACTACACACCGCAACTAGAAGTAGCCGTGGGATGTAACTAAGCAGACCTAGACACCTCTGCACAGCTGGAGAACTAACTGCTCCTACAGATGGATGTAGGAAAAGTTATCTTGCCTCAGAGCAGAACCCCAAAAGAATAGCAAGCCCCCAGAGATATTAAGTAGGAAACAAGAGAAGGAAAAGCAAACACAGGAAGGGTATAAGGTTTAGCAAAAGAGGCCACACTAGCTATATAGGAAAGACAGGATAAAATACCATTGCGGTCAGTATAAAACACTATCAAAAACCACCAACAGCAGATATTACAAAAATTACCCTGAGTCGCTGAGACTCGGCGACCTCTATATCTGCAGACTTCTATGAATCAAATGCCAGCAGAACTGGAAATAACAGATAATAGTGAATGGTAAAATTCCTAGGAAGAAAACTTCCTATCTGAGAGCAGATAAACAAATATACAGACTAGATAGCAAACCCACATCTCAGAATAAAATAAAACATCAGCAGATCCTTAAGCACACAAAAGTGTGCCACAAAATATAAAAAAACCATTCACTTATCTTGCAAAGATCTCCACAGAGCAGAATAAATCAGAGAGATGTGAACTCCGCCAGGAACAAAAGACAACTGGCAAGGATTGATCCACTTCCAACCATTATATGCTCCAAGAACGAGATTGCCAATCACCATCACCTGTGAAGCCCACACAGTCAGCTGCATCACCAGCAACAACCACTGGAGGGAGCTCCAATCAATTCACAACAAGGGATAAACTCGAAGCTCATGCAAGTGCTCCCATCAATGTTATGCCCTGCAACACACAGGAACCACTATACGTTTCGTGGAGTATTACCATAAAAACTAGTCAGGTAGGTCAGTGACCTGATTAGGCCTGATGGGCCGGATAAACTCAAAGCTCATGCAAGCGCTCCCATCAATGTTATGCCCTGGCACACACAGGTGGGACCACTATCAGTTTCATGGAGTGTTACAGTAAAATCTAGTCAGGTAAGTCAGTGAGCTGTTTAGGCCTAGTAGGCCGGATAAACTCAAAGCTCATGCAAGTGCTCCCATCAATGTTATGCCCTGGCACACACAGGTGGGACCACTATCAGTTTCGTGTAGTACCAAAAAAAGTAATTAGGTAGGTCAGTGATCTGTTTAGGCCTACTGGGCTGGATAAACTGAAAGCTCATGTAAGCGCTCCCATCCATATTATGCCCTGGCACACACAGGTGGGACCACTATCAGTTTAATGGAGCATTACTGTAAAAACTAGTTAGGTAGGTCAGTGAGCTGTTTAGGTCTAGTAGGCCGAATAAACTCAAAGCTCATGCAAGTACTCCCATCAATGTTATGCCCTGCCACACACAGGTGGGACAACTATCAGTTTTGTGGAGTATTACAGAAAATAATAGAGAGGTAGGCCAGTGACCTGATTAGGCCTACTGGGCCGGATAAAGTCAAAGCTCATTCAAGCGCTCACATCAATGTTATGCCCTGCCACACACAGGTGGAATCACTATCTAATTCGTGGAGTATTACCCTAAAAACTAGTCAGTTAGGTCAGTGAACTCTTTAGGCCTAGTAGGCCGGGTAAACTGAAACCTCATGCAAGCACTCCAATCAATGTTATACTCGCCACAAACAAATGGGACAACTATACGTTTCGTTGAATATTATCAGAAAAACTAGGCAGGTAGGTCAGGGACCTGTTTGGGCCTAATAAACAGTGTAGATTAACCAAACAATGCTATTAAGTGCGCAAAAACTGTTCATGTGTATACATCACATTTGTCAAAACCTGGTTTGATGCCCAAAAACAGTTTACGCAAACATTAAGGGAGATGTAGTAATCATTTCTTCTAAGCACCCAAAAATGGTGGATGTGAATACAGCAAATTTGTTAATCACTGCTTCGATTGACATAAAGGTTGAATATTCAGAAATAGGAGCAGGAGTGTCAGGGATAGGATTGAGCTCAGAGGGCCCTACTCAAGTCGTGCAACAAACAGCATGGAAACCCCAACAACAGTTTCCATTTTTCAAAAAAATTAGCAGAGCACCACTCCACTTAAGTAGAATCAATTGCCACAGAGATGAAATATTGAAATGGGGAGTTTAATGCAGCACATTGAAAAGTACAAAAGCGTTTAGTATGTCAGGCTGACAGGGGTGGAAAAGTCCTTGTGGATCCATGACTTGTTCATCTTGTTAAACGTTAGTCTGTCTAGACTGTCACTGGACAGCCGCGTGCGCTTATCCGTCAGCACACTTCCAGCAGCGCTTGAGATATGTTGAGAGAGAATGCTGGCTGCGGGGCACGACAAAATCTCCAAGGCATGAGTGGCGAGCTCAGGCAATTTTTTCAGTTTTGAAGCCCAAAATAAACAAGGGTCCAGTTCCACAGTCATGGCATTGATATTCAGCTATAGATTCTCCTGTACCATCCTCTCTAAGCATTCACTATGTGTCAGACTTGTTCTCTTTTCTGGCATTGCAAATGATGGTCTAAAAAAATGGTGAAACGACTTTACAAAATTGCTGTTGTTACCAGATAGACTGTTAAGGTTTGAGTGATGTCGACTGGACGTTCCCAGGGTTGGAAAGTTAGAACTGCGAAATTCACTATGTGCACCACTGGTGTTTCGGGGTAAAGCAGATTTAAGATTGTGTAAACGCTTCCGTTGATATCCCTGCATGCATGAGTCCCTTTCCAGGGCAGAAATCATTTGGCCAAATTTACTCTTGTACCAGGGATCTAACAGTGTGGCAACCCAGTAGTCGGCATTACCTCGAATTCTAACAATCTGAGGATCATGTTGCAGGTAGTTCAGCAATAAGGCACTCATGTGTCTTGCGCATCCAGGAGGACCAAGTCCTTGATGTATTGGTGGTGGTGAAGTAACATTCATGCTTCCTTCCTCTGCCCTCTCCACTCAACCTCGCACAACATAAATGTGATCACGATTTCCCCCATCTGCTGAGTCTTCCATGCCCATCACCTCTTCGTCCTCGATTTTCTTCCTCGGCTCCAGCACCTTCATCAACTGTTTGGCTGCTACCATGCGCCCTCGTTAACTCCTCTCACCCACCCTCCCATGCCAGCCGCCTTGGTGCTACTGACCGTCTGGACCTTTGAGATCTTGTTATCTCTTACACATATGCCTCCTCCTGTACTTCCTCCCCTTCCTCTTGGTCCACCACCTGACTCCTAATACTGGTTAAAATGTGCTCCAGCATCTAGATGACTGGAATAGTCATGTTGATAATGGCATCGTCAGCGCTAAACATCTTAGTAGCCACTTCAAAACTCTGCATAAGGGTGCAGAGGTCCTTGATCTGGGACCACTCCAGCAGCGTGATTTGCCCCACCTCTGCATTGCATTGGCCCAGGCTATACGTCATAACATATTGCACCAGGGCTCTTCACTGCGGCCACAGTCACTGCAACATGTGCAGAGTGGAATTCCATCATATCGGCACATCGCATTTCAGGCAATGCAAGTTGTTGAACTGCGGGATGCGAACGGCGGAAGTGAGCACACAGCGACCGAGCTCTCTGCAGAAGTGCATCTAGGCCGGGATAATGGGCTAGAAATTACTGGACGACCAGGTTCAAGACGGGAGGCACGTGTATCACCTTGCCCTGGTGAAGGGCCGCACCCAGTTTTGCAGAATTGTCGCACATGGCCTTACCTGGCTACAGGTTCAGTGGAGACAACCAGTGGAGACAACCAGATTGCAAGGTCCTAGGTGTACTGCCAGGAGCTTGCAATCTGGCCAATCAGGTGGCTGCTAGCGATCACGTGGTTGTGACGTGTCACCATCTGATTGGCCAGATCGCTACCAGCCATCTGATTGGCTGGAAGTCACAGGTCCTTGTCCGGTGATCGCAGGTCTTCTGGGGCGGTTCCGATGCAAGAGTCGGGCAGGTGAGTATGTAATTTTATTATTTTTTAACAACTTTATTCACTTTTAGGGTACTTCTGCAGTGTATCTAGAGATACACTGAGAAAGTAATCGGACTACTCGCTACTTCCGAGTACTCATCGGATAGTAGCGAGTACCCGAATACGGCTACTATTCGGCGAGTTCCGAATAGTAGAGAGTATACTCGCTCATCCCTATCCAGCATGCATGATATGGCCACATGTTGGTGGTGATTGAACAACAGTCAAACATCACACAACCTTACACATTATGCTGTGGATGTGTGGGTCTCCTGGGAGAAGCAAAGGCAATAAGAAACAAGCACTAGACTTATAGTCTGAAAGTTAAGAGGTATGCCACATGGCCATACCACATGAAACACATTTTAACATGTGGAGGAAACACATAATCCCATTGCGACCATCACAATATTCACATCAGTCAGGCCATATGGGTATCATATATTATCTCATAGGTTAGGGTCAGATTAGCACTATTTGCTGCGCTCAGGGGGGTTCAGTTAAAAACATTAGAATTTGGGAGCCTTGATGCAGTGTTACCACGATGGTAACGCAGTGTCAGCGCTGCCAATACTACCCTATGGTGATGGAGCCCAGAGTGCAGCTCAAACACCGGCATCTGAATGCCAGTGTATGAAATCTTGCGCTTTTTTCTAGCGTGTCAAATGATGCTTCAGAAAGCGTCTTTTGACGCGCTAGGAAAAAGGGCAAGGTTTCAAACATCGGCACTCAGATGCCGACGTTTCAGCTGCGCTTGGGGCCGCGTCACCATAGGGTAACATTCGTTTGGTCTCTATTGCTCTATTTCTCTCGATCTCTCTCCCTCTGTTCCTCATTATACAGGGAGAAAGAAGAGTATGAAAGTGATTCAGTAGCCAGATACAGTTATGCCCGAAAGTGTTGATACTAGTGATGAGCGAGTACCCAAATATTCGTAATCGCTGTACTCGTAACGAGTACTTTGTAATATTTGCGTATTCGTTCTGAATCGCGAGCACAATGCAAGTCAAGGGGAAATGCAAGTCATTTTCTACTGGACCCAACAAAGAGGTGTGGGGGCCTGAAGAAAAGGATGAAACAGATGGGAATGTGATGAAACCGAATGGGAAGAACCTGAAGAATATGCCTGCAGGCATTTCTGACTCACATATGGTTTCTGGGAACAAGTTTGTCGCAGTATTATGCCACTTTTACAGTTATGCAAGAACAACTACCAAACCTAACCTAAATTGCATTTAACAGGCCAAAAAGGTTAAGAAACAGTTTTTCCTGCATAATCACTTATATACAGTATAAAGCCTGAGTCACACTAGCGCTAAGAATGCGTTCAGGGGGGTTCCGTTAAAAAGATAGAATCTGGCAGCATTAACGCAGCATAGCCATAAAGGTAAGGCTGCATTAACGCTGCCGATACAATACTATGGGTGACGGACTCCTGAGCGCAGTCAAATGCCGGCATGTGAGTTCCGGAATTAGAAACCTCTCGCTATTTCCAAGCGCACCACATGATGTGGGCTTCCACGTCATGTTGTGTGCTTGGAAATAGCATTCATTTTCAAACTACGGAACTTACATGCCGACATTTGACTGCGCTTGGGAGTCCATCACCCATAGGATTGTATTGGCAGCGATAACATAGCCTTACCTTTACGGTTAATGAGATATAGAAATTGGTTGCGCCACGCTGCTTTATGTTTTATATCCACCCTCTGTTAAGTCACCGTTACACTCACCTTTTCCTGTTGTGCTGTCCGCACAACAGGGGGCTCACGTAGTGAGTGCACGGGGTCTCTCTCTGGACGGTGTGGATTTCTTACCCTTTTTCCTCGGTGTCCGCCTGTGCAATTGCACGTGATCCCTCACGTGTTTTCCTCTAATCTGTTAGGTTTGTCTTCTCCTCCGGAGCTGCTCCACCGCTCTCCCCATAGGGAGATGGATATGCAGGCAATGGAATAAAACGATGTTTGGGTGAGCGCTGGGATATGAAGACAGCTACACTTCAACAAGTATTTTACCTGTAAGTTTATTGTTCAAATCACACTAGGTCCTCTCCCACAACATGTTTCGACGCTCAGGGCGTCTTCCTCAAGTGGATATCAGACCTTACATTTGGTATCCTTATAAATCCTCCATTAACCAATCCCTTGCTTTTAGGTTGAAAATAGACTTTTTTTTTTTTTTTTAACTCTTTCCTATCCAAATGTCTAAATAGCTATATAAGCAGTTCTATTTAATGCACGATACGAGCCCTTTTTATTCTATTGCACAACTGCCCGTTCTTTTGTGACAAAAACATAACTATTCATCCAGGAGTACATTAAAAATACAAGATAGTAAAAACACTACAATATTATTAAACAAAATCCACCTATTAGATACACATAATTATTACACTTAAAAAATTCACATGAAAATTACATATAAAAACTTCATCTAAAAATTTCATATAAAAAATTACATATAAAAAATACATATACAAATTATTAAAACATCATGAAATCTATACAAACGATCTGATCTTAAAAGATGACTTCTGCAAATGGTAATTATGGGTTTATATATTATTCTCTAGTGAGAGATTAAGGCCCTCCGGTGCCAATGTACCCATTTTAAAAATCCAATACATTTCTTTCTTATTTAATTTCTCAATCCTATCATGTACTTCCTCACTTATTTGTTCTAGGATTATTAATTTAAGACTGGTGGGATCCCTTTCATGTATCTGATGATAGTGTCTTGAGATGCTGTGATTTAAATACCCCTTTCTGATATTTGATCTGTGCTTACTCAGCCTAGCCTGCATTGTCTGGATCGTTCTACCTATATATTGGAGTTTACAGGGACACTCCAACATATATATTACAAATTGTGATCTACAATCCATTCTCTGTTTAATTGGGAACGATTCCTCAGTTGTATTGGATGTGAACGTATTACATCCATGTACAATGCTATTGCATCGTCGTGAGTTGCATTTATAGCACCCATTTTTTATTTTTTCATTGGTCTTTGTTTGTTGTTCTTTGCTCCCAATATTCATATTTTTTATTTTATTCGGGGCTATTAGGGCCTGGAGGGTTCTCCCTCTTCTAAAAATAATCTCTGGTTTTTCTGTTATAATTTTTGAGAGGATAGGATCCCCCTTTAAAATAAACCAGTATTTACCCAAAATTGTGTAAATTTCCCTATATGATTGGTTGAAAGTTGTTACTAGATTACACCTATAATTTACAATATCGTTCTCCCCTTTAATTTTTCTTTCTTTATTTAATTCCATTTGCTTAATTATCTCACTCTGTGTGCGGTTTTTACTGCTATTATAAGCATCCGCTAGGAGTCTGCTTGGGTATCCTCTCTCTCTAAACCTTCTCGTTAGTATAGAGGCTTCTTGTTTGAATTTAATCTCATTTGTACAGTTTTTTCTGATTCTGAGGTACTGTCCATAAGGTATATTTCTAATCCAGGTGGGCAGGTGGCTACTATTAAACTCCAGATAACTATTTACATCCACATTTTTGAAAAAAGTGGATGTGGTTATCTCTCCCTCCTCATTGATGGTAATCATGAGGTCCAGGAACTGTATATTTTTGTCTGAGATATTCATAGTGAAAAAAAGTCCCCAGTTATTTAGGTTTAATGAATTCACAAATTCTGTTGCTTCCTCCCTGGTACCAGTCCAAATAATTATTAAATCGTCAATAAAACGTTTAAAAAACTTTATGTGTTTTTTACCCAAACTAGACTGTGCGATGGACCGAGACTCGAACGCCCCCATATATAATCCAGCATAACTCGGGGCGAATCTCGTGCCCATCGCACAGCCTTTAATCTGTTTAAACAGTTTATCCTCAAAAGAAAACACATTATTTTCTAAAATAAATTCAATTCCAGCACCAATAAATTCTTTCTGTTTCACTAGGATCTTTTTATCCTGTCTTAAAAAATAATTGATGACCCCTATACCTTTTTGATGCGGGATATTTGAATACAGGGACCTGACATCTAAAGTGATAAGTAGGGAACCTTTTAATTGGGGGAGTTTTGTTATTAAGCTGATCAAATGTGAAGAGTCTTTAAGATATGAGTCTAATTTTTAAATTATATTGTTGCAAAAATAAATCAACATAATGGGAAAGGTTACTGGTCATGCTCTCAATCCCTGAAATAATTGGGTGCCCTGGTGGATCTGTTTTATTCTTATGAATTTTTGGCAAAAAATAAAAATGGGGGACTTTATATTTATTTATATTCAGAAATCTAAATTCTTTTTTGTTTAAAATTCCTTCCGCCCTAGCTTCTATTATCAGAAGTTTATATTTTATAAATAATTCCTCCAATGGGCTTTTATCCAGTTTTATGTAGAATTCTTTGTCCTCCAACATCCTAATACTCCTATTTATATACCATTCCCGATCCATTATGACCGTCCCTCCCCCTTTGTCAGCTTTTTTAATTATTATATTTTTATTTTCCCTTATTTTATTTAGAGCCAATCTTTCCCTAAAAGTTAAATTATCCTTTTGTTTACTGTTTTCGAAACTGCGTATTTCTTTAAGTGCCAATTGTTGGAAAGTCTCAAGGTGAGGTCCTTTAAAATATGTAGGGTAGAAATTACTTCTTATTTTAGGATCTATATGTGAATATTTATCCTCCTTTAGTATATCTAATTCTATATTCTCTTTTTCTTTTATTTTGGCACAATTCCTTCCTTTTATTTTTTCCATTTGGAGATATCTTTTTACTGTTAATTTCCTGATGTACTCATTGAAATCCCTGTATAGGGTCAATTGATCTAATCTTGCCTTTGGGCAGAAGGAAAGGCCCCTTTCCAATAATTTTATCTCATCCTCCGTTAATTCTGTTTGTGATATGTTGAAAATCCCTCTTTCTGAGCTATCTAATCTACCTTCGTTTTCTTCTTTTTTATTTTCTCTACTTCTGGGGATAGATGCACGGTTTCTACCTCTCCCTCCTCTGCACCCTCTGCTTCTCTCTTTCTTTTTACCTTTCTGCCGTTTACTTGAAAAAAATGGGTGATTTTTTTATTATTTTTATTACTATTATTAATTGATCCAGGATCTAATTCCCCCTTTTCTTTATTCTTATTTGTATTTTCATTTATTTCTCCCACTATTTTTGTGTTTTGTATGATGTTATTAATCTCTGTGTCGTCCCTATTTTCCGTGCCCTCTATATAAAATTCCCATAAATCATTCTTTTTACCTAATAATTGTGTACCCTCTTCCTAGTTCTTCTAGTAACAACTTTCAACCAATCATATAGGGAAATTTACACAATTTTGGGTAAATACTGGTTTATTTTAAAGGGGGATCCTATCCTCTCAAAAATTATAACAGAAAAACCAGAGATTATTTTTAGAAGAGGGAGAACCCTCCAGGCCCTAATAGCCCCGAATAAAATAAAAAAATATGAATATTGGGAGCAAAGAACAACAAACAAAGACCAATGAAAAAATAAAACATGGGTGCTATAAATGCAACTCACGACGATGTGAATGTTGCAATAGCATTGTACATGGATGTAATAAGTTCACATCCAATACAACTGAGGAATCGTTCCCAATTAAACAGAGAATGGATTGTAGATCACAATTTGTAATATATATGTTGGAGTGTCCCTGTAAACTCCAATATATAGGTAGAACGATCCAGACAATGCAGGCTAGGCTGAGTAAGCACAGATCAAATATCAGAAAGGGGTATTTAAATCACAGCATCTCAAGACGCTATCATCAGATACATGAAAGGGATCCCACCAGTCTTAAATTAATAATCCTAGAACAAATAAGTGAGGAAGTACATGATAGGATTGAGAAATTAAATAAGAAAGAAATGTATTGGATTTTTAAAATGGGTACATTGGCACCGGAGGGCCTTAATCTCTCACTAGAGAATAATATATAAACCCATAATTACCATTTGCAGAAGTCATCTTTTAAGATCAGATCGTTTGTATAGATTTCATGATGTTTTAATAATTTGTATATGTATTTTTTATATGTAATTTTTTATATGAAATTTTTAGATGAAGTTTTTATATGTAATTTTCATGTGAATTTTTTAAGTGTAATAATTATGTGTATCTAATAGGTGGATTTTGTTTAATAATATTGTAGTGTTTTTACTATCTTGTATTTTTAATGTACTCCTGGATGAATAGTTATGTTTTTGTCACAAAAGAATGGGCAGTTGTGCAATAGAATAAAAAGGGCTCGTATTGTGCATTAAATAGAACTGCTTATATAGCTATTTAGACATTTGGATAGGAAAGAGTTAAAAAAAAAAAAAAAAAAAAAAAAAAAAAGTCTATTTTCAACCTAAAATCAAGGGATTGATTAATGGAGGATTTATAAGGATACCAAATGTAAGGTCTGATATCCACTTGAGGAAGACGCCCTGAGCGTCGAAACATGTTGTGGGAGAGGACCTAGTGTGATTTGAACAATAAACTTACAGGTAAAATACTTGTTGAAGTGTAGCTGTCTTCATATCCCAGCGCTCACCCAAACATCGTTTTATTCCATTACCTTTACGGTTAGGCTAGGGTCAGACTTGCGTCATGCATCCGCTAAATGCATGTGTTATTTTCATGTGCAAATCATGAAAAATGCATGTGCTAACGCACCCATAGACTCAAAATGCAAAAAATGCATTGCAAAAGTGCAATTGACGCTATGCGTTTTTGCAAGTGTATTTTTTGGTGCTTTTGCAAAAACGCATACTTTTTTTAACATGTGTGTCTATGGGTAACACATCCGTTAACGCATGGTACATGTATGTACCATGCGTTAACGCATCAGTTAATTGAGCCAACAAGTATGCTCACATGCCATGAAAATGGCAAGGAAAATAAGGATCCTTTAAAGAGGACCTGTCACCCCCCTGGTGCTATGCTAACTGAATGCAGCACTGAAAGCAGCATGTCTGCTGCATTCAGGGAAAGGTCCCCCATGTTTCTAGCCCCCCTGTAAGCTGTTAAAAAGACTTTATAAAGTGTAAAGATAAAGAGAGCGGAGGGACTTACTCAGTAATGAGTCATCATAGTCTGATGGTGGGTTTACACACACCAATTTATCTGTTCAATATCTGAACCAATCTCTGGTTGCAGTGAAATCATGAATACATTGCTCCATTTTGTGGCTGTGTACAACATGGAGCAATGTATCCATGATTTCACTGCAACCAGAGATTGGTTCAGATATTGAACAGATAAATTGGTGTGTGTAAACCCACCATTATGCTGAGTAAATTTGTGTTCACCTCAGGCTGTGTAGTGACTCATACAGCTTATTTGCACAAAATTTTCCACCATTTCCTGCATTCAGTACTTGTACATACTCTAATATGCATTAATCCACAACTGTTATATCATACATTGTTGCTTTATCTGGAATCATGGTTTAACCATTGGGGTGAGTTGCATCTCAGACCCTCTTGTATCCACTTTTAAATCACGCATTTTAAAAATCAAATAAAAAATTATGTTTTATACTGCGAGATACTCCATGTTTCCCTCCAGTTCTTTAAACTATAAGTTGGAGATTGTGCAAAAATCCCTGAGAGGTGATTTACTCACCAGGGTTAATTCTGAAATAATGGCGAGCAAGATTTTATTATTAATAATGAGTTATTGCTGTTGCTGGTGTCCTCCCCACCTCAAGCCCTCTCTGTGCCACCTCCAGCCCTGAGCAATGACACATACAGGAAACTGAACAAAAGAAGGCTGGAGAAGGCACAGAGAGGGATGGAGGCGGGGAGGACACCAACAACAGTGATGACTCATTACTGAGTAAGTCACTCCAGTACTTATCTGTACACTTTATAAAGTTTTTTTAACAACTTACAGGGGAACTAGAGACATGGGGAACCCCTTCCCTGAATGCAGCAGACACGCTGCATTCAGTGCTGCATTCAGTTAGCATATCACCAGGGGGTGACAGGTCCTCTTTAATGCATCCTGCAAATGGATGCAAGCTCCCAATTGTGACTCTAGACTTACACTGCGTTAGTGCTGCTAGATTCTATCTTTTTAACGGAACCCCCCTGAACGCAATCCAAAGCGCAAATGTCACCCTAGCTTTAGGCTTAATAAACCAGAGAAAGAAAGAAAATATCCTTTTTAGCGTTTGTTCACATGTACTGTTGTGGCTTTTTTTGCGTTTTACAATTGGTAGGGAACTGACTTATACATTTTGTAGGTCCCTATATCATACATCATTTTTAGTTAACTATTCCCAGCATTTCAAAGGCCAGCTAACTTGCCAGTTGGTATGTTGATTAGAGATGAGCGAGTATGCTTGTCACTACTCGGTACTCGCACGAATATCACCGCACTCGGCTACTCGGCGAGTACCAAGTAATCTCGCGATACTCTTGCTATGCTCGGGGTCCACCTCCCTGCATGTTGGCGCTCTTTTCAGAGCCAGACCGCATGCAGGGATTGGCTGACAGACATTGTAATGCCACAGCCATGTTGGTTGTTTATTACAGTGATTGGCTGGCCGCACAGCGTGATCAGGTCTTTATAAGACCTGATCGCGCTGTGCTCGTCACTCTGCGCCATTAGACAGTCAGTGTAGGGAGAGCTGCTGCTGATTGAGGGACAGATTTGTGGCTTTTCAGCTAGTGTAAGCACAGGGCTGTCAGTCTATTTAACACAACAGTCCTTCTGAAGACTAATAGAGCAGTATACAGGCAGGCAGGGAGGCAGGGTATCTACCAAACTTTGCTGTGCCAGTATACCAGCCTGCATCGCATCTGGGGCTGGTTTCCAGGCTCATCCATCTCAAAAACCGTGCTTTTAGGGATTTATTTAGCTTACTATAGGCAGTAGTAGGTTTTAGCTCAAATTAGGGTACACCAAAAGCCTTGTGCTAAAAAAACAACTCTTGTTTGCACTAATTTAGCATCTAATTGCTGCTGCTGTAGGTTGCAGCGTTAATTAGGGTACACCAAAAGCCTCGTGCTAAAAACCTACTCTTGTCTGCACTAAATTTGAATCTAAGTGCTGCTATTTTATGTTGCAGCGTTAATTAGGGTACACCAAAAGCCTCGTGCTAAAAACCTACTCTTGTCTGCACTAATTTTGCATCTAAGTGCTGCTCCTCTAGGTTTCAGCGTTAATTAGGGTACACCAAAAGCCTCGTGCTAAAAACCTACTCTTGTCTGCACTCATTTTGCATCTAAGTGCTGCTACTGTCTGTTGCAGTGTAAATTAGGATACGCCAAAAGACACGCTATTGTAGTCAGCGTTTGTGTCTGACTAGTCCACCTGTAGGGCCTTCATTTCAAAACTTAGGGTCGTGCTAAAAATGTACTCTTGTCTGCATTAATTTTGCATCTAAGTGCTGCTACTGTCTGTTGCAGCGTGAATTAAGATACGCCAAAAGACACGGTATTGTAGTCAGCGTTTGTGTCTGACTAGTCCACCTGCAGGGCCTTAATTTCAAAACTTAGGGTCATGATAAAAACCTACTCTTGTCTGCACTAATTTTGCATCTAAGTGCTGCTACTGTCTGTTGCAGCATAAATTAGGATACGCCAAAAGACACGCTATTGTAGTCAGCGTTTGCGTCTGACTAGTCCACCTGCAGGGCCTTAATTTCAAAACTTAGGGTCGTGCTAAAAACCTACTCTTGTCTGCACTAATTTTGCATCTAAGTGCTGCTACTGTCTGTTGCAGTGTAAATTTGGATACGTCAAAAGACACGCTATTGTAGTCAGCGTTTGTATCTGACTAGTCCACCTGCAGGGCCTTAATTTCAAAACTTAGGGTCATGCTAAAAACCTACTCTTGTCTGCACTAATTTTTCATGTAAGTGCTGCTACTGTCTGTTGCAGTGTAAATTATAATATGCCAAAAGGAACGCTATTGTAGTCAGCGTTTGTGTCTGACTAGTCCACCTGCAGGGCCTTAATTTCAAAACTTAGGGTCGTGCTAAAAGCCTACTCTTATCTGCACTAATTTTGCATGTAAGTGCTACTACTGTCTGTTGAAGCGTAAATTAGGATACGCCAAAAGACACGCTATTGTAGTCAGCGTTTGTGTCTTACTAGTCCACCTGCAGGGCCTTCATTTCAAAACTTAGGGTCGTGCTAAAAACCTACTCTGGTCTGCACTAATTTTGCATCTAAGTGCTGCTACTGTCTGTTGCAGTGTAAATTAGGATATGCCAAAAGACACGCTATTGTAGTCAGCGTTTGTGTCTGACTAGTCCACCTGCAGGGCCTTAAATTCAAAACTTAGGGTCGTGCTAAAAACCTACTCTTGACTGCACTAATTTAGCTGTATACAGTCAGCACCACATTGAAAATGCGCAAGTCCGGTGGCAAGGGACAAGGAACTGGACGTGATGGTGGTGCAGGCAGAGGGTGAGCCCATGTGCAAGCTCGAATAGCGCCACGACAAACGCCCACATCATCTCGCTCGACTTTCTTGTCCCAATTTCTAGGTGAACGCAGCAGTACTCCACTATTAAACCAAGACCAGTGTCAACAGGTTGTTAGTTGGATAGCGGATAATGTTTCCAGTCAGTTTGGCAGCACCACAAATACCCTGTCTTCCACACGGTCAAGTGTCAGTAGCCGTGAGACTGGACTGCACATTCCATACCCTGATCCTCCTTCCTCCCCCCATGTCGAGTGCCCGGACCCGGACATAACTGATCCCGCACTTGGACACTCTGAAGAGCTGTTCACTTATCCATTCATAGATTCTGGCCTCTCGCCAGCTCCAGTTGAAGTGGGTCATGAGGAGATCGTATGTACCAATGCCCAAATATTTGAGCAGCCACGGTCTCACGAAAGCAACGTTGGGAACGTGTCTCAACAAGAGGTGGGCGATGATGAGACACAATTGCCACAAAGTCAGGAGGAGGACCAGGGTGCGGAAGTGGAAGATGACGTGGTGGTTGATCCAGTAACTGACCCAACCTGGCAGGAGGACATGCAGAGCGAGGAAACCAGTGCACAGGGGGAGTTAGGTGTAGCATCACAACAGGCCAGAAGAAGCAGGGTGCTGTCCGCAGGCAGAAGGCAGGCAACCGTTCCCCGGAACAACAACACGAGTGATGTTGCCAGTACAACTGCTAAGTCTTCCCGAGTCTGGCTGTTTTTTAAGGTGTCTGCAGATAATACGAAAAAGGTCATTTGCAACACCTGCCATGCCAACATCAGCAGGGGTAGCAAAACTAGCAGCCTGACCACCACCAGCATGATCAGGCACATGGCAGCAAAGCACCCGACTTTGTGGAATGTACAGCAGAGTACAGGAGCATTGTCTGCGGGTGACACAGCTACGTCTTTCACTGTTGTGCGTGCAAGACAATCCCCTGTCCATACTGCAGGTGAAGATGCCTCCTGTCCTTCACCTGTACTTGCACAAGCAAAAGTAGCACCATCATCAGCCACGTCATTGTCCCAGCGCATACCCCAATCTTTGGAATGCAGACGCAAATACGCTGCCAACATCCCACATGCCACAGTTCTAAATGCACACATTTCGTGACTGCTTGCGCTGGAAATGTTGCCTTCTAGGCTGGTGGAGACGGAAGCATTCCGCAATCTGATGGCGGCGGCTGTCCCACGTTACTCGGTCCCTAGCCGACACTATTTTTCCCGGTGTGTCGTCCCCGCATTACATAAGCACGTGTCACACAACATCATATGTGCCCTTAACAACGCAGTTTCAGGCAAAGTCCACCTAACCACGGATACGTGGACAAGTGCTTGCGGGCAGGGCCGGTACATCTCTCTGACGGCACACTGGGTTAATATTGTGGAAGCCGGGACCCAGTCTGACCTTGGGACGGAACACGTCCTTCCGACACCGAGAATTGTAGGCCCTAACTCAGTCAGGGTTTCACCCTCAGTGTACAGCTCTGGCACGTCATGCTCCTCAGCCTCCTCCTCCTCTTCCTCCACTTCACCCTCTACACCAGTCCCAAGCTGGAAGCACTGCAGCACTGCCTCGGCTAAGCGGCAACAGGCTGTGCTGAAGCTAATATGCATAGGTGACAAACCCCACAACGCTGAAGAGTTGTGGACAGCTCTGAAGCAGCAGGCAGATCACTGACTCACACACCGCTGAACCTACAGCCAGGCATGGTCGTGTGTGACAATGGCCGAAACCTTGTGGCGGCTCTGAGGCGAGGCGAGCTGACACATGTTCCATGCGTGGCCCATGTGCTCAACCTCGTGTTTCAGCGGTTTATTAAATCCTACCCGGAGCTGTCTGATCTGCTCGTCAAAGTACGCCGCCTGTGTGCCCATTTCAGAAAGTCACCTACTGCTTCTGCCGGCCTTGCCGGCTTTCAGCGGCGTTTGCAGATTCCGGCTCACAGACTGGTGTGTGATGTCCCCACGCGTTGGAATTCCACACTGCACATGTTGGTCAAGATTTGTGAGCAGAAGACGGCAGTTGTTGAGTACCAGCATCAACTAGGCCGTCGGTATACGGTTCAAACTCCACACATAAGACCTCAGGAGTGGACATGGATGTCCGACATATGTACCGTACTTCAAAACTTTGAGGACTCCACCAAGATGGTGAGCGGCGATAACGCCATCAGTAGCGTCACCATCCCGCTTCCCTGTCTTCTAAAACGCTCTCTGCTCAAAATCAAAGATGATGCATTGCAGGCGGAGCAGGATGAGTTGCAGCAAGAAACCGTACTGGGGGATTACACACAGCCCAGCCTCATCTCATCCCAACGTGCATTGGAGGACTATGACGAGGAGGAGGATGAAGGAATGGAGCTACTTTCATTCGGAATTGAAGGTAATACATGCACAACCGTCAGACCGTCGGTTGAGCGTGGATGGCTAGAGGACAGGGGAGAGGAGGAGGAGGAGGAGGTCAGCATGGCCAGTCATGCTGTTGGTGAGGACCCAGAAGTCTTGACTGTTAACAGTCTAGCGCACATGGCTGACTTTATGTTACGCTGCCTGTGTTGTGACCCTCGTGTTATGAAGATCTTGACGGACATTCATTACTGGTTGGTGACAGTTTTAGACCCACGCTACAAAGAGAACTTTATTTATCTTATTCCCGAAGTGGAGAGGTCTACAAAAATGCTGCAGTACCAGAAGGCCCTAGTGGCGGAATTATTAAAAAAATTCCCTTCTGAAAATGCTAGCGCCAGAGGTCACGATTCAGTGGACAACCAAGGTGTCCAACAGAGAGGCACAAGTCCAATCCAGCAGAGGTAGGGGAACACTCTCAAAGATCTGGGACACTTTTCTCAGCACCTCCCGTACCACAGGCCCTGAGGTGCACGGTAGTGTCACAAGGAATGCAAAGTTTGCAAAGATGCTGAGGGAGTACCTTGCCGATCGTTCAAATGTGCTCCTAGACTCCTCTGTGCCTTATAATTATTGGGTATCCAAGCTGGACACGTGGCAGTAATTGGCTCTCTACGCCTTGGAAGTCCTGGCCTGCCCTGCCGCTAGCGTTTTGTATGAGTGTGTTTTTTAGTGCCGCAGGTGGAATCATCTTATAATATAAAAGCCCAAAACGACTTCCGGGCAAAACCGAAGCCACTTCCGTAGTGTTGTGGCCGGATATTTTGACAGCTCCACCCGCACAGTGTGGACCAAGATGGCCGACCTATGAGGGAGGATCGCTGCGTCTCTCTCTCTCTCACTCTCACACACTCACACACTCACACACACTACCAGTCTCCAGTATACTTACCCCGCCGCCATCCCGCTACACCGCTCCGGCTTGGCCCCGTCAACCTCGCGACAGGCTCCGCCCATGCTCTGCCCAACTCGCGGGACTCCCCCCATGGCTCTGCCCGCCTCCCGGGGCTCCCTTCATGGCTCCGCCCACCTCCCGGGGCTCCCATCATGGCTCCGCCCACCTCCTGGGGCTCCCGCCATGGCTCTGCCCACCTCGCGGGGCTCCCGCCATGGCTCCGCCCACCTCGCGGGGCTCCCACCTTGGCTCCACCCACCTAGTGCGGCTCCCGTCATGGCTCCGCCCTTCTCGCGCGACTCCCGCCATGGCTCCACCCACCTTGCCCCGCTCCCGACTGGCTCCGCCCACCTCACCTGCCCTGACCACAGAGCCGCCGTTGTCTGCTCACCACAGAGCCTCCTTCCTGCGCTGACCACTCTGCCTCCTTCCTGCGCTGACCACTCTGCCTCCTTCCTGCGCTGACCACAGAGCCGCCGTCCTCTGCTGACCACAGACCCGCCGTCCTCTGCTGACCACAGAGCCTCCTTCCTGCGCTGACCACAGAGCCTCCTTCCTGCACTGACCACAGAGCCTCCTTCCTGCGCTGACCACAGAGCCTCCTTCCTGCGCTGACCACAGACCCGCTGTCCTTTGCTGACCACAGAGCCTACTTCCTGCGCTGACCACTCTGTCACCTTCCTGCGCTGACCACAGAGCCGCCTTCCTCTGCTGACAACAGAGCCGCCGTCCTCTGCTGACCACAGAGCCACCGTCCTCTGCTGACCACAGAGCCGCCGTCCTCTGCTGACCACTCTGCCTCCTTCCTGCGCTGACCACTCTGCCTCCTTCCTGCGCTGACCACTCTGCCTCCTTCCTGCGCTGACCACTCTGCCTCCTTCCTGCGCTGACCACTCTGCCTCCTTCCTGCGCAGACCACAGAGCAGCCGTCCTCTGCTGACCACAGAGCAGCCGTCCTCTGCTGACCACAGAGCCGCCGTCCTTTGCTGACCACAGAGCCGCCGTCCTCTGCTCACCACAGAGCCGCTGTCCTCTGCTGACCACAGAGCCCCCGTCCTCTGCTGACCACAGAGCCACTGTCCTCTGCTGACCACAGAGCCGCTGTCCTCTGCTGACCACAGAGCCGCTGTCCTCTGCTGACCACAGAGCCGCCGTCCTCTGCTGACCACAGAGCCCCCGTCCTCTGCTGACCACAGAGCCCCCGTCCTCTGCTGACCACAGAGCCGCCGTCCTCTGCTGACCACACAGCCACCGTCCTCTGCTGACCACTGAGCCGCCGTCCTCTGCTGACCACCGACCCTCCGTCCTGCCCTAACCACCGACCCTCCATCCTGCCCTGACCACCGACCCTCCGTCCTGCGCTCACCACTCTGCCTCTGTCCTGCGCTCACCACTCTGCCTTCATCCTGCGCTCACCACTCTGCCTCCGTCCTGCGCTGACCACTCTGCCTCCCTCCTGCACTGACCACTCTGCCTCCCTCCTGCACTGACCACTGAGCCTCCATCCTGCGCTGACCACTGAGCCTCCATCCTGCTCTGACCACTGAGCCTCCATCCTGTGCTGACCACTGAGCCTCCATCCTGTGCTGACCACTGACCCTCCATCCTGTGCTGACCACTCAATCCTGTGCTGACCACAGAGCCGCCGTCCTCTGCTGACCACAGAGCCGCCGTCCTCTGCTGACCACAGAGCCGCCGTCCTCTGCTGACCACAGAGCCGCCGTCCTCTGCTGACCACAGAGCCGCCGTCCTCTGCTGACCACTGAGCCTCCATCCTGTGCTGACCACCGACCCTCCATCCTGTGCTGACCACTCAATCCTGTGCTGACCACTCAGCCGCCGTCCTCTGCTGACCACAGAGCCGCCGTCCTCTACTGACCACAGAGCCGCCGTCCTCTGCTGACCACAGAGCCACCGTCCTCTTCTGACCACAGAGCCACTGTCCTCTGCTGACCACAGAGCCGCCGTCCTCTGCTGACCACAGAGCCGCCGTCCTCTGCTGACACAGAGCCGCCGTCCTCTGCTGACCACAGAGCCGCCGTCCTCTGCTGACCACAGAGCCGCCGTCCTCTGCTGACCACAGAGCCGCCTTCCTCTGCTGACCACAGAGCCGCCGTCCTCTGCTGACCACAGAGCCGCCGTCCTCTGCTGACCACAGAGCCGCCGTCCTCTGCTGACACAGAGCCGCCGTCCTCTGCTGACCATAGAGCCCCTGTCCTCTGCTGACCACAGAGCCTCCTTCCTGCGCTGACCACTAAGCCTCCTTCCTGTGCTGACCACTCTGCCTCTGTCTTGCGCTGACCACTAAGCCTCCATCCTGTGCTGACCACTGAGCCTCCATCCTGTGCTGACCACTGAGCCTCCATCTGTGCTGACCACTGAGCCTCCATCCTGTGCTGACCACCGAGCCTCCATCCTCTGCTGACCACAGAGCCGCTGTCCTGGCCTGACTACTAACCCTCCGACCTGCCCTAACCACTGACCCTCCGTCCTGCGCTAACCACCGACCCTTCGTCCTAGGCTCACCACTCTGCCTCCATCCTGCGCTGACCACTCTGCCTCCATCCTGCGCTCACCACTCTGCCTCCATCCTGCGCTCACCACTCTGCCTCCGTCCTGCGCTGACCACTCTGCCTCCCTCCTGCACTGACCACTCTGCCTCCCTCCTGCACTGACCACTGAGCCTCCATCCTGCGCTGACCACTGAGCCTCCATCCTGCTCTGACCACTGAGCCTCCATCCTGCTCTGACCACTGAGCCTCCATCCTGTGCTGACCACTGACCCTCCATCCTGTGCTGACCACTGACCCTCCATCCTGTGCTGACCACTCAATCCTGTGCTGACCACAGAGCTGCCGTCCTCTGCTGACCACAGAGCCGCCGTCCTCTGCTGACCACAGAGCCGCCGTCCTCTGCTGACCACAGAGCCGCCGTCCTCTGCTGACCACAGAGCCGCCGTCCTCTGCTGACCACAGAGCCGCCGTCCTCTGCTGACCACTGAGCCTCCATCCTGTGCTGACCACTGACCCTCCATCCTGTGCTGACCACTCAATCCTGTGCTGACCACTCAGCCGCCGTCCTCTGCTGACCACAGAGCCGCCGTCCTCTACTGACCACAGAGCCGCCGTCCTCTGCTGACCACAGAGCCACCGTCCTCTTCTGACCACAGAGCCACTGTCCTCTGCTGACCACAGAGCCGCCGTCCTCTGCTGACCACAGAGCCGCCGTCCTCTGCTGACACAGAGCCGCCGTCCTCTGCTGACCACAGAGCCGCCGTCCTCTGCTGACCACAGAGCCGCCGTCCTCTGCTGACCACAGAGCCGCCTTCCTCTCTGCTGACCACAGAGCCGCCGTCCTCTGCTGACCACAGAGCCGCCGTCCTCTGCTGACACAGAGCCGCCGTCCTCTGCTGACCATAGAGCCCCTGTCCTCTGCTGACCACAGAGCCTCCTTCCTGCGCTGACCACTAAGCCTCCTTCCTGTGCTGACCACTCTGCCTCCGTCTTGCGCTGACCACTAAGCCTCCATCCTGTGCTGACCACTGAGCCTCCATCTTGTGCTGACCACTGAGCCTCCATCCTGTGCTGACCACTGAGCCTCCATCCTGTGCTGACCACCGAGCCTCCATCCTCTGCTGACCACAGAGCCGCTGTCCTGGCCTGACTACTAACCCTCCGACCTGCCCTAACCACTGACCCTCCGTCCTGCGCTAACCACCGACCCTCCGTCCTAGGCTCACCACTCTGCCTCTATCCTGCGCTCACCACTCTGCCTCCATCCTGCGCTGACCACTCTGCCTCCATCCTGCGCTGACCACTCTGCCTCCATCCTGCGCTGACCACTCTGCCTCCATCCTGCGCTGACCACTCTGCCTCCATCCTGCGCTGAACACTCTGCCTCCATCCTGCGCTGACCACTCAGCCTCCATCCTATGCTGACCACTCAATCCTGTGCTGACCACTGAGCCTCCAACCTGCACTGACCACTGAGCCTCCATTCTGCGCTGACCACTCTACCCCATCCTGCGCTCAACACTCTGCCTCCATCTTGCGCTCAACACTCTGCCTCCATGCTGCACTAACCACTGAGCCACTGCGCAGTGCTAACCACTGAGCCAACGCACTGTGAAAACCACTGAGCCACCGCACTGTGCAAACCACTAAACCTTCACACCGTAAAAACCACTTAGCCATCAAATACACTGCTAACCACTGAGCCACCATATACACTGAAAACTACTGAGCCACCATATACACTGAAAACCACTAAGCCATCATACTGTGCTAACCACTGAGCCATCATACTCTGCAAACCACTAAGCCTTCACACCGTGAAAACCACTCAGCCATCAAATACACTGCTAACCACTGAGCCACCATATACAGTGCTAACCACTGAGCCACCGTATACAGTGCTAACCACTGAGCCACCATATACAGTGCTAACCACTGAGCCACCATATACACTGCTAACCACTGAGCCACCGTATACAGTGCTAACCACTGAGCCACCGTATACAGTGATAACCACTGAGCCACCGTATACAGTGCTAACCACTGAGCCACCGTATACAGTGGCAACCACTGAGCCACTATATACAGTGCTAACCACTGAGCCACCATATACAGTGCCAACCACTGAGCCAGCGTATACAGTGCTAACCACTGAGCCACCGTATACAGTGCTAACCACTGAGCCACCGTATACAGTGCTAACCACTGAGCCACCGTATACAGTGCCAACCAATGAGCCACCATATACAGTGCCAACCACTGAGCCACCATATACAGTGCCAACCACTGAGCCACCGTATACAGTGCTAACCACTGAGCCACCATATACAGTGCCAACCACTGAGCCACCGTATACAGTGCTAACCACTGAGCCACCATATACAGTGCCAACCACTGAGCCACCGTATACAGTGCTAACCACTGAGCCATCGTATACAGTGCTAACCACTGAGCCACCGTATACAGTGCTAACCACTGAGCCACCATATACAGTGCTAACCACTGAACCACCGTATACAGTGCTAACCATGAGCCACCGTATACAGTGCTAACCACTGAGCCACCGTATACTCTGATACCCACTGAGCCACCATACACAGTTCTGACCACTGAGCCACCATATATACAGTGCTAACCACTGAGTCACCATATACAGTGCTAACCACTGAGCCACCATACAGTGCTAACCACTGAGCCACTATATACAGTGCTAACCACTAAGCCACCATATACAGTGCTAACCACTGAGCCACCGTATACTCTGCTACCCACTGAGCCACCTGTATACACACAATTAATTTCACCGCACTCCCCTAACTATTAGTAAATAAACTATATATGGATTCTAGACTACCCGATTCTTTAGAATCGGGCCGCCATCTAGTTACAGATAAACGCACTCGCCTGTCAACTGAAAATGCTGACAGGATGACTTTAATCAAGGTGAACAAGGGTTGGATTGGGTCTGACTTCACCACACCACCACCAAATGATAGCGGAATTTAAATTTTGTGCCGGTAGATTCCCATGCACCTCCGCACACCCACACATCGGAACAGACTTCATGTGTTTGGCTACTTGCTGTACTGCTCCTCCTTCTTCTCATCCGCCACCATCATATAATCAGTGTGACCGTGGTTCATGATGCCACAAAACCATAATTTTTGGACATCATATTTATGATGATGATGCACCTAACCGTTCTAAAGTTAGGCATTAGTTTCATGAATACCCCCCAGGGGCAAATGTTTTAGTCCATGCTTCCAGAATGGGCATTACAAGTACAGGAGACCCGCTCCTTTGTAATGGGAACAATTTTTAGAGGCTCTCCTCCATGTTTCTTCCCAGGGGCATCGCAATGCCTCCCAATTTTTGGCTTCCCTGACTAGGGAAATAGTACAGCAGACTCACTTGCTTCAAATGGGCACATTATTGAAAAAGGCTCTCATGCATGTCTCTATCCAGGGGCATTGAAGTGCTACACAATTTTTGGCTTCTCTGACTAGGGAAATAGTACATCAGACACACTTGCTTACAATGGCCACATTATTTAAAAAGGCTCTCATGCATGTCTCTATCCAGGGACATTGAAGTGCTACACAATTTTTGGCTTCCCTGCCTAGGGAAATAGTACAGCAGACACACTTGCTTACAATGGGCACATCTTTTTAAAAGGCCCTCATGCACGCCTCTATCCAGGGGCATATTGGTACCTCCCAATTTTTGGCTTCCCTGCCTAGGGCAATACTAAAAAAGACCCACTTAATTACAATGGGCACATTTTTTGAAAAAGCCCTCATGCATGCCTCTATGCAGGGGCATCTTGGTGCCTCCAAACCTTTGGCTTCCCTGCCTAGGGCAATACTACAGCAGATACACTTGCTTCCAATGGCCACATTTTTTAAAAAGGCCCTCATGCACGCCTCTATCCAGGGGCATATTGGTGTCTCCCAATTTTTGGCTTCCCTGCCTAGGGCAATACTAAAAAAGACCCACTTGCTTACAATGGGCACATTTTTTGAAAAAACCCTCATGCACGCCTCTATGTAGGGGCATCTTAGTGCCTCCAATCCTTTGGCTTCCCTGCCTGGGGCAATACTAAAAAAGACACAATTGCTTACAATGGGCACATTATTTAAAAAGGCCCTCATTCACGCCTCTATGCAGGGGCATCTTGGTGTCTCCCAATTTTTGGCTTCCCTGCCTAGGGCAATACTAAAAAAGATACACTTGGTTACAATGGGAACATTTTTTTAAAAGGCCCTCATGCACGCCTCTATCCAGGGGTGTATTGATGTCTCCCAATTTTTGGCTTCCCTGCCTAGGGCAATACTAAAAAAGACACACTTGCTTAAAATGGGCACATTATTTAAAGAGGCCTTCATTTACATCTCTTCCCAGGGGCATGGGAGTGCCACACAATTTAAAAAAAAAAAATCTTTCATATAATCCAAAAAACTAACATATATTAACTCTGTCTCACAAGTGGGTATGAGCCCTTAATATTTTTTACATGAAAATTCGTTTTGGTTTCATTTTGTAACGTTTTCTTGACAGTCCATAAAAGTGGCGTAATGGTCTGACAACATTGTTCACAGCAGTGACCTTGGGGTCTGAAATGCTTCAAGGGGTCTTCCCCATGCTGTTCCCATATCTTTTCAGCACTGTCCTGATACTTTTGTGACATTTTTAGGGTTTTTCCATGCTGCCGGGGATCATGTCAGAAAAATACTCGGGTCTCCCATAGGATAACATTGGGCTCGTTGCTCGGGCCGAGTACACGAGTATCTTGGGATGCTTGGCCCGAGCTTCGAGCACCCGAGCATTTTAGTACTCACTCATCACTAATGTTGATCTTTGACCTGAGCGGCCTTAGTTGGCCATGTAACATGCGTTTTGGAGGGACTGCTGTTACTTATACATTTTGGCGGTCCCTCCCTCATTGAGACTCAGATAGAGGAATACATATTCCATAGCAGTTTACAATGTGCCCATTGTAGCGTTGGGCTTTACCCTCCTCTTCCTCCACCTCCATGTGATACTGCAGTCCTAAATTCAAATGTTCAGAGAGCCTGCAGTAGGCAGGAAAGCTGAGTTTGGTGTGTGCCTAGAGATGGCCCTGGAACTTACATTTTGGAGGGACTGCTGTTACTTAGACATTTGGGTGTTCCCTCCCTCATTGAGACTCAGATAGTGTAATACATATTCAATAGTAGTTTACTATGTGCTGTTGGGCTTTACCTTCTTCCTCCTCCACCTCCATGTGATTCTGCAACCCTAAATTCAAATGTTCAGAGGCACTGCAGGTGTTAGGAAATCTGAGTTTAGTGAGAGCCCCCATGTGGCCCTGTAACATTTGTTTGGAAGGGCCCTCTCGAAATTTTGGATGTCCCTCTTGTGTACAATTGAGAGTGCCCTCACTTATTCATATATACGATAGACTACTGTAGTTGTGACCCTCAATTCCAGTTTTCAGAGGGCCATCAGTCAGAAATCAATAGTCAGTGTAAATTTATATTGAATATGTATTCCCTGTCTCAGTCACGATGTGGCAAAATCTTGCAATGTATTTTTGACAACTATGGTGAATGGCAGTAGATGCCTATTACATATGTATTCTCTATCTGAGTCACAATGTGGCAAAATCCTGTAATAATTTTTTGATAAATATGGTGACTGGCAATAGATTTCTATTGAATATGTGTCCCCTATCTGAGTCACAATGTGAGACAACTCTGCAGTGTATATTTGCCAAATATGGTGACTGGCAGTAGATATCTATTGAATATGTTTCCCCTATCTCAGTCACAATATGGGACAACCCTGAAATGTATTTTTGCTAAATATGGTGACTGGCAGTAGATTTCTATTGAATATGCATCATAGTAACATAGTAACATAGTTTTTTAAGGTTGAAGGAAGACTTTAAGTCCATCTAGTTCAACCCATAGCCTAACATGTTGATCCAGAGAAAGGCAAAAAAAAAAACCCATGTGACAACACTAAGCTCCACATTGGGGAAAAAAAATTCCTTCCTGACTCCAGATACGGCAATCAGACTAGTTCCCAGGATCAACGCCCTATCAAAGAATCTAGTATATATAACTGGTAATATTACAGTGACTCACCGTAGCCGGGTCTTCACTTCGCAGGCGTTGCTTCTCCTGTCACGGTTCCGCGCCTGCGGCTGTGGGGCCCGGTGGTCCATATCAAAAGGGGTTGTGTGAACGGATAGGGGTTAATTCTTAGTTGTCGTGACGCCACCTGCGGGAATTCCGGTGACTTCACCGGCGATGCTTGGGCCTCCGGGGGATGTACGGCAGCAAGATGGCTCCCCACAGGACGATCGGGAGTCCCCGGGGCCAGGAGCTGCACTTGGTGGTGTATGGCAGCTCTGTAGTACTGCATGTTAGAACCAGGAATAAAGCGCAGACACACACAAAAGTCTTTTAGGTACCTTTAATGGTGGCAACAGGTACACTTGGACTGGGTGATGAGGTTGACACTCCTGGAGTTTCCACAGAAAGCAGTGTGTAGGCTTCCTTTCTCTATTATTCTGGTGAGGTCGGGTGGATACGGAATCCTGCTGGACCGGGTTGTAAGTTCGGAGAAACATGATTCACCTGGGTTAACTGCACTGAGGGCACTGTTAAAGGGATTCAGCTGCGCGTAACTTCCTCCCTGGGCTCTCATCCGTGGGCGCTTCAGGTGAACAGGGGGCTAGACTCCCTGGTTGTGGTGCTGGTCTCTCTGTGGTTTATGTGGTGATTCCCACAGCTCGGTCCCAGTAACCGGATTGTTAGGGAGAGTTAGGATCACTCTTCTGTCCCTGAGAGGTGCTTTTCTCCTGTCCTATGACCCCAGTTGCAAGGGTCTCTCACTTGCTGGGTGCGCTGGTTTGGGCCTGTAGAGCTCCAGTTCCAGTGACTGCACACTTCCTGCAGCTCTCCTAGTGTCTGCACACTTTGCTGTTTCTCCCTCCAGGACCCTATTTATAGAGGGAACTGGCTCAAGGTGACCAGTGGAGCTCCCCCTAGAGGCCTGGGGTGAAACAGGGTGTTAAAGGTGTTGTTAGTGGTGAGTGTTACTTGCTGTGTACATTCCATTTGTGTACCAAGAGTTCTGTGGTCCCCCAACCAGGGTGCCACAACAGTTTTTAAGAAAGGAATCTAGGCCTTTATTAAATGTTAGTAGGGACTCACTCATTACAACATCATGTAGCAGAGATTTCCATAGTCTCACTGCTCTTACAGTAAAGAATATGCATCCGTAATTATGATTAAAATTTCTTTCCTCCAGACATAGAGGATGCGCCCTTGTCCCCATCTCAGGCCTAAGAGTAAAAAGATCATTAAGCCCTTCCCGACCTATGGCATTATAGAGACATTATGAAAGTCAGTGCGTTCCCGACCTATGACGTCTCTATAACGTCTTCAGTTGTTTGAGCTCCTGCAGCTCCAGTGACAGTGCCAGTGACAAGTCACTGGAGCTGCAGGATCGCAAGGACCCATGCTTTAGCCCAGGGCTAAACTCGCTCTGATTGGCAGTTGAAATTGAGACTGCCAATCAGAGCGAGTGACCCCCTCCAGATCTGATTGGAGCTCTCCAATCAGATCTGGAGGGGTGGACAGCAGATGCCCTCCCACTCCTAGCCCTCTCCCGCTCCAGGGCTGATGAGTCCCCCCCAATCCCTTTGGTACCCCCCACCCGGCGGTAATGGTACATTTACACGTGGCCACAGGAAGGTAAAAACAGGCAGGCATCGGACACAATTGTGCTTGTTGCCTTGAAAAGACCACGATGTGGCTGCGTGTAATTCAGGACTTTCCTTCCTGTGTCTTCCCTGAACGAAGGAAAGTCCTGAATTACACACAGCCACATCGTGGTCTTTTCAAGGCAACAGGCACAATTGTGTCCGATGCCTGCCTGTTCCTACCTTCCTGTGGCCGCGTGTAAAAGTACCATAACAGTCTGTGTGCCCAGGGGCGGACCCAGACTGTAGTGGGCCCCGGTGCAAGAAATTTTTCGGGGGCCCCCCCCCGCCCCTCATAGTGGCGACAAAGTAATGTAAACATACAGCCCAGCACAGCCGCCAGGTAACATACACTACAGCCCAGCACAGCCGCCAGGTAACATACACTACAGCCCAGCACAGCTGCCAGGTGATATATGCAGACTAGCCCAGCATAGCCTCCAAGTAATATATGCAGCCCAGCATAGCCTCCAAGTAATATATACAGCCCAAAAACAGCCTCCAGTTAATATATACAGCCCAGCATAGCCTGGTATAACATATATAGCTCAAGACAGCTTCAAGGAGGATATAAATATACTAGATGTGTGCCTGATGCTATCGCATCGGAGGGTGAGGATCGGTGCGGCGGCGAGATGCGGGGGCCGGCTAAGTGGACACACACACATCTACACACGTAGACACATACCTACACACCCCCCTTCCGGTCTCACCCATCATTGATGGAAGCTTGAACCGGGAATGAGGTGGTCAGCGCAGGATGGAGGGGGATAATGGTGGAGGAGCATAGGGTCAGATGGGGGCTCCATGGTGGGTGTTGGAGCTCCCCCTGTGCTTGGCTGGGCTTCGGGGAGCGGTCCGGTGGCTGTGGCTGGTACTGGGCATGGCAGCTGCTGGCGGCGAGATGTGCTGCCCACCGCATGCCACCCGCCATAACCAGCGTGGTAGCGACCAGGTATAGTACAGTGGCGGCTCTGCTAGCAATCCCCCCCTCTGCTTGCGGCGGCTCCAGTAGCACCCCCCTCCCCCGCTCCTTTGTCGTGGTGGCTCCAGTAGCACCCCCTCCCGGTTGTGGTGGCTCCACTAACACCTCCCAAACCCTCCACCCCCTCGGCTCAGGCGGCAGAGGGGCTTGATTCACCCCTGACCACACACACATCCATGTGTACATGCATATACAGTGTATATACACACACACATCCATGTGTACATGCATATACAGTATATACACACATCCATGTGTACATGCATATACAGTATATACACACATCCATGTGTACATGCATATACAGTATATACACACATCCATGTGTACATGCATATACAGTATATATACACCGATATGAACACATTCATATGTACACAGATATACAGAATACAGTACATATACACACGCATCCATACCGTATATACACACACAGACACTCATATACAGTACACATACATAGAGGTAGGGAGATAAGTGACCTTATCAGTGGTGGTTTGCTGGCCGGTCACAGTTATCAGTCCAGTCCAGGACTCTGTGGTCAGGGATCGGTCGGACGCTTTGTCTGTGGTATGATGGGATTTATGGCGGCTGTTTGAAATCCCTCAGATAGGGATCTTCCATGGACAGTGAAAGTTCAAACAGCAGCCATAAATGACCGGCAGCTACAAGACAGGATCCAGACCATCTCCCCACTGTGCAGAAACCTCAGACCCCAGCGGCATATTGAGGCTCCGGATAAACACTTTCCCTCCAGCCTGACTGCACCTGTAATGGGGAGCTCTGCAGTAATACAGCCTCTTACCGGCCAGGATGAAGGAGCCCACACAGGAGGTGACGCCGGACAGGAAGATGCCAAGTACCAGCAGGCAGAGCAGGAACTGCATGGCCCCACCAGCAGTGCAGGATATAGAGCAGGAGGCGTTCAGCAGCTGGAGCCGCTGAGGAGTGGAGCTGACACTCCTCCTCCAAGAAGCGGCTGCAGGGACAGAGCCGGAAGCTACACACCGGAAACACTACTTCCCCGACTGTGCCCGGCTGGCGGCCGCAGAGAGATTTAAAGAGGCCGCGGCCGCCAACAGGATGAGGCACCCGCGCACAGCAGGTGCGCAATGTGTTAAAATCCCCCCCCCCCCCCTGCGAGTCAATGTCACAATAAAGATGCGGGCGGCGGCGGCACTTTATTCTATCAGCCTCAACCACCCCCCCGGGCTCACTCATATTGAATCCTGGAGATTCTCCTCCTGCGGCCACTACCACCCTCCTGAGTCCTGTCAGGGAGCGGAACGGACCCGCCGCTGGAGCCTTCAGCTGCACCAGCTGCACCATGGTAGTTCCGCCCCTGTGTGCGCCCACCAGTCAGCTTCCTCAGCCCCTCCTGGTGCAATCACAGAGGGGGCTGAGGAAGCTGACACCCCCCTGTGCCCTGTGTCCCCCCCTCACCTCCTGGAGGCCAGCTTTAGTATGGATGGACGGGTGAGTGCATGCATGCATGGGTGGATGGATGGGTGGATTGATGCATGGGTGGATGGATGGATGGGTGCATGCATGGGTGGATGGATGTGTGTGTGCATGGATGTGTGCGTGCACGGATGGATGTGTGCATGGATGGGTGTGTGTGCGTGTGTAAGTGTATGTGTGGATGCGTGCGTGCATGCATGTGTGCATGGATGGATGTTGCATCCATAGATGTGTGCGTGCATGGTTGCATGCGTGGATGTGTGGATTTGTGCATGCATCGATGTCGGAATTTTGTCCGTCTGGACCCCACAAAACAATTCCCCTTTCCAGATATTGAGATAGCCAAAATTTGAGCTCGATCAAACGACGTTAACCAGTGCCGCTCGTCGCTCAAAGTGTGAAAAAATCCAAATTTTTGGACAAAACGCTGACATATGGAGCCGTAACTCCAGAACGGTAAATAATAAAAACACGCTTAATATCTCAAAAGAAAGCTAATATTGTTCTTCAAAATTTATATTTTACATAATTGTTATTTTAAAGGGATCCTGTCACCCCCAAAACGCCTCATAAGGTATTAAAAGATGTCCCTACAGCATATTAGCACTTATCCTACACTCCTTTTGGCTCCTAAATGCATCTAGTGAAAATGTATAAAAACGTTATTAAACTCACTCATTAGCGATGTTAATGAGTGGCTACTGTATGCATAGTCACCCAGGCAGGCTCTCCCTCCTCATAATATCACGCCTCGATAGGCGTGATCTTGAATGCTGATTGAAATGCGCGCCTCCCTCTCTCCTCTGAGCCGGCCGGGCTGCAGTGTGCGGCTGTATGACGCGAATCGCGTCATTTCCGGCTTCGGGTGACATGGGTACACCCGCACCGCTCTGTTAGATTCAAGCCCCGCACTGCGCTTGCGTGCTGGAGGCATAACAGAGCGGCGCGGGTGTACCACGTCACCCGAAGCCGGAAATGACGTGATTCGTGTCATACAGCCGCACTGCAGCCCCGCCGACACACAGCGTTGAAGATCACGCCTATTGAGGCGTGATATTATGAGGAGGGAGAGCCTGCCTGGGTGACTATGCATACAGTAGCCACTCATTAACATCGCTAATGAGTGAGTTTAATAGCGATTTTATACATTTTCACTAGATGCATTTAGGAGCCAAAAGGAGTGTAGGATAAGTGTTAACATGTTCTAGGGACATCTTTTAATACCTTATGAGGCGTTTTGCAGGTGACAGGATCCCTTTAAGTCAAACTGAGTTACAACAGCTTTTAGCCCCAAGAACGTGACCTGGTACCACTAGGAGCATACTTCGTATATTTTGTTATTAAGTGATACATTTTGGTTTTTTTTGGTATATTTTTGAGTTTAAAGTAGAAATATAATAAAAAAACAAGTATCGCTGATAAGTCTAATGACATTTTTTATTTTAAAATAGAAAAATGAGGTATATAATATATACAAACAAAACAGACACAGAAAAGATACAGACGTAGTACCTACATGAGTTGATAATTTTACTTAGTTATCTAATCTATTCTAGAGCTTTTGTTAAAGTAGTTTTTGAAACGTCAGAATATAATGCTCGGCATTTGCTTACAACTTGCAGAACATATTGCTTTTGTTCTTCATCTTTTGTCATAAGGTCGTTAAAGTCAGTTATTAATTTAACACCACGCTCAGCCATATCATTAACTACTTTTAATGTTTTGACAATTTTCAATCCTTCTTGGAAGTCATTATTTTGAGGCCAGGTGTTTGGATTTTGTCTTAGGAAATTTGTTTTTATATTAAATTGGTCAAAGAATGTAAACGTTTCTTTGGTAATTTACTTACTCAAAAATATACCAAAAAAAAAACAAAATTTAACACTTAATAACAAAATATACGAAGTATGTTCCTAGTGGTACCAGGTCACGTTCTTGGGGCTAAAAGCTGTTGTAATTCAGTTTGACTTAAAATAACAATTATGTATAAAATATAAATTTTGAAGAACATTAGTTTTTTTTTTTAGATATTAAGCATGTTTTTATTATTTACCATTCTGGAGTTATGGCTCCATATGTCAGCTTTTTGGCCAAATTTGGATTTTTTTCAAACTTTGAGCGACGAGCGGCACGGGTTAACGTCGTTTGATCGAGTTCAAATTTTGGCTATCTCAATATCTGGAAAGGGGAATCGTTTTGTGGGGTCCAGACTAACAAGATTCCAACATTTTTTCCCCCCTCTATGAGATCCGGTCACTCTAGTGCGCATGGATGAATGTGCGCATGGATAGATGTGGGTGTGCATGCGTGGATGTCTGCATGCGTGGATGGGTGCATGGATGGATGTGTGCATGGATTTGTGGATGTTTGCGTGCATAGAGGGATGTGTGCATGCATAGATGTGTGTGTGCGTGGATGCGTGCTTGGATGTGTGCATGCATGGATGGATGTGTGCATGGATAGATGTGTGTGTGCATGCATGGATGGGTGCATGGATGGATGTGTGCATGCGTGGATGTGTGCATGCTTAGATGGATGTGTGCATGGATAGATGTGTGTGTGCATGCGTGGATGGGTGCATGTGTGGATGTGTACGTGCGTGGATGTGTGGATGAGAGCATGCGTGCATGGATGGATGTTGCATGGATGGATGTGTGCATGCATGGATGTGTGCATGCATGGATGGATGTGTGCGTGGATGTGTGCGTGGATGCATGTGTGGATGTGTACGTGCGTGGATGTGTGGATGAGAGCATGCGTGCATGGATGGATGTTGCATGGATGGATATGTGCATGGATGGATGTGTGCATGGATGGATGTGTGCGTGGATAGATGTGTGTGTGCATATGTGGATGGATGCATGCGTGGATGATGAGTGCATGGGTGGATGGATGGATAGGTACAACAAAGGATCAAGTGTCCTCTTGTTGTAGTCTCTGGGATCATAGTCATGGTGCACTGTATGACAGATCATTGCCATACAGTGCATCATAACTCTGACCCCAGAGACTGTAGGAAGAGGACCCTTGATCCCTTGCTGCAGTTACTGGATTGAGCAGAGGCGATCGAGCGTCATGGGACCTTCATTGTGGACTACGTCGGAGGTGATCGAGCGTCGTGGGACCTTCGTTGTGGACTACGTCGGATCTTTATAATAAAGGTGGAGTCCGAATTTTGTGTGTGTTTTTTTTTCAAATAAAAAGATTTTTCTCTGTGTGGTGTATTTTTTTTTGACTATTTACTAGAGATTCCTAATGGATGGGTCTAACATTGGCCTGACATTATTAATCTTGGGCTTAGTGCCAGCTGCCAATAAAAAGCTGGCATTAACCCCTTTATTACCCAGTTTTCCACCAGCACCAGGGCAACTGGAAGAACCTGGGTACAGCACCAGAAAATGGCGCATCAATGAATGCGCCATTTTCTGGGGTGGCTGCGGAGTGCAATTCACAGCATGGGGGGCCCAGAACGCTTGGGCCTCTCCATGCTGAGGATTCCAGCCTCCAGCTGCCTAGTTGTACCTGGAGGGCCAAAAATATAGCGGAGCCCCACGTCATTTTTTTTCTAGAATTAGTTCTAGAAATAAAAAGAAATGGGCTTCGATGTATTTTTGGTTGCCAGCCAGGTACAACGAGGCAGCTGGGAGTTGGTGGCAGTCCGTAGATGTCAAGTTGTACCTGGCTGAAATAAAAATATGGCGGAGCCCCACGTCATTTTTTTTTTTTTTAATTAGTTCTAGAAATAGTATTTTTCGTTGCCAGCCAGGTACAACTTGGCAGCTGGGGGGCTGCAATCCTCAGCGTGGAAAGCCCCAAACGTGGGCCCCCACACTGCAAATTGCAACCCACAGCCACCCCAGAAAATAGCGCATTCATTAGAAGTGCCATTTTCTGGTACTGTACCCCAACTCTACCAGTTACCCTTGTGCTGGTGGCACACGGGTTCTCTATACATGACATGGCGTCCGCTAACAATTTCAATGGAAAAATTAGCTCCAGTTGATAGCCGAAACCATGTCGCATATGGAGAGCCCCTCCCTGTGTGCCTGAACATTGGAGCTCCCCCACAAGTGACCCCATTTTGAAAATTAGACCCCCCCAAGGAACTTATCTAGATGCATAGTGAGCACTTTAAACCCCCAGGTGCTTCACATATTGATCCGTAAAAATGAAAAAGTGCTTTTTTTTCCAAAAACATTTTCTTTTTTCATTTTACGGATTAATTTGTGAAGCACCTGGGAGTTCAAAGTGCTCAGTATCATCTAGATAAGTTCTCTCGGGGGTCAAGTTTCCAAAATGGGGTCACTTGTGGGGTAGCTCCAATGTTTAGGCACACAGGGGCTCTCCAAACGCGACATGGTGTCTGCTAACAATTTGAGCTAATTTTCCATTCAAATTCTTAGTGGACACCATGTTGCGTTTGGAGAGCCCCTGTGTGCCTAAACATTGGAGCTCCCCCACAAGTGACCCCATTTTGGAAACTGGACCCCCCAAGAAACGTATCTAGATGCATAGTGATTACTTTGAACCCCCGATGCTTCAAAAATTAATCCTTAATAATAAAAAGTACTTTTTTTCGCAAAAAGTTTCTTTTGGCCTAACTTTTTTCATTTTCACATGGCCAACAGGATAAAATGCATCCTAAAATTCATTGGTGTGTCTCAAATTATAGATAATTGTGACTCTAAATCATATTTATTAAAATGTAACCTTTAATAATTTAATTAAATTAATTCCAATCGTGTGTATCCCTCACATCTAGTGTCCATAAATTCACACCATCCACACAGGGGAGGGGTTGTTTCCCTGCATTCACCCTGTCTCTTATCCTGCCTCTCAATGGAGTTTTAAACACATTATGTTTATGGTGTCCCTGTTCCTCAACGGCTCACCCTGGTATCCCTATCTCTACTCAGGGTTTATCTCCTACACACACCTATATCTCTCCTTTATGTGTTGCTGTTGGATACTGGTCAAATCCAAGTATCCTTATCAGAGTGTATACAATGCAGAGAGGGAGTGCCCAACTTCAATAGTGGTGCAGGGATGACCTTACCCTTTAATTCTACTATATACAATGATACACAAGTTTCTATCTCTTTGTTACATAGATATAGAACTACCACCAAACTACCTGTCCATATAGATATATATCATTGCTGTTATGGTACATTTCCCTGAAGGAAGGAAAGTCCTGAATTACACGCAGCCAGATCGTGGTCTTTTCAAGGCAACAGGCACAATTGTGTCCGATGCCTGCCTGTTCCTACCTTCCTGTGGCCACGTGTAAATGTACCATTAGGGTGAACTAACTGTATTCCACTGTACTAATTTGGACTCGCATCACTCACTCTAGATATAAGCAACCCACAAGGATTAGAATGGGTCAGGCAGGATAACAATCAATTCTACTTATCTGTACATCTGTACATGCTCGTCCACACTCGACGTGTTTCTGCCCACAGATTATGGTGTGGGTGTCATCAGGAGTGCTTGTATTAGCTTAGGTGCCAGGGGCTGTACTTGGCCCTGGGGATGCTGCAGGGAGACTTGGTAATCCCCTCTTCTTCATTGATATCAGCGGTGTCGGGCTCCCAGCTACAGTCCCTCTTATCAGTACACAGAGGGAGTGAGGGTTAAGGTGGGCGTGTCTGCGTGCGTTCCATTAGCATGCACCACTTCCGGTTTGCATTCCAAAGACCGGAAGGGCGTCAATCCGGACACTTCAGAGTGGGACAGGGAGGAAAAGGAGGACAGGGATGTCAACGTTAGGACTCATCAGACCTGGGGTCACTTTGTCACGGTTGATGAGCAAACAGACATTGGCCAATGTATGTACTAAGAACCCCAAAAAAGTAAAAAAATACGAATTTTAGTTTTTAAAAAAAAAACGTAAGTTTTTACATTTTTTCCTCATACATACATAGCTTGTTAGCACCTGTGCATCATTGGTAGTAGCTGAGTGCTGCAGAGAATTTTTTTCTAGTTACCTGTCCAAATAGATATATATAATTGCTGTTAGGGTGAACTAACTGTATTCCACTGTACTGATTTGGACTCACACCACTCACTCTAGATATAAGCAACCCTCAATGATTAGAATGGGTCAGGCAGGATAACAATCAATTCTACTTATCTGTACATCTGTACATGCTCGTCCAGACTCGACGTGTTTCTGCCCACAGATTACGGTGTGGGTGTCTTCAGGAGTGCTTGTACTAGCTTAGGTGCCAGGGGCTGTACTTGACCCTGGGGGCACTGCAGGGAGACTTGGTAATCCCCTCTCCTTCATTGATATCAGCGGCGCCGGGCTCCCAGCTACAGTCCCTCTTATCAGTACACAGGGGAAGTGAGGGTTGAGGTGGGCGTGTCAGCATACGTTCCATTAGCATGCGCCACTTCCGGTTTGCGTTCCAAAGACCGGAAGGGCGTCAATCCGGGCCATAACCACTCCTATCATCCTCCTCCACCGCTCAAATTGCATCAGTGGAGGAGATCACACTGATAAACGCTGTTTGTTCCACTAAACCGCATCCAAAGGATGGAAAGGACCACTTAAGGTCCACACAGAAATGAAAAACTGCCTAATGATGGAATATGCAGTAGTTAGTGCGGTCACCATCAGAGGTCCACACCAAATTATAGTATGCTTGGGATAATGTGACAGGGTCTCATCTGGTCCCACATGAGAGAAGCCACAGTCATCTAGGGGCAAGCTCATGTATACCCAATTATGATGGTCCTGCACATTAAATCTATCAGTGGAGTATGACTGCCATAGGTGCTCCACTGGTCCCCATAGCGATCATACTTAAGGGTGGCATATGTTACGCCAGTTATTCACCTCACATCACACCTCCCTCATGAGTACTGCTTAGTAGAAATAACGGATTCTATGCTCTTGTATGAACACAACCCCCAATAATAGTGTCTTTGAAGTTTAGACCATGATAAAAATATTCCAGTGTCCATTATGACTAATAGGATAAGCAAAGTAACCTGTACGGTTGTTAGGACCCAATAGGATGATACTAGTGACTTGGCAGTTTCTCGAAGCCTGGATATCAACACAAAAAGAGAGGATATTATAAGAATGGTACATATTATATGTGTTTATTCAGGCCAGCTATATCTGTTGATCTCATCCTATAGATCCACTTCGTCTCCCTCCTCAGGATTTCCCTATCTCAGTCCTTCTTCTCAGTTGCTGTTTAGTTTTGCCCACATAATCCATGGGGCATGAGCATTGGAATAGGTATACCACCCCTTCCGTTTTGCAGTTCTCAAAGTGTCTGTTTATGAAGACCTCTCCGGTTGTACTGCTCTGGGCTGTTTTAGATACCCTGATGTAATTGCAAAAGGAACACTTCCCATATCTGAAAGTACCTGCTTTTCATTGTTCTAACCAGGTTCCCATTTTTTTGGGGGGACAATAGTGCCTGTGTACTAACAAAGATCTACCTCTCCTGTAGGTAATGGCCAGTCTGTTTGATATCAGGGGTGCCACCTCCTTATCTGCCATTAGGATACCGCAGTGTTTTTCAAAGATAGCTCTTATCTCAGTAGCCCTATCATCAAATGTACCAATGATACGTGTTATCCAAATATATTCTGCAGTTTTGGGTACTTGAGTTGATACCTGATACAATTGGGCGGCCTTTTAACGGTACCAGACCTTTATGTATTTTTGGCAGAGAATAGAATACTGCGGTTACTGAATGTTTATTGAACAAGAAGTCCCTTTCACCCTTAGATATTAAACCTTCTTCAAAAGCCTCCATCAGGATAACCTCCAACTCGCATTGATACTCCTCAGTAGGATCCTTGTCTAACCTAGTGTATATTAGGTGGTCACTCAGTATGTTCATACACATAGTTTTGTATGTTTTGTGATCCATTAACACCAAATTACCGCCTTTATCGGCCGGTTTTACTATTATGTGATCGTTCTTAGAGAGTCCCTCCAAAGCCATTCTTTCCTCCCTAGTGAGATTTGGATGATAAGAATGCTTCTGTTGTCTTAGAGTCCTCAAATCACTAGTGACAAGACTGCAGATAATATCAATACTTGTTAGATCGCTGAACGGAGGCATTTTTCTGCTTGGTGTTCTACAGTTTGTGAATTGTCCCATACCTTCCATTCTCTCAGAGTCCTTTGTTAAATCCACCAGGTCTCCAAAAGTGGCCAAATCCCCTTCCTCTATGCCATAATGCTGGTATTTCTCCTCATTGTTTAGCCTAAAGAACCTTTTCCATTTCAGTTTCCTAGCAAAAAGATTCAAATCTTTCACCCAATCAAAATCACTGAAATGGTTTGTGGAGACAAATGATAATCCTTTTGATAGTACCTGTTTTTCAATGTCAGTAAGAGTATGGTCTGTTAGGTTGATGATCCGGTTCTGATCTACTGCTTTGGTCTTACTACCTGCTCCGGGTTCCTGCCCCTTAAAGGGTACGGGTCTCTCCCTAAAAAATGTTGCCCTGTTACATAGGTTCCCAGAGTAGTTGACCCCGATATAACTGACCCAAACCACGAGTAAGATGCACCAACACCACCCTGTCCAATTGGACATGGATCCCGCCCTCCATATCTGTACTCATCCTGATCTCCCTTGCCCTGTCCTCCTCTGCCTCTTTTTCCTTTCTTCCATTTTTTTTCCTTTTGGTTTGTTCTTAATACCTAAGGGATTAATACCTCTGCCTTGTCATCCCTCCTGCCCCTCTTTGTCAGATTGATCAGGCTCGGAGGCTGATGTATCCGTGTTCCCTATGTTTCGGTCTCCCCTTTGTATAAAGAGGTATGCCCTTTTCTCCTTAAATTCGGCTGAGTCCCTAAGAAATTGTTTGTGTTTCCTTTCTTAAATAAATGATTGTAAGCGTCCAATATTATGTTCCAAGGAGGCTTCCCTTCTCCCAAAATCTGGGTCCTCCTTTTGTTTTTTAGCTTCCTCTGTTAGTTCACTCTGTTTTTGTGAGGTTGCTTCGAAGGATTTTCTCTTCTCCTCCAGTAGCAAACCCATAAATCTGAGGGAACTATTTATAGACTCCTCCTCCCACTTTTCTAAAAGGGTCGGCGTTCTAGACCTTTGAGCAGGGATAACATTCAAATAGAGGCCCTTGGGGACAATTTTATTGGCAATATACCTGTTGTACTTGATAGCTTTATACAGGTTAGGTTCTAAAATCCAACTTTCCTCTGACCTGAACAGTTACCTGACTGTTGTACTTGATAGCTTTATACAGGTTAGGGTCTAAAATCCAACTTTCCTGTGACCTGAACAGTCACCTGACTGTTTTACTTGATAGCTTTATACAGGTTAGGGTCTAAAATCCAACTTTCCTGTGACCTGAACAGTCACCTGACTGTTGTACTTCATAGCTTTATACAGGCAGGTTCTAAAATCCAACTTTCCTGTGACCTGAACAGTCACCTGACTGTTGTACTTGATAGCTTTATACAGGCAGGTTCTAAAATCCAACTTTCCTGTGACCTGAACAGTCACCTGACTGTTGTACTTGATAGCTTTATACAGGCAGGTTCTAAAATCCAACTTTCCTGTGACCTGAACAGTCACCTGACTGTTGTACTTGATAGCTTTATACAGGCAGGTTCTAAAATCCAACTTTCCTGTGACCTGAACAGTCACCTGACTGTTGTACTTGATAGCTTTATACAGGTTAGGGTCTAAAATCCAACTTTCCTGTGACCTGAACAGTCACCTGACTGTTGTACTTGATAGCTTTATACAGGCAGGTTCTAAAATCCAACTTTCCTGTGACCTGAACAGTCACCTGACTGTTGTACTTGATAGCTTTATACAGGCAGGTTCTGAAATCCAACGTTCTTGTGACCTGAACAGTCACCTGACTGTTGTACTTGATAGCTTTATACAGGCAGGTTCTAAAATCCAACTTTCCTGTGACCTAAACAGCCACCTGATTGTTGTGCTTGATAGCTTCATACAGGTTAGGTTCTAAAAATCCAACGTTCCTGTGACCTGAACAGTCACCTGACTGTTGTGCTTGATAGCTTAATACAGGCAGGTTCTAAAATCCAACTTTCCTGTGACCTGAACAGTCACCTGACTGTTGTACGTGATAGCTTTATACAGGCAGGTTCTAAAATCCAACTTTCCTGTGACCTGAACAGTCACCTGACTGTTGTACTTGATAGCTTTACACAGGCAGGTTCTAATATCCAACTTTCCTGTGACCTGAACAGTCACCTGACTGTTGTACTTGATAGCTTTATACAGGCAGGTTCTAAAATCCAACTTTCCTGTGACCTGAACAGTCACCTGACTGTTGTACTTGATAGCTTTATACAGGTTAGGGTCTAAAATCCAACTTTCCTGTGACCTGAACAGTCACCTGACTGTTGTACTTGATAGCTTTATACAGGCAGGTTCTAAAATCCAACTTTCCTGTGACCTGAACAGTCACCTGACTGTTGTACTTGATAGCTTTATACACGTTAGGGTCTAAAATCCAACTTTCCTGTGACCAGAACAGTCACCAGACTGTTGTACTTGATAGCTTTATACAGGTTAGGTTCTAAAATCCAACTTTCCTGTGACCTAAACAGTCACCTGACTGTTGTGCTTAATAGCTTCATACAGGTTAGGTTCTAAAATCCAACTTTCCTGTCACCTGAACAGTCACCTGACTGTTGTGCTTGATAGCTTAATACAGGCAGGTTCTAAAATCCAACTTTCCTGTGACCTGAACAGTCACCTGACTGTTGTACGTGATAGCTTTATACAGGCAGGTTCTAAAATCCAACTTTCCTGTTACCTGAACTGTCACCTGACTGTTGTACTTGATAGCTTTATACAGGTTAGGGTCTAAAATCCAACTGTCCTGTGACCTGAACAATCACCTGACTGTTGAACTTGATAGCTTTATACAGGCAGGTTCTAAAATCCAACTTTCCTGTGACCTGAACAGTCACCTGACTGTTGTACGTGATAGCTTTATACAGGCAGGTTCTAAAATCCAACTTTCCTGTGACCTGAACAGTCACCTGACTGTTGTACTTGATAGCTTTATACAGGCAGGTTCTAAAATCCAACTTTCCTGTGACCTGAACAGTCACCTGACTGTTGTACGTGATAGCTTTATACAGGCAGGTTCTAAAATCCAACTTTCTTCTGACCTGAACAGTCACCTGACTGTTGTACGTGATAGCTTCATACAGGTTAGGTTCTAAAATCCAACTTTATTGTGACCTGAACAGTCACCTGACTGTTGTACTTGATAGCTTTATACAGGCAGGTTCTAAAATCCAACTTTCCTGTGACCTGAACAGTCACCTGACTGTTGTACTTGATAGCTTCATACAGGTTAGGTTCTAAAATCCAACTTTCCTGTGACCTGAACAGTCACCAGACTGTTGTATTTGATAGCTTTATACAGGTTAGGGTCTAAAATCCAACTTTCCTGTGACCTGAAAAGTCACCTGACTGTTGAACTTGATAGCTTTATACAGGCAGGTTCTAAATCCAACTTTCCTGTGACCTGAACAGTCACCTGACTGTTGTACGTGATAGCTTTATACAGGCAGGTTCTAAAATCCAACTTTCCTGTGACCTGAACAGTCACCTGACTGTTGTACTTGATAGCTTTATACAGGCAGGTTCTAAAATCCAACTTTCTTCTGACCTGAACAGTCACCTGACTGTTGTACTTGATAGCTTCATACAGGTTAGGTTCTAAAATCCAACTTTCCTGTGACCTGAACAGTCACCTGACTGTTGTACTTGATAGCTTTATACAGGTTAGGGTCTAAAATCCAACTTTCCTGTGACCTGAACAATCACCTGACTGTTGAACTTGATAGCTTTATACAGGCAGGTTCTAAAATCCAACTTTCCTGTGACCTGAACAGTCACCTGACTGTTGTACGTGATAGCTTTATACAGGCAGGTTCTAAAATCCAACTTTCCTGTGACCTGAACAGTCACCTGACTGTTGTACTTGATAGCTTTATACAGGCAGGTTCTAAAATCCAACTTTCCTGTGACCTGAACAGTCACCTGACTGTTGTACGTGATAGCTTTATACAGGCAGGTTCTAAAATCCAACTTTCTTCTGACCTGAACAGTCACCTGACTGTTGTACTTGATAGCTTATATACAGGTTAGGTTCTAAAATCCAACTTTCTTGTGACCTGAACAGTCACCTGACTGTTGTACTTGATAGCTTATACAGGTTAGGTTCTAAAATCCAACTTTCCTGTGACCTGAACAGTCACCTGACTGTTGTACTTGATAGCTTCTATACAGGTTAGGTTCTAAAATCCAACTTTCCTGTGACCTGAACAAGTCACCTGACTGTTGTATTTGATAGCTTTATACAGGCTAGGGTCTAAAATCCAACTTTCCTGTGACCTGAAAGTCACCTGACTGTTGACTTGATAGCTTTATACAGGCAGGTTCTAAAATCCAACTTTCCTGTGACCTGAACAGTCACCTGACTGTTGTACGTGATAGCTTTATACAGGCAGGTTCTAAAATCCAACTTTCCTGTGACCTGAACAGTCACCTGACTGTTGTACTTGATAGCTTTATACAGGCAGGTTCTAAAATCCAACTTTCTTCTGACCTGAACAGTCACCTGACTGTTGTACTGATAGCTTCATACAGGTTAGGTTCTAAAATCCAACTTTATTGTGACCTGAACAGTCACCTGACTGTTGTACTTGATAGCTTTATACAGGCAGGTTCTAAAATCCAACTTTCCTGTGACCTGAACAGTCACCTGACTGTTGTACTTGATAGCTTCATACAGGTTAGGTTCTAAAATCCAACTTTCCTGTGACCTGAACAGTCACCTGACTGTTGTATTTGATAGCTTTATACAGGTTAGGGTCTAAAATCCAACTTTCCTGTGACCTGAAAAGTCACCTGACTGTTGAACTTGATAGCTTTATACAGGCAGGTTCTAAAATCCAACTTTCCTGTGACCTGAACAGTCACCTGACTGTTGTACGTGATAGCTTTATACAGGCAGGTTCTAAAATCCAACTTTCCTGTGACCTGAACAGTCACCTGACTGTTGTACTTGATAGCTTTATACAGGCAGGTTCTAAAATCCAACTTTTCTGACCTGAACAGTCACCTGACTGTTGTACTTGATAGCTTTATACAGGCTAGGTTCTAAAATCCAACTTTCCTGTGACCTGAACAGTCACCTGACTGTTGTACTTGATAGCTTTATACAGGCAGGTTCTAAAATCCAACTTTCCTGTGACCTGAACAGTCACCTGACTGTTGTACTTGATAGCTTTATACAGGTAGGTTCTAAAATCCAACTTTCCTGTGACCTGAACAGTCACCTGACTGTTGTACTTGATAGCTTTATACAGGTTAGGGTCTAAAATCCAACTTTCTGTGACCTGAACAGTCACCTGACTGTTGTACTTGATAGCTTTATACAGGCAGGTTCTAAAATCCAACTTTCCTGTGACCTGAACAGTCACCTGACTGTTGTACTTGATAGCTTTATACAGGCAGGTTCTAAAATCCAACTTTCCTGTGACCTGAACAGTCACCTGACTGTTGTACTTGATAGCTTTATACAGGCAGGTTCTAAAATCCAACTTTCTGTGACCTGAACAGTCACCTGACTGTTGTACTTGATAGTTTATACAGGCAGGTTCTAAAATCCAACTTTCCTGTGACCTAACAGTCACTGACTGTTGTACTTGATAGCTTATACAGGTTAGGTGTCTAAAATCCAACTTTCCTGTGACCTGAACAGTCACCTGACTGTTGTGCTTGATAGCTTTATACAGGCAGGTTCTAAAATCCAACTTTCCTGTGACCTGAACAGTCACCTGACTGTTGTATGATAGCTTTATACAGGCAGGTTCTAAATCAACTTCCTGTGACCTGAACAGTCACCTGACTGTTGTACTTGATAGCTTTATACAGGTAGGTTCTAAAATCCAACTTTCCTGTGACCTGAACAGTCACCTGACTGTTGTATTTGATAGCTTTATACAGGCAGGTCTAAAATCCAACTTTCCTGTGACCTGAACAGTCACCTGACTGTTGTACTTGATAGCTTTATACAGGTTAGGTTCTAAAATCCAACTTTCCTGTGACCTGAACAGTCACCTGACTGTTTAGTTAGTACTTTGATCAGTTCACAGGAAAGGTTAAATTAAACTTCCTGTGACTTAAGACACAGTCACTGACTGTTGGGACTTGATAGTTTATTAGACCAGGTATAACTAATCAATACAACGTTCATGTGACTGCAGTCACCCGGAATGTTGGATTTTATAGACTCTTATAAATAATAACAGTTCAGGGTGTCTAAAAATTTGAATTTTCCTGACCTGAAAGTATCAAGACACGTTAGTTGATGTTATACAGGTTGGTTCTAAAACTCCTTTACAGCTGATCCTGAACAGTCAGGTGACTGTTCGTACTTGAAGTTGGGTTTTAGTACAGTTAAGTTCTAATCAAACTTCTGTGACCTGATCAGTCACTGAAGTTGATTTTAACAGAGAGCTATCAAGTACAACAGTCAGGTGACTGTTTCAGGTCAGCAGGAAAGTGGATTTTAGAACCTCCTGTATAAAGCTATCAAGTACAACAGTCAGGTGACTGTCAGTCACGGGAAGTTGATTTTAGAACCTGCCTGTATAAAGCTATCAATACAACAGTCAGGTGACTGTCAGGTCACAGGAATTGGATTTTAGAACCTGCTGTATAAAGTATCAAGTACAACAGTCAGTGACTGTTCAGGTCCGGAAAGTGGATTTTAGAACCTGCCTGTATAAAGCTATCAAGTACAACAGTCAGGTGACTGTTCAGGTCACAGGAAAGTTGGATTTTAGAACCTAACCTGTATAAGCTATCAAGTACAACAGTCAGGTGACTGTTCAGGTCACAGGAAAGTTGGATTTTAGAACCTAACCTGTATAAAGCTATCAAGTACAACAGTCAGGTGACTGTTCAGGTCACAGGAAAGTTGGATTTTAGAACCTGCCTGTATAAAGCTATCAAGTACAACAGTCAGGTGACTGTTCAGGTCCAGGAAAGTTGGATTTTAGAACCTGCCTGTATAAAGCTATCAAGTACAACAGTCAGGTGACTGTTCAGGTCACAGGAAAGTTGGATTTTAGAACCTGCCTGTATAAAGCTATCAAGTACAACAGTCAGGTGACTGTTCAGGTCACAGGAAAGTTGGATTTTAGAACCTGCCTGTATAAAGTATCAAGTACAACAGTCAGGTGACTGTTCAGGTCACAGGAAAGTTGGATTTTAGAACCTGCCTGTATAAAGCTATCAAGTACAACAGTCAGGTGACTGTTCAGGTCACAGGAAAGTTGGATTTTAGAACCTGCCTGTATAAAGCTATCAAGTACAACAGTCAGGTGACTGTTCAGGTCACAGGAAAGTTGGATTTTAGAACCTGCCTGTATAAAGCTATCAAGTACAACAGTCAGGTGACTGTTCAGGTCACAGGAAAGTTGGATTTTAGAACTGCCTGTATAAAGCTATCAAGTACAACAGTCAGGTGACTGTTCAGGTCACAGGAAAGTTGGATTTTAGAACCTGCCTGTATAAAGCTATCAAGTTACAACAGTCAGGTGACTGTTCAGGTCACAGGAAAGTTGGATTTTAGACCCTAACCTGTATAAAGCTATCAAGTACAACAGTCAGGTGACTGTTCAGGTCACAGGAAAGTTGGATTTTAGAACCTAACCTGTATGAAGCTATCAAGTACAACAGTCAGGTGACTGTTCAGGTCACAGGAAAGTTGGATTTTAGAACCTGCCTGTATAAAGCTATCAAGTACAACAGTCAGGTGACTGTTCAGGTCACCGGAAAGTTGGATTTTAGAACCTGCCTGTATAAAGCTATCAAGTACAACAGTCAGGTGACTGTTCAGGTCACAGGAAAGTTGGATTTTAGAACCTGCCTGTATAAAGCTATCAAGTACAACAGTCAGGTGACTGTTCAGGTCACAGGAAAGTTCGGATTTTAGACCTAACGTGTATAAAGCTATCAAGTACAACAGTCAGGTGACTGTTCAGGTCACAGGAAGTTGGATTTTAGAACCTGCCTGTATAAAGCTATCAAGTACAACAGTCAAGTGACTGTTCAGGTCACAGGAAAGTTGGATTTTAGACAATAACCTGTATAAAGCTATCAATACAACAGTCAGGTGACTGTTCAGATCACAGGAAAGTTGGATTTTAGAACCTAACCTGTATGATACAACAGTCAGGTGACTGTTCAGGTCACAGGAAAGTTGGATTTAGACCCAACCTGTATAAAGCTATCAAGTACAACAGCCAGGTGACTGTTCAGGTCACAGGAAAGTTGGATTTTAGAACCTGCCTGAATAAAGCTATCAAGTACAACAGTCAGGTGATGTTAGGTCACGGAAAGTTGGATTTTAGAACCTAACCTGTATGAAGCTATCAAGTACAACAGTCAGGTGACTGTTCAGGTCACAGGAAAGTTGGATTTAGACCTGCCTGTATAAAGCTATCAAGTACAACAGTCAGGTGACTGTTCAGGTCACGAAAAGTTGGATTTTAGACCTGCCTGTATAAAGCTATCAAGTACAACAGTCAGGTGACTGTTCAGGTCACAGGAAAGTTGATTTTAGATTGCCTGTATAAAGCTATCAAGTACAACAGTCAGGTGACTGTTCAGGTCACAGGAAAGTTGGATTTTAGACCCTAACCTGTTAAAGCTATCAAGTACAACAGTCAGGTGACTGTTCAGGTCACAGGAAAGTTGGATTTTAGACCTAACGTGTATAAAGCTTAATTACAACAGTCAGGTGACTGTTCAGGTCAAGGAAAGTTGGATTTTAGACCTACCTGTATAAAGCTATCAAGTACAACATTCAGGTACTGTTCAGGTCACAGGAAAGTTGGATTTTAGATCTGCCTGTATAAAGCTATCAAGTACAACAGTCAGGTGACTTTCAGGTCACAGGAAAGTTGGATTTTAGAACCTGCCTGTATAAAGCTATCAAGTATCAACAGTCAGGTGACTGTTCAGGTCACAGGAAAGTTGGAATTTAGACCCTAACCTGTATAAAGCTATCAAGTCAACAGTCAGGTGACTGTTCAGGTCACAGGAAAGTTGGATTTTAGACCCTAACCTGTATAAAGCTATCAAGTACAACAGCCAGGTGACTGTTCAGGTCACAGGAAGTTGGATTTTAGAACCTGCCTGATAAAGCTATCAAGTACAACAGTCAGGTGACTGTTAGGTCACGGAAAGTTGGATTTTAGAACCTAAACCTGTATAAGCTATCAAGTACAACAGTCAGGTGACTGTTCAGGTCACAGGAAAGTTGGATTTTAGAACCTACCTGTATAAAGCTATCAAGTACAACAGTCAGGTGACTGTTCAGGTCACCGAAAAGTTGGATTTTAGAACTCCTGTATTAAAGCTATCAAGTACAACAGTCAGGTGACTGTTCAGGTCACAGGAAAGTTTGATTTTAGATCTGCCTGTGTAAAGCTATCAAGTACAACAGTCAGGTGACTGTTCAGGTCACAGGAAAGTTGGATTTTAGACCCTAACCTGTATAAAGCTATCAAGTACAACAGTCAGGTGACTGTTCAGGTCACAGGAAAGTTGGATTTTAGACCCTCATGTATAAAGCTATAATACAATAGTCAGGTGACTGTTCAGGTCAAGAAAGTTGGATTTAGACCTAACCTGTATAAGCTATCAAGTACAACAGTCAGGTAACTGTTCAGGTCACAGGAAAGTTGGATTTTAGAACTGCCTGTATAAAGCTATCAAGTACAAAGTCAGGTGACTTTCAGGTCACAGGAAAGTTGGATTTTAGAACCTGCCTGTTAAAGCTATCAAGTTCAACAGTCAGGTGACTGTTCAGGTCACAGGAAAGTTGGATTTAGACCCTAACCTGTATAAAGCTATCAAGTACAACAGTCAGGTGACTGTTCAGGTCACAGGAAAGTTGGATTTTAGAAACTAACCTGTATGAAGCTATCAAGTACAACATTAGGTGACTGTTCAGGTCACAGGAAAGTGGATTTTAGAACCTGCCATCCTGTATAAAGCTATCAAGTACAACAGTCAGGTGACTGTGCAGGTCACAGGAAAGTTGGATTTTGGAACCTAACCTGTATGAAGCTATCAAGTACAACAGTCAGGTGACTGTTCAGGTCACAGGAAAGTTGGATTTTAGAACCTGCCTGTATAAAGCTATCAAGTACAACAGTCAGGTGACTGTTCAGGTCACCGGAAAGTTGGATTTTAAAACCTGCCTGTATAAAGCTATCATGTACAACAGTCAGGTGACTGTTCAGGTCACAGGAAAGTTGGATTTTAGAACCTGCCTGTATAAAGCTATCAAGTACAACAGTCAGGTTACTGTTCAGGTCACAGGAAAGTTGGATTTTAGAACCTGCCTGTATAAAGCTATCAAGTACAACAGTCAGGTGACTGTTCAGGTCACAGGAAAGTTGGATTTTGGAACCTAACCTGTATGAAGCTATCAAGTACAACAGTCAGGTGACTGTTCAGGTCACAGGAAAGTTGGATTTTAGAACCTGCCTGTATAAAGCTATTAAGTACAACAGTCATGTGACTGTTCAGGTCACAGGAAAGTTGGATTTTAGAACCTGCCTGTATAAAGCTATCAAGTACAACAGTCAGGTGACTGTTCAGGTTACAGGAAAGTTGGATTTTAGAACCTGCCTGTATAAAGCTATCAAGTACAACAGTCAGGTTACTGTTCAGGTCACAGGAAAGTTGGATTTTAGAACCTGCCTGTATAAAGCTATCAAGTACAACAGTAAGATGACTGCTCAGGTCACAGGAAAGTTGGATTTTAGAACCTGCCTGTATAAAGCTATCAAGTACAACAGTCAGGTGACTGTTCAGGTCACAGGAAAGTTGGATTTTAGAACCTGTCTGTATAAAGCTATCAAGTACAACAGTCAGGTGACTGTTCAGGTCACAGGAAAGTTGGATTTTAGAACCTGTCTGTATAAAGCTATCAAGTACAACAGTCAGGTGACTGTTCAGGTCACAGGAAAGTTGGATTTTAGACCCTAACCTGTATAAAGCTATCAAGTACAACAGTGAGGTGACAGTTTAGGTCACAGGAAAGTTGGATTTTAGAACCTAACCTGTATAAAGCTATCAAGTACAACAGTGAGGTGACTGTTCAGGTCACAGGAAAGTTGTTTTTAGAACCTAACCTGTATGAAGCTATCAAGTACAACAGTCAGGTGACTGTTCTGGTCACAGGAAAGCTGGATTTTAGACCCTGCCTGTATACAGCTAGTCAATTTTGACAGTCTGGTGACTGTTCTGGTCACAGGAAAGCTGGATTTTAGACCCTGCCTGTATACAGCTAGTCAATTTTAACAGTCTGGTGACTGTTCTGGTCACAGGAAAGCTGGATTTTAGACCCTGCCTGTATACAGCTAGTCCGCTCCAACAGTCTCCTGAGGACTGTTCTGGTCACTGTAAAGCTTGGACTTTGGTCTGGATCAGCCTGCCTATATCCTCCTAGATTAGTCCTGAGAAGGACTGTTGTGGTCAGCAGCAGTTTGCAGCCCTGCTCCGGATCTACCTATGAGGGCCGCAAATCTGTCCCTAAGCAGGAGCAGACACTCTCCCTACACTCACTGTCTGGATGGCTGTGTGCAGAGCACAGCGCGGCCGGGTCTTATAAAGGCTCGGTCACGCTGTGCAGGCCGGCCAATCACTGCAATGCCACAACTAACAAGGCTGTGGCATTGCAGTGGTCTGCCAGCCAATCGCTGCATGTGGACTGGCTCGCTAAAGAGCGCCAACATGCAGGGATGAGGACCACGAGCACAGCACGAGTATCGCGAGATTACTCGGTGCTCGCCGAGTAGCCCGAGTACAGTGATACTCGTGCGAGTACCGAGTAGTGGCGAGTATGCTCGTTCATCACTAATAGAGGCCTTCTCTGCTATCTAAGACAGAATCTGCACTTGGACTTCTGGCTTGCACACACGTTTACATTTCAGGCCGGGAAATTTTTTCATGAACATAGTGGATGCATCAAGCTTCTGCTGGCCTGATACAGACTCAGCGCCTTGTCATGCATCACTGACAACACCACGTCCACATCCCTGTCCCTTAGCAACAGGCTTTTTTGGCATTTTGGGTTTAATTCACAGATTTTCAGATGTTGATGTCACAAGCCAAGCTAGCTGTCACAGACAAAATATTTGGGAAAATGGCCTGGTGTGTGTTTTGTAGCAGGTGATAGAAAATGTTTGTAGTACTGCTTTGGCTAGGGCACTAGCACTGTATTAACAGGATTGGCGTGAACAGCAGAAGTCAGGCTGTGACCCGAAAAATAGTGGGGAAAATTGACTGGTACACGCTTTATAGCAGGCAGTAGTAAATGTTTTTAGCTCTGTTTTGGCTAGGGCACTTGCACCGTATCAATGGGACTGATGTGGACAGCAGAAGGCAGGCTGTAACCCCAAAAATAGTGAAATTAATTGACTGGTGCGTGTTTTTTAGCAGGCAGTAGTAAATGTTTGTAGTATTGCTTTGGCTAGGGCACTAGCATCAAATTAACGTGACTGATGTGGACAGCACAAACAAGGCTCCAACCCCAGAAAATTGGGGAAAATTGACTGAAGCGTGCTTTGTAGCAGGCAGTAGTAAATATTTGTAGTACTACTTTGGCTAGGGCACTAGCACGGTATTAACTGGACTGATGTGGACAGCAGAAGAAAGACTTTGACCCCAAAAAATAGTTTGGAAAAAATACCAGTGCTTTTAAACAAAAGGCAGCTCAAAATGCTACTGCTCTGTGTGCTGGAAAAATAGAGCTTTGCCTCTAATGAAATGCTGTTTTAAGATGGACACCGGAAGAATAGTTTAACTAATCCCTACCTAATCCACAATCTCTCCCTCCCTGTACTCTCAGTTTGTTCTGTGGTTTCAGTTCTGTAAAGAGCTATTGTTTTGTGGTATTATGGAGCTAGTGACCGGCTCCTTTAAACTCTCCCTGCTCTTGATTCTCTCCCTCCCTACACTACACTGACCCAGTATACACTGCAGGTAGCCCTCAAAAGGGCTTTTGTGTTATACAGAGGCCTTGACACTCTCCCTAGCAGCTGCTAGATCTCTCCCTATGCTTCTCTAATGTTGGCTCAGGATGTAATTATTATTATTATTATTAGGTATTTATATAGCGCTATTAGGATACATAGCGCTGTACAAGTAAGTTAGGGGGTAGACAAAGACAAATGGTCGAAAAAACGACGACAAATCGACAAAACAATCGTACGGGTACAATGGGGCCAGGGATCCTGTCCACGAGGGCTCACAGTCTAGAGGGGTGGGGAGGGAGACAAAATGGCGACAGAAGGGTTTAAAAAGAACCTGTGACGCTGCGCGGCCAACCAATCACAGTAAAGCAACAGCTAAGATAGGTGCGGCATGTCTGTGATTGTTTAAGAAGCCCAGCATGTTTAGTAGCTGCAAAGGAGGCACCAAAACTGCTAGGCGGGACATCTGAATCTAGCAAAGCGAGTACAAAAATACTCGCAATATAATGAGTAATCTGAATACCATACTATTCATGCGAGTAGTGAATAGGAGCGAATACACTCTCTGATCACTAGTTGGTACTCTTTAAACCCTTTACCACTCAGTCTGTTTTCATCTTAAGGACCAGGCTATTTTTTCCATTTCTGGCCAGTGTCAAATTATGAGGTAATAACTTTGGAATATTTCAATGAATCCCAGTAATTCTGAGAATGTTTTTCGTGACATACTGGATTCCATGTTAGTGGTAATTTTCAGACTATATTTTTTGTATTTGTAAAAAAAATCAGAAATTTTCAAAAATGTCACAATTTTTAAACTCTGAATTTTTATACTCCTAAACCAGAGAGTTATCTCACACAAAATAGTTAATAAATAACATTTCCCACATGTCTACTGTACATCAGCTCAATTTTGGAAACAGATTTTCTTTTCTCATTTTTCCAACAACATTTACAAAACAATTTTTTTATGGACCACATTACATTTGAAATGGCTTTAAGGGGCCTATATGACAGAAAATACCCCAAAATAATAACATTCTAAAAACTGCATCCTCTAGAGTGCTCACCACATTCAAGAAGTCTTTTAACCCTTCAGGTCCTTCACAGTTACTAAAGCAACGTGGAAGGAAAAAAATGAAAATTTTACCTTTTCCAGCAAAAAAGTTATTTGAACCTCAAATATTGAATTTTCAAACCATACAAACCATACAATTTGGATCCAAAAATGTGTTGTGCAACTTCTCCTGAGTGTGCAAATATTCCATATGTGGTTTTAAACCACTGTTTGGGTGAAAGGCAGGGCTTGGAAGAGAAGGAGGGCCATTTTACTTTTTGAATAAAAAATTGGCTTGACTCCATGTTTCATTTGGAGAGCCCCTGATTTGCCTAAACAGTGGAAACCGCCCCACAAGTGACCCCATTTTGGAAACTACATTTACAAGAAATGTATCTAGATGTGTGGTGAGCACTTTGAACCCCCAGGTGCTTCACAGAATTTTATAACGTTGAGCCATGAAAATGAAATATACATTTTTACCACAGAAATGTTAATTTAGCCCCATTTTTTTCATTTTCCCAAGGGCAACAGGATAAAATGGACACCAAAATTGGTGCAGTATTTTGTATTTTTTTTTTAACAAACTACAGACAAAGCGTGTGTTCTCAAAAAGGAAGTTTTAAAAAAACAGAAGTCGCGAGAACAAAATGAGCACAAAAACACAAGATTAATGCAGATCAATAGAAAAGAACCATTTACAGATAATTGGCTTCTGGAGTTTATTATTTTTTTAAGGATTTAATTGAAACTTTTCCTTGAAGATATCTTCTATCTGTACACTGTGTGAGGCATGCCGGCGCTATGGCATGTGGCTGGCATGACTCACGTGACCGACGGTAATGTGGGATTGCTAAACCCTGCAGCATGCACAGGGTAAGTGCAGGTTGGCTCGGTAGCAGCACACACGGGGTTAACTGCTGCTGCTGAAAGGTCTGTGTGAAGGAGTAATTACAAAACACACTGGATTGCACCTGTGGGAGAGGCCAGTTTTTGCACAAGCCTGCAAAGGTGCAGGACATATGGTGTGCGTCTCCCTATATCCTGCAGAGGGGAGCAGGACATGCCATGCTGGGCAGGGGCCTCAGCCTGGGGACACTGAAAGCCTCTCTGTGTATGAGACACATGTGAGTGGAAGCATTACAGTGTTTATGTGTTTTGACTGGAAGGGAGAAGCCCTCCAGTCTGTAGTTAGGATTTCATCCTGTTTAGTTAGAGCCAGACAGACAAGGATTTATTTTGTTGCTGTTTTTTTTGCTTTCTGTTTTTGCTGTCACCTGAATAAATGTGACCTAGCATCAGCGCACACGGATCTCTGCTTGTCCGCCTGAGTTGAATGCAGAAACTACGTGCCCTTGGATCCCAGCAAAGACGATTCCTGAGTGTGGTATCACATTATGGTGGAGAATGCGGGCAATGTAGCAGCCTTGTTGCTGGGGCAACGGATGAGGCCTACGAACACTTTACATGGACTGAGGTGCTAGGTAACTCACAAATCACACCCGAGCGAGGGTTTGGAGGCCTACTACCGCTGGATCAAGAGGCTGTACGGCAACTCAGGGGTACGTGGGAGGAGTCAAGCGACTGTGACTGGCGGTGAGACGTGGGCTCTGCTTGGTGAGCAGCAATACACCACAGGCTGCAGATCCTGGTTGTACGGGCCGTACAACCAAGAAAGGTTAGTGGTATTCTACCCCCCCTTCCCCTTGAACACCGGGTAATACCCATTGGAGCGCCCCTCCTGTTTTTTCTCTTGTTGCAGCCGGAGAGGCCGGGAGCATGGAGGGGCTATTGAAACTTCTGTTGCAGAGCCAGGAGCAGCAGCGCCAGCAATACAGTGTGGGGTGTCCCCAGAAAGCATCCCCCATAGACTGGGTTGATCGAAAGGGGACGGAGTCACAAAAGGGGGCAGATTCAAGAATGTGGATAATGTCCCAAAAGGGGGTGGATTCCATAAAGGGGATCATGGCCCAAAGAGGGGTGGTTGCCCAAAAGGGGGTGGAGACCCCAAAAGGGGTGGCTACCCATAAGGGGGCGCAGCAATCAAACTCTGAGCGGATTGACGGGAGCTGGGGACTCTGGGGCTCCTCTTACCGATGTCCTATCTGTGGGATAGACCGTCCATCCAGCTTAGGGTCACGGATGTGTTCTGTGAAGATGGATGGACAAGGTGTGTCAGGTATTCTAGACCTGGGGAACTCTATTACCCCAGTGAGGGCTACAACTGAACTCAATCATATGCCGGGATGGCGAATCGAAGGACGCTGCAGCCATGGGGCCACTAAAGAGTACCCACTGGGCAGAGTGATCCTTCAGACGGACTATGAACTGGAGCGACCCGATGTGGGCGTAGTCCCAAATTTAGCTTTTCCAGTCTTAATAGGCCGGGACTCTAAATTGTTTTTGAACGTCTGGGAGCAAGGGCTTGTGTCTGGCTGCTCAGGAAACAGCCAGAACAGTCCAAAGGAGCTGCTGTTACAGCGGGAGGCTAAAGGGAATGTCTGTGATGTTGTTATGTGTAATAATGAGTTGGTACCCAATAAGTGTGACATCCCAGAGTTAGGGGTGACCAAAGAAATGGGTGGTTCTCCCCAACATAGCGACACGACGAGTAAAGAGGTAAACCACACTGTGACTGGTTGTAACCACACTGTAACTGGTAGTGACATGGTAGCTAAAAAGAATGGAGCTGACACCAAGTTAGAGAGTGACTTGGGGGTTCATCATACTGTGGAGCATAACACTGACTCAAGGGGTGATGGTGACTCTGAGAAAGGAAGGGTGTACAGTAAGGAAGGGTCTAGTAAGGATGGCAACTCCTCCCGTCCCAAAAAGAGCAAGCACCACAAAAAGGCTACCCAGGTGACCCCAGCTGACAATATAATGTCATCTGCTTCTATGCCATGTGTGAGTTCTCTTCCAGACACCGAGAAGAACAGAATGGAAGGTGATGTGTTATTGTCCATAGACGCCGCTGGAGCTGAGACCGATATCGTGCTGTCTAAGGAACTGACACCGTGTGATGACACTACCGTTCAAGTGAAAGACAAGGAGAAAGAGCCACCCAGGAAGACTGTATGTTTGTCCGCTCCCTTGTCTGCACAAGCAGCTGATGGTCCGTCATTTGGTGGCGTTGTAGGAGGAGAAATCCTGGGGACAGCTAGTGGAGCAAGAGGCCTTGAAAATCATGGAGAGCAGACCAATAATAGACCCACCACTGGGGTGGCTGGAAGTGGAAACAACACCACGGCAGAGACAGGTGGAGTTTCGGAAAAGGTGAAAGAGATGGAGGGTGAGATCACCTCTGAGGGTAACGCTACAGAGACCCAGGAGAGGGCCGGAGGTATTGATGCTGAGACCTACGAGAAGGAGGAAGCTGATACCGTTGAGACCCTGGTGAGGGTGGCAGATGGGGCTGCCGATACCCAAGAGTGGCGTGCAGTGGCAGAGGTCACAGGTGATGAACTGGAGATCCCTGGACAGACCCTAGGTGATGTGGTCAAGGTTGCTAGGGGTGCTGCCAGACCCCAAGAGGGAAAGTTGACTGCAGAAGTGGAAGAAGAAACTGAAGAAGTGAGGGCTGAAGTGAATACCTCCTTGAGTGTTGTGAGCTTGCCTGGTCCGGTGGATGTCGGAGCCAAGATAAGGGAGCTCACGGAAATGCTTCAGGGCCATTTGAGACAAGAGAAGCTGTGGAGACAGGCTGTCGAGACTCGAGTGGGTGCTTTGGAGACACAGAGGTCTCCGAGAATTGTGGTAGAAGAACAGCTGAAGAAGGAGGGGCTTCAAAGACAAGCTGCTGAGAGGCGAGTAGCGGAACTAGAGGAGGAAGTCTCTGACCTCAAAAGTCGCCTGGATGCATGCCAGATTAGGAACGAGGCAACCTTGGAGAAGGTTAGAGCACCCAGTGTTCCTCCCGGGCAAGCGCGCTGGTGAAGCCGAAAGTCCGTTGGCCGTGAAACCTAAGCCAGGGGAACTGGAGGGGACCAATAGTATGACAGAAACTCCTCTATACAGGTGCCTCGTAGATGTACCTGAGGACTTGAGAGAAGAATGCACCAGAGAGTCGGTGCATGAAGCTTTTAAGAAGGCCATGGGAGCCTGTAAGGTGTACTGGACTTCAGAAGCCAAACAGCTGGTGGTCCTGTCCACAACAGATGTCACAGTGAAGCGAGTCGATATCCTAATTGACATGCACTTACGGTGCGTTCGCACAAAGTGGATGATCCGGTTGGAGACTGAAGAAGCCGCTAGACGGCTGCAGCTTATGAAGGAAGCTCAGAGTCTGCGGGAAGACGTCATCCAGGTCCCTCAGGCTCTAGTGAGAAAGCTCATTGGGAGAAATGGCCAAGCCATGCAACTAATATTAAAGAATAGTGATGAGCGAGCATGATCGCCACTACTCAGTACTCGCACGAGTATCACTGTACTCGGGCTACTCGGCGAGCACCGAGTAATCTCGCGATACTCGTGCTGTGCTTGTGGTCGTCATCTCTGCATGTTGGCGCTCTTTTGAGAGCAAGCCCACGTGCAGGGATTGGGTGGCAGACCACTGCAATGCCACATCCATGTTAGTTGTGGCATTGCAGTGATTGGCCGGCCTGCACAGCGTGACCGAGCCTTTATAAGACCCGGCCGCGCTGTGCTCTGCACACAGGCATCCAGACAGTGAGTGTAGGGAGGTTGTCTGCTGCTGCTTAGGGACAGATTTGCGGCCCTCATAGGTAGATCCGGAGCAGGACTGCAAACTGCTGCTGAGCTGACCACAACAGTCCTTCTTAGGACTAATCTAGGAGGATATAGGCAGGGTGATCCAGATCGGAGTCCAAGCTTTTCTGTGACCATTACAGTCACCAGACTGTTGTACTTACTAGCTTGATACAGGTTAGGACTTAGGGACTAAAATCCTCATCTCCTGTGACCATTACAGTCACCAGACTGGTGTACGTACTACCTCGATACAGGTTAGGGACTAAAATCCTCATCTCCTGTGACCATTACAGTCACCAGACTGGTGCATGTACTACCTTGATACAGGTTAGGGACTAAAATCCTCATCTCCTGTGACCATTACAATCACCAGACTGGTGTACGTACTACCTTGATACAGGTTAGGGCCTAAAATCCTAATCTCTGTGACCATTACAGTCACCAGACTGTTGAATTACTACCTTGATACAGGTTAGGGCCTAAAATCCTAATCTCCTGTGACCATTACAGTCACCAGACTGGTGTAATTACTACCTTGATACAGGTTAGGGACTAAAATCCTAATCTCCTGTGACCATTACAGTCACCAGACTGGTGTAATTACTACCTTGATACAGGTTAGGGACTAAAATCCTAATCTCCTGTGACCATTACAGTCACCAGACTGGTGTACGTACTACCTTGATACAGGTTAGGGACTAAAATCCTAATCTCCTGTGACCATTACAGTCACCAGACTGGTGTACGTACTACCTTGATACAGGTTAGGGACTAAAATCCTAATCTCCTGTGACCATTACAGTCACTAGACTGTTGTAATTTCTACCATTGATACAGGTTAGGGCCTAAAATCTTAATCTCATGTGACCATTACAGTCACCAGACTGGTGTATTACTACCTTGATACAGGTTAAGGCTAAAATCTTAATCTCCTGTGACCATTACAGTCACCAGACTGGTGTATTACTACCTTGATACAGGTTGGGACTAAAATCCTAATCTCCTGTGACCATTACAGTCACCAGACGGGTGTAATTACTACCTTGATACAGGTTAGGGCCTAAAATCCTAATCTCCTGTGACCATTACAGTCACCAGACTGGTGTAATTACTACCTTGATACAGGTTAGGGCCTAAAATCCTAATCTCCTGTGACCATTACAGTCACCAGACTGGTGTACGTACTACCTTGATACAGGTTAGGGACTAAAATCCTAATCTCCTGTGACCATTACAGTCACCAGACTGGTGTAGTACTACCTTGATACAGGTTAGGGACTAAAATCCTAATCTCCTGTCACCATTACAGTCACCAGACTGTTGTAATTACTACCTTGATACAGGTTAGGGCTAAAATCCTAATCTCCTGTGACCATTACAGTCACCAGACTGGTGTAATTACTACCTTGATACAGGTTAGGGAGTAAAATCCTAATCTCCTGTGACCATTACAGTCACCAGACTGGTGTAATTACTACCTTGATACAGATTAGGGCTAAAATCCTAATCTCCTGTGACCATTACAGTCACCAGACTGGTGTACGTACTACCTTGATACAGGTTAGGGACTAAAATCCTAATCTCTGTGACCATTACAGTCACCAGACTGGTGTACGTACTACCTTGATACAGGTTAGGGCCTAAAATCCTAATCTACTGTGACCATTACAGTCACCAGACTGGTGTAATACTACCTTGATACAGGTTAGGGACTAAAATCCTAATCTCCTGTGACCATTACAGTCACCAGACTGGTGTACGTACTACCTTGATACAGGTTAGGGACTAAAATCCTAATCTCCTGTGACCATTACAGTCACCAGACTGGTGTACGTACTACCTTGATACAGGTTAGGAACTAAAATCCTAATCTCCTGTGACCATTACAGTCACCAGACTGTTGTAATTACTACCTTGATACAGGTTAGGGCCTAAAATCCTAATCTCCTGTGACCATTACAGTCACCAGACTGGTGTAATTACTACCTTGATACAGGTTAGGGCCTAAAATCCTAATCTCCTGTGACTATTACAGTCACCAGACTGGTGTAATTACTACCTTGATACAGGTTACGGACTAAAATCCTAATCTCCTGTGACCATTACAGTCACCAGACTGGTGTACGTACTACCTTGATACAGGTTAGGGACTAAAATCCTAATTTCCTGTGACCATTACAGTCACCAGACTGGTGTACGTACTACCTTGATACAGGTTAGGAACTAAAATCCTAATCTCCTGTGACCATTACAGTCACCAGACTGGTGTAATTTCTACCTTGATACTGGTTAGGGACTAAAATCCTAATCTCCTGTGACCATTACAGTCACCAGACTGGTGTACGTACTACCTTGATACAGGTTAGGGAGTAAAATCCTAATCTCCGGTGACCATTACAGTCACCAGACTGGTGTACGTACTACCTTGATACAGGTTAGGGCCTAAAATCCTAATCTCCTGTGACTATTACAGTCACCAGACTGGTGTAATTACTACCTTGATACAGGTTACGGACTAAAATCCTAATCTCCTGTGACCATTACAGTCACCAGACTGGTGTACGTACTACCTTGATACAGGTTAGGGACTAAAATCCTAATTTCCTGTGACCATTACAGTCACCAGACTGGTGTACGTACTACCTTGATACAGGTTAGGAACTAAAATCCTAATCTCCTGTGACCATTACAGTCACCAGACTGGTGTAATTTCTACCTTGATACTGGTTAGGGACTAAAATCCTAATCTCCTGTGACCATTACAGTCACCAGACTGGTGTACGTACTACCTTGATACAGGTTAGGGACTAAAATCCTAATCTCCTGTGACCATTACAGTCACCAGACTGGTGTACGTACTACCTTGATACAGGTTAGTGCCTAAAATCCTAATTTCCTGTGACCATTACAGTCACCAGACTGGTGTACTTACTACCTTGATACAGGTTAGGGACTAAAATCCTAATCTCCTGTGACCTCTACAGTCACCAGACAGTTGTCGCTGTATACAGGCAAAATGCGCAAGGGCGTTGGCAAGGGCGTTGGCAAGGAACAAGGAAGTAGACGTGATGGTGGTGCAGGCAGAGGCCGAGGTCGTGTGCAAGCACTAATTTCGCAACAACAAAGTTCCACATCTCCTCGCTCGCACGTCCTGTCCCAAATTCTTGGGGCCCACAGCAGTACACCGCTGTTGAACCAAGACCAGTGTCAACAGGTTGTTACTTGGATAGCGGATAATGCTTCAAGTCAGATGGGCACCTCCACAAACACCCTGTCTTCCACACGGTCAAGTGTCAGTAGCCGTGATACTGCACCGCACATTTCCCAACCTGATCATCCTTCCTACCACCAGGCCGAGTACACGTCCACGGACATTACTGATCCTACACTAGGACACTCGAAAGAGCTGTTCACGTATCCATTCGCAGAATCTGGCCTGTCGCCACCTCCTCTTGAAGTGGGGGATGAGGAGATGGTATGTACAGATGCCCAAATATTTGAGCAGCCACGTTCTCACGAACGGAACGTTGGCAAAGTGTCTCAACAAGGGGTGGACGATGATGAGACACAATTGCCAGGAAGTCAGGAGGAGGATCAGGAAGAGGAAGACGACGTGGTGGATGATCCAGTAGCTGACCCAACATGGCAGGAGGATATGCAGAGCGAGGCCACCAGTGCACAGGGGGAGGGAGGCGTAGCATCCCAACAGGCAGTACGAAGCAGGGTCGTGTCTGCAGGCAGAAGGCAGGCAAACCGTTCCCCGGAACAACAACACGACTCAAGGTGCCTGTGCAAATGTTCGGTCTTCCCGAGTCTGGGAGTTTTTTAAGTTGGCTCCAGAAGACTCTAAAAAGGCCATTTGCCACACCTGCCATGCCAGTATCAGCAGGGTACGAAACCTAGCAGCCTGACCACCACTAGCATGATCAGGCACATGTCAGCCAAGCACCCGACTTTGTGGGAAGTACAACAGAGTCGAGGAGCGGTGCTTGCTGATGTCACTGCTACGTCTTCGCCTGTTGTGCGTGCGAGTCAATCCCCTGTCCATGCTGGCCGCGAACAAGCCTCCGGCCCTGCACCTGAAGTTGCCCACGCACAAATTACACCCCCATCAAGCACGTCCTTGTCCCAGCGCAGCGTTCAGTTATCCATTCAGCAAACATTTGAACGCAGGCGCAAATACGCTGCCAACGCCCCACATGCCACAGTCCTGAATGATCACATTTCGCGACTCAAAGCGCTAGAAATGTTGCCTTTCCTGCTGGTGGAGACGGAAGTATTCCGCGACCTGATGGCGTCTGCTGTCCCACGTTACTCGGTCCCCAGCCGCCACTATTTCTCCAGATGTGCCGTCCCCGCATTGCATAACCACGTGTCCAACAGCATCACACGTGCCCTGAACAACGCTGTTTCAGCCAAAGTCCACCTAACCACAGACACGTGGACAAGTGCTTGTGGGCAAGACCACTACATCTCCTTGATGGCACTTGATGGATTAATATTGTGGAGGCTGGGACCCAGTCTGAGCGAGGGACGGAACACGTCCTTCCCACACCAAGGATAGCAGGCCCTACCTCTGTCAGGGTTTCACCGACACTCTACAGCTCCGGAATGTCATGCTCCTCAGCCTCCTCCTCCTGCGCATCCTCATCCACTGTACCCTCCACACCAGTCCCAAGCTGGAAGCACTGCAGCACTGCCTCTGCAAAGCGGCAACAGGCTGTGCTGAAGCTAGTTTGCATAGGTGACAAACCCCACAATGCAGAAGAGGTGTGGACAGCTCTGAAACAGCAGGCAGATCACTGGCTCACACCTCTGAACCTAAAGCCAGGAAAGGTCGTGTGTGACAATGGCCGGAACCTGGTGGCAGCTTTGAGGCGAGGCCAGCTGACGCATGTTCCATGCGTGGCCCATGTGCTCAACCTGGTGGTTCAGAGGTTTGTAAAGTCATACCCAGAGGTGTCTGAACTGCTGGTAAAAGTTCGCCGTCTGTCTGCACATTTTCGCAAGTCACCTGCTGCTTCAGCCGGCCTTGCCGGCTTTCAGCGCCGTTTGTGTCTTCCGGCCCACAGACTGGTGTGTGATGTCCCCACGCGTTGGAATTCAACTCTGCACATGTTGGTCAGGATATGTGAGCAGAAGATGGCAGTTGTGGACTACCTGCATCACCTAAGCCGTCGGGAAATGGGTCAAACTCCACACATAACACCTGAGGAGTGGAGATGGATGTCGGACCTATGTACCGTCCTCCAAAACTTTGAGGAGTCCACCAAGATGGTGAGCGGCGATGACGCCATTATTAGCGTCACCATACCACTACTCTGCCTTCTAAAACGGTCTCTGCTGAAAATCAAAGAGGATGCATTGCAGGCCGAGCGCGATGACTTGGAGCAAGAAACAGTAGTGAGTGTGGGTGAAAACACACAGCCCAGCCTCATCTCATCACAACGTGCAGTGGAGGACTATGACGAGGAGGAGGAGGATGAAGACATGGAGCAACTCTCTGGCCAAATTGAGGATATGACATGCACACCACTCATACCCTCGATTCAGCGTGGCTGGCCAGAGGACAGGGGATATGAGGAGGAGGAGGAGGAGGACAGCATGTTCAGTCATCGTGTTGGTTTGGATACTGAAGTGATGGCTGTTAAGAGTCTGGCGCACATGGCTGACTTTATGGTAAGCAGCCTGGCTTGTGACCCTCGCGTTCAGAACATCTTGGCCGACAATCAGTACTGGTTGGCAACACTGTTAGACCCACGCTACAAGGAGAACTTTATGTCTCTCATTCCTGAGGCGGAGAGGTCAGCCAAAATGCAGCAGTTTCACAGGGCCATAGTCACGGAAGTAGGCAAATCATTCCCCTCACAAAACGCTAGCGGCATAGGTCAGGATTCGGTGGACAACCAAGGCGTACGGCCGAGAGGGGCACAAGTCCAATCCGCCAGAGGTAGGGGAACAGTCTTTACGATGTGGGACAGTTTTCTCAGCCCCTCACGTACCACAGCCCCTGAGGTGCGGGGTAGTGCCACCAGAAATGCTAAGTTTGGGCAGATGCTGAAGGAGTACCTTGCAGATCGAACAACTGTACTGCGAGATTCCTCTGTGCCTTTCAATTATTGGGTCTCCAAGCTGGACACGTGGCATGAATTGGCTCTCTACGCCTTGGAAGTCCTGGCCTGCCCTGCCGCTAGCGTTTTATCAGAGCGTGTCAGTGCTGCAGGTGGAATCATTACTGATAAACGCACCCGCCTGTCAACTGAAAATGCTGACAGGCTGACTCTGATCAAGATGAACAAGGGTTGGATTGGGCCAGACTTCACCACACCACCAGCAAATGACAACTGAATTAAAATTTTGTTCTGGAAATTTGCCATGTACCTCCACTCACCCATGGGTACACACTTCTGGACTTTGGCTAATCGCTGGACTGCTCCTCCTTCTCCTCATGTGCCACCATGATGACCATTACAATAGTTAGGCTGTTGTTTGAGGTATACCCCCAGTGGTAAATTTTTTCGCCCATTCTTTTAGAATGGGCATTACAATGACAGGAGACCCGCTCCTTTTGAATGGGAAAAATGTTTTGAGGCACTCCTGCACGTCTCTATCCAGGGACAATGTGGAGCCTCCCAATTTTCGGCTGCCCTGCCAAAGGGCTATACTACAATACACCCACTTGAGGTTTACAGGCCTATTACATGTCATTGTTGAACCTCCCAATCTTTGGCTGCCCTGCCAAAGGGCAATACTACAATACACCCACTTCATGTTTACAGGCCCTACTGCACGTCTCTATCCAGGGACAATGTGGAGCCTCCCAATTTTTGGCTGCCCTGCCAAAGGGCTATACTACAATACACCCACTTGAGGTTTACAGGCCCTACTGCATGTCTGCATGCATGGGTCATTGTTGAACCTCCCAATTTTTGGCTGCCCTGCCAAAGGCCTATACTACAATACACCCACTTGAGGGTTACAGGCCCAACTACATGTCCGTATGCATGGGTCATTGTTGAACCTCCCAATTTTTGGCTGCCCTGCCAAAGGGCAATACTACAATACACCCACTTCAGGTTTACAGGCCCTCCTGCATGTCTGTATCCAGGGGCATTGTTGAACCTCCCAATTTTTAGCTGCCCTGCCAAAGGGCAATACTACAATACACCCACTTGAGGGTTACAGGCCCTACTACATGTCTGTATGCATGGGTCATTGTTGAACCTCCCAATTTTTGGCTGCCCTGCCAAAGGCCTATACTACAATACACCCACTTGAGGGTTACAGGCCCTACTACATGTCTGTATGCATGGGTCATTGTTGAACCTCCCAATTTTTGGCTGCCCTGCCAAAGGGCTATACTACAATACACCCACTTGAGGGTTACAGGCCCTACTACATGTCTGTATGCATTGGTCATTGTTGAACCTCCCAATTTTTGGCGGCCCTGCCAAAGGGCAATACTACAATACACCCACTTGAGGGTTACAGGCCCTACTACATGTCTGTATGCATGGGTCATTGTTGAACCTCCCAATTTTTGGCTGCCCTGGCCAAAGAGCTAGACTACAATACACCCACTTCATGTTAACAGGCCCTCCTGCACGTCTCTATCCAGGGACAATGTGGAGCCTCCCAATTTTTGGCTGCCCTGCCAAATGGCTATACTACAATACACCACTTGAGGTTTACAGGCCCTACTGCATGTCTGTATGCATGGGTCATTGTTGAACCTCCCAATTTTTGGCTGCCCTGCCAAAGGCCTATACTACAATACACCCACTTGAGGGTTACAGGTCCTACTACATGTCTGTATGCATGGGTCATTGTTGAACCTCCCAATTTTTGGCTGCCCTGCCAAAGGCCTATACTACAATACACCCACTTGAGGGTTACAGGCCCTACTACATGTCTGTATGCATGGGTCATTGTTGAACCTCCCAATTTTTGGTTGCCCTGCCAAAGGCCTATACTACAATACACCCACTTGAGGGTTACAGGCCCTACTGTATGTCTGTATGCATGGGTCATTGTTGAACCTCCCAATTTTTGGCTGCCCTGGCCAAAGGGCTAGACTACAATACACCCACTTCATGTTTACAGGCCCTCCTGCACGTCTCTATCCAGGGACAATGTGGAGCCTCCCAATTTTTGGCTACCCTGGCCAAAGTGCTATACTACAATACACCCACTTCATGTTTACAGGCCCTCCTGCACGTCTCTATCCAGGGACAATGTGGAGCCTCCCAATTTTTGGCTGCCCTGGCCAAAGGGCTATACTACAATACACCCACTTCATGTTTACAGGCCCTCCTGCACGTCTCTATCCAGAGACAATGTGGAGACTCCCAATTTTTGACTGCCCTGGCAAAGGAAAATACTACAATAGACCCAGTTCCTCAAAATGGGCACATTATTTCAAGACAGGGCTTCATGTACGTCTCTTCTCAGGGTCATCGGAGTGCCGCACAATGCTTTCACGTAAAATCTTTCATGCAATCACAAAAAGTAACATACAACAGCTGTATCTCACTATTGGGTATGTGCCTTTAACATTTCCACCCTAAATATTCATTTTGGTGTCATTTTGGAAGGTTTTCTGGTGACTCCGTAAAATTGGCGTGAAACTCGGACAACATTGTTCACAGCTGTGACTTTTGAGTGAGAAATGCTTCCAGGGGTCTTCCCCATGGTGTTGCCATGTCATTTGAGCACTCTTCTGAGACTTTTGTGACATTTTTAGGGTTTTTTCCATGCTGCCGGCAGTCATTTCATAAAAATACTCGGGTCTCCCATAGGATAACATTGGTCTCGGTACTCGGGCCGAGTACACGAGTATTTCGGAATGCTCGGCCCGAGCTTCGAGCACCCGAGCATTTTAGTACTCGCTCATCACTAGTAAAGAAGTCTGGGGTGGTGAAAGTGAGCGGACTACGTGATCACAAAGATTGGTTACCTGACAAGAATGGTATGGTGTTGTTCTTCACCATAGGCACAGAGGAAAGTCTTGGTTACGTACGGATGCTCATGAAATACCGAGTGGCCTATCTCCAAGATGTAGAACGGCTGAAACTTGCAAGACTGCGAGTTGAGAGACAGCGTCGCCTGAGCAGCAGACAATGGCGACAGCTTGTAAACCATGAGACCCAACAAAGAAGGGACCCTCCCAATTATACTGATAGTTCTCTAGGTAAAGGAGGCAATGAAGAAAGTCGCCATTGGAGAGACCTCCAAAGACGTCCTGAGGATAGTGGGTGTGGGTTTAGTGGGAGTGAATCCTCCAGTTCCTTGAGTCTGAGAGGCCAGATCAGATGGCCCAGTAGATTGCGGGACAGGACAACGTCCGATCCGACCCTAGATACAGAGGTAAGTGACTCGCACTACGGTATTGACCGCTGGGAGCGGGGGACGTCTGGCAAACCTTCTACTCGGACACGTGATCTGACGAGGTCTGATCCTGGGGTTTACCTGAGGCTAATGTGTGGGACCGTGACTGATGGTAGGTCCCTACAAAATCTGATGGCTCATGATCTGGGAGCTGACGCTCTTGGTCGACTGCCGAGTTCCCCTCGACTGCTGGGGCACACGGCGAAGGATGCCCTGTCCCAGGGCCCCGGTTCGATGGCACATGTTCGCCCCTACAGGTCTGAACAGGGGGGAGGGATGTGTGAGGCATGCCGGCGCTATGGCACGTGGCTGGCATGACTCACGTGACCGACGGTAATGTGGGATTGCTAAACCCTGCAGCATGCACAGGGTAAGTGCAGGTTGGCTCGGTAGCAGCACACACGGGGTTAACTGCTGCTGCTGAAAGCTGAGGTCTGTGTGAAGGAGTAATTACAAAACACACTGGATTGCACCTGTGGGAGAGGCCAGTTTTTGCACAAGCCTGCAAAGGTGCAGGACATATGGGGTGCGTCTACCTATATCCTGCAGAGGGGAGCAGGACATGCCATGCTGGGCAGGGGCCTCAGCCTGGGGACACCGAAAGCCTTTCTGTGTATGAGACACATGTGAGTGGAAGCATTACAGTGTTTATGTGTTTTGACTGGAAGGGAGAAGCCCTCCAGTCTGTAGTTAGGATTTCATCCTGTTTAGTTAGAGCTGGACAGGCAAGGATCTATTTTGTTGCTGTTTTTTTTGCTTTCTGTTTTTGCTGTCACCTGAATAAATGTGACCCAGCATCAGTTGCACAGATCTCTGCTTGTCCGCCTGAGTTGAATGCAGAAACTAAGGGCCCTTGGATCCCAGCAAAGGCGATCCCTGAGCGTGGTATCACAACTGTTTTAAGGCACAAAGACATCATAGAGGGCTACCATTTATGAGTCATATCATAAGGACATGATGGACTGCTACATATGGAATTGTGGTGAATTAAAATTATAGAGTTCAAGTCATTAACATTGGCTTTGGGTATGTCAGTCTTAAAATATGCTTAATGCATTAGGAGGTGTGCATTTTTGCATTCAATTTTCTCATACCCCTAGACCTGAGAACAGATCACGTGGAAGTGTTGGTCTTCTGCTGTCAACAAATTGTGCTTTTCAGGTTATCCCACCTGTCCCCTTACTTATCTTCCCTTCTTTTAAGGTACACACTGTAAGACTCTAAAGGCCCTTGTCCCTGCAAGTGGCAGTGGATTATCGACCCTCAGGCCCCCCACGTCAATTTCTTAATCACTTTGCTACCTGGCTTCCCCACTTTCTAGCCTGCCATCTTCCCACTCTCATCATGGGTGACTTTAACATTCCTATTGATAACCCCATCTCCACATCCGCCTCTTATCTTTTAACCCTAACCTCGTCTCTTGGCCTTTCACAACTTTGTAACTCTGCCACACATGAAGATGGGAATACATTGGACCTGATGTTCTCCCGACTCTGCTCAGTGCATGATTTTACAAATTCCTTTCTTCCACTCTCTGACCACAACCTTCTTTCATTCTCAGTCAAGTACTGTCAACCCTTCAAGGACACTCTCAACTTGTTCACCTATAGGAATATACGTGCCATTGACACTCAGAAACTTATAAAGAATTTACAGTCTTCACTCGCCCCAATCTCCTCCCTCTCTTGTCCTGACTCTGCTCTAAAACTCTATAATGAAACACTGCAAAGTGCCCAGGATGAAGCTGCACCTCCTACACTTAAAACAACTTGGCACCGACAGCGGCAACCCTGGCACACACTGCAAACATGGTTTCTCCAGCAGTGCTCCTGGTGTGCAGAATGCCTGTGAAGAAAATCCAACCTGGCCAAAGATTTCATTCATTATACATTTATGCTAAAAACATACAACACTGCCCTTGACCTCTCCAAACAAGCTTACTACATTACCCTTATCACTTCACTAGCCAACAATCCTAAATGACTCTTTGACACTTTCCATTCTCTCCTCAGTCCAAGAGTACAGGCCCCAACCATCAGCCTCACAGCTGATAATCTGGCCAAATATTTTAAGGACAAAATTGACAACATACGACAGGAAATTTCCTTACAGCCTCAGAACATCAAGCATTCTCCTCCCTCCTGCACTTCATCCAACTCACTTTCAGTCTTTGATTCAGTCACAGAGGAAGAAGTCACTCGGCTTCTGCATCTTCTCGCCCTACTACCTGCACCAGCAATCCTATCCCCTCACATCTCCTTCCATCCCTTTCTCCAGCTCTCACATCTCACCTAATTAAATATTTAATCTTTCCCTCTCATCTGTTGTTTTTCCCATCTCCTTCAAACATGCCAGCATGCATCCATTATTAAAAAAAAAACATCCCTCGACCAGAACTCTGCTGCTAACTACAGACCTGTCTCTAATCTCCCCTTCATTTCCAAACTCCTGGAACACTTGGTCCACTCCTGTATGATCCGCTATCTCCCCGACAATTCTCTTCTTGGCCCTCTTTATCCGGCTTTCGCTCCTTACATTTTACTGAAACTGCTCTCACTAAAGTCTCTAATGGTCTACGAACAGCTAAATCTAATGGTCACTACTTACTGTTGATCCTCCTGGATCTCTCCGCTGCATTTGATATGGTGGATCACCAGCTCCTTCTCTCTATGCTCTGCTCTATTGGGCTCAAAGACACCGCTCTCTCCTGGTTCTCCTCCTATCTCTCTGACCGCTCCTTCTCTGTATCTTTCGCCGGCTCCTCTTCCCCTCATGGATGGGCTTCCTCAGGGTTCAATCCTAGGTCCCCTTCTCTTCTCTCTATACACTGCCCCCGTTGGACAAACTATCAGTAGATTTGGTTTTTAGTATCATCTTAATGCTGATGACACCCAAGTTATACACCTCCGCATTACTACAAAATACCAGTGATTGTCTGTCTGCTGTCTCTAACATCATGTCTTCTCTAAACCTTAAATTGCATCAGTCAAAAACGGAACTTCTCTTCTTTCCTCCCACTCTTAATCTTTCGAAACCTAATATTGCCATTTCTTTATGTGGTTCTACCGTTACTCCTCAGCAGTATGTCCACTGTCTTGGGGTTATATTTGACTCGGATCACTCCTTCTCTCCCCAAATCCAGTCTCTCATTCGCTCAAGTCACCTACACCTCAAAAACATCTCACCTCACTTGTCTAACTATTCCTATCTTCCCTTTTCCAAATCTGGCCTCTTGTGTCATCTGTCTGCACTTGCATACTGTCTGTCTATCTGTCCCTATGCATAATATAGCACTTTATCTGTACTTGTACAGATCCCGACTGATGACCAATTCATGCAGCGTTACGTGAATCCCCTAATTATTATGTTGATGACTGGACCATATATGACATCATTTGTTACTGTTACCTTTTGTGCCTCCCCTATTTCCTCATAGATTGTAAACTTGTGAACAGGATCCTTACTCCTCATGGTTTTTTAATTTTTGTTACTCTGTATTGTCTCTTATTGTCTGTACATGTTCCTTCTGAATTGTAAAGTGCTACGTAATATGTTGGCGCTATATAAATAAAATTATTATTATTATTATAATCTGTTAATGAATTTGGCGCATCTATCAGCTTCAAGTGACTGGACTATATTCCTGGGGTAATTCATACAACCTTAATGACGTTAAGGGTCATAAATTAGTTGGCCACATTTGCTCACTCCTTACCTGCCTTCCCCCTTCAGTTCAAACCTCTTTTCTAAAAGTTGGCAAGATTGTCTTGGAGTGGTGTAAAAGTGTCAAACGTAGGATTTTTGCTGAACTTTGAGTTGACCACTTTAATCTTTAGTGGAGTAAATTGTTATGAATTAGCCAAACACACTTTGTTATGCCCTGTGCCACCTCAGCCCTGCTTACTATTCTAATAGTTGGTGTAACTGGCCTGGATGGCATACTTCTGACCAAACTACATTGATGAATCAGGTCCATAATTCTAATCATTGCAAATATAAAATATCTTGGGGTAGACACTATCCTAATAAATTACTGTAAAAATGGGACAATTGGGGGAGGGCTATTTTTTATGATATATATAATGTGTACTATATTATTTAGAGTGATTTCATAAGAAGACAATGAATCTTGAGTGGAGTTAGCCATTAACTAGATGCATTATTTAAATAGGTCTGTAACCCAAACTTGGATGCCAACTTTTTGATTGCTGTCATTCATTTATAAAATCTGTTGCACAAGGCTATCATTACCCATCTCTCAAATGACATGCCATGTGTGCACATCTAAATACAGTAGAAAGGGCATACAATTGAAGGGTTGATAATCGCAAGCAAGAACTGCTGTGAACTTCCAAACACACCACATATTTATGTGTATTTTCATGTCACATTTTTCTCGTTAAAAATGTAGATGGGAGACTCGTAAAGAGATTTTTTTCTTGACTTATTGGCACTATATATTGGAGCAGCATAAGCACAGAAACATCTTCCAAGATTGCTTTGGTTGGAACAGCGCAGGTAAGCAAAAGTCTTGGGTATACTACAGCTTGACCATCTTAAGTATTATTAATAGTATTTGCCTTTAAATTATGCAAGGAACACCAAAGATATACATACATAGTTCATAGTAACATAGTAACATAGTTTTTAAGGTTGAAGGAAGACTTTAAGTCCATCTAGTTCAACCCATAGCCTAACATGTTGATCCAGAGGAAGGCAAAAAAAAACCATGTGGCAAAACTATCTCCACATTGGGGGAAACAATTCCTTCCTGACTCCAGATATGGCAATCAGACTAATTCCCTGGATCAACGCCCTATCAAAGATCCAAATATTAAGCATCATAATTTGAGTGCTTTCAATCTATCATACAATTGTATGGCAGCTGTTAGATTAAGTCCATTTTATTGATTATTTATTACTATTTGATTACATTTTTAGGACTTTATTATAAACTAGATGGAAAATACTTGCATTTATTTATGAAAATATCAAACATTTGGCAAAAAAAATTAAAACTGTCACAATTTTACAAACTTTACATTTTTATGCCCATAAACCAGAAAGTTATGTCCACAAAATAGTTGATAAATGACATTCTCACATGTTTACTTGACATCAGCACCATTTTTGAAACATATTTTTTTTGTTAGGAAGTTAGAAGGGCTCAGAGTTTATTAGCAAATTCTCATTTTTCCAACAAGATTTACAAAGCTAATTTTGTTAGAGACCAACAATACATTTGAAGTGACTTGAAAGGCCAATGTCTCAGAAAATACCGAAGAGTGACACCATTCCAAAAACTGCACCTCTCAGAATGCTTAAAGGGAACCAACCACCCCAAATGACCCCCCCGGACTATTAATATCGTTCCCTACACCCAGCACATACATGTGCTGCAAGGTTTTTTACTTAGCTGGGGCTAAAGCCGGGTTGCAGCTGCCAGTCATCCTCCTGTCTCCCCTCGCAGCAGTAACGGCCAGCCCTTTCTTGTCGTCACAGCCTGCTGAGCCTGGTGCACGGGATCTCATGCCCGTGCACACGTCATCAGCTACAGCCGGATATGTTGTGTTTGACGATCCCTGATGTGCCCAGACAATGACAACCCTCCAAAAGTGACCCCATTTTGGAAACTAAAGAATTTATCTAGCAGTGTGGTTAGCACTTTGAGCCCACTGGTGCTTCACATAATTTTATAACAATGAACCATGAAAATGGAGAAATACATTTTTCCTACAAAAATGTTGCTTTAGCCGCAAATTTTTCATTCTCACAAGGAAAAAATGGACCATAAAATTTGATGTACAATTCTTCTTAATTACGCTGACACCCCATATGTGGTGGAAAACTATTGTTTGGATGCATAGCAGGGCTCAGAAGGGAAAGAGCGCCATTTAACTTTTGGAGTGCAAACTTGACCGGAGAGCCCCTGATGTGCCTGAAGAGTACTTTTTTTCAAAAAGAATGATGCTCAAGACCCACATTTTTAATTCAAGTGTAACAGGAGAAAATGGACCAAAAATTTTGTTATGCAATAATTTCAAGTATGGCAATACCTCATATGTGGTCAAAAGCTAGTTTTCCAGGCACAGTGCAAACCACAGAAATGAAGAGGACACCTTATAAGAGTATAGATTTGCTGGAACGGTGTGCGGATGCTATTTCACATTGGCAGAGCCTCTGAGATGTCAGAACAGCAGAAACCCATATAAGATAAGATAAGATAAGATAAGATAAACTTTATTGATCCCGGAGGAAATTACAGTATTACAGCAGCAGAACAAAGATCAAGAACATTTCACACTTTACAAAATAAGTCTATATGGACAGCAGATGTGGGTAGACTGGTACATGTACATTTTACAAACTGCACCTCTGAATGAAATCATCTAGTGTTGCAATAAGCAAATTGACACCACATATGTTTCACAAAATGTTATAGCATTGAGCGGTGAAGAAAAAATAATGACATTTTTACCACTAAATGTTTTAACCCCAGATTTTTTTAGCTATACCATTTTTATTTACATTCTTGTTTTTGATTGAGTTCCAGTTTTATTTTGAAGTTATGTTGAAAAAGCAACGTCTTTGCTACGTTTTTTATTTATTTTCTATCGGGTTCATTGTAAGGGTTAAACAATATGACAATTTTAACTCCTTTCCGACCCATGACGTTGTACAACGTCATGGGCTGGTTACTGGGGTTTGATGTGAGCTCCGGCGCAGAGCTCACATAATTTCCCCCACATCTCAGCTAATCTAATCAGCTGACAAGTCGGCCTTCCAGCACCGATCGGATCCGGGATCCGATCAGTGCTGTTAACCGTTTGGATCCCACTGTCATTCGCTGTTCCAAGCCTGCACCAAAGATCCCGCGATAATATAGCGAGATCTCCAGTGCTCACGTGATAGCCCGGGATCCTGCCGAGACCCCGCAAGTTATCAGGGACCACTTCCTGTGAGTGGTTGGCAAGCTCTGCCAACCACTCACAGTACGCATTTGTGACAGATCTCGATGTGCTGCTGCTCATCGGGACCTGTCACAAGCGATCAGACCCAGCAGAAGTGTGCCTCCCTATGGGGGTGTGTAAAAACAAGAATTAATTAATAAAGTTTTTACAAACATGTAAAAAAAACAAAAAACATAAAAGTTCAAACCATTTAAAAATATACATACTTGGTATCGTCGCGTTCAGAAACTTCTGATCTATCAAGATATAAAATCAATTAATGAGAGCTGTAAACTGCGTAACGGAAAAAAGTCCAAACGCCAAATTTCATATTTTTTAATTGCCACAACATTGCTATAAAATGCAATAATGGGCGATCAAAACAGTGCATCTACCCAAAAATTATATCATTAGAAACATCAGCTCAAGACACACAAAATAAGCCGTCACACAGCCCCAGATCCTGGAAAAATAAAAAAAGGTTATGCCTCTTGGAAGCAGGGGAGCAAAAAACGAAAATGAAAAACGAAAAATCACAGGATCATGAAGGGGTTAAAGATTGTATTATTCTGGATGCAGCAATCCCAAATATGTGCACTTTATTAGTTTATTTTTATTTTTCTATAGATATTCTTATATATTGGGGTAATATTTGTTCTTTATTTTGTGTTTTTCGGGGGTTTTACTTTTTTTGAAATTTTTTAACACTTTTTTACTTAGTCTATCTATGGTATTTTAAGTTACTTTTATTATTCTGATCACTGGTGTCATGCATTGACTTATTGCAATTCATGAGAACAGTCATGAGCGTTATAATAGGCTACCATACGTAACACACCAATAGGTCATTGTTTGACTTCCAGGTGCCATCCACTCCTCATGATTTAGTTTGAGTTGGAGGTGACCGACGGCGCTCCCTCCTTCTCACAATCTTTTAAATGCTGTGATCATTATCGTTTGCAGCATCTGGAGGGTTTATCAACTACGCATAGTGTTCAACATCCCTGGCTAAGCCGAGCTACTGCAGTGATCGTACCGGGAAGTGCTGATGTTTCAGAACCTTCCGCACAATCATACTGTGATTGGTCACTCAGATTGTCTGACCAATAACATCAATCAGAGAGTGGGGACTGTTGAAATTGGTCCATACATCTCTTTCCATGCTGGTCAGCTGTTAGTGACCACTGGCAACACAAAGCTGTCACTGTGTGTATTCCCTCCAAGTAACTAGCCTATTAGGCATGAACCAACCCGGCCTGTCTCCTTTGTTGAGATTAGGCGTGCAGATTCCATCACTTGAGTGTTGTAGCTTGGGCCTAAAGCCAATGACTTTGATGACCAATATACATGAGGAATGGTGGAGGAATTCATCAAGGCTTCATAGCCGAAGAAGGGACTGGTCATATTGTGCTATGTCAACCAGTCCACCCTGCTGCATGAACATTTTTCCAAAAGACTCAGCACACTCTATGTTGAGGAGGAGGTCACCTTCATGAAGGTGAAGGGCAGCAATAAGTTGTTTGCAGTTGGTGTAAGACTGGTCATCACCGGCGACGATTTTGAAAACTGGCCGCAGGAGGCTGACCTTGAGAGAATGTTGTGTTGGCGTGAAGCCAAAGCTCATTTGGTTAGCAAGTCAACTGAACACAAACCTTCAGGGGCTATCAATCCTGAAGGGCCTGTTGGTGTTGGCCAAGTTCCTCCCATCTCTCCTAGATTGGGCGGTTGTCCCTAATTCCTCCATCTTCTTCTTCGGCAGTGGCTATTATGGGGTGTGCTGGGGGCAGATGGTGGCGGAAAATTCTCCTGGAAGAATAGGCCCTTTGACCCCTCAAGATCGTCCGACAGTGGAGTACCATGGGGAACAGCGACCTTCATCCTGTGCAGTGTTCAAAAAACTGCTCAATTCTGTTGACTCTTATTAAATAGAAGTCTTCTCAAAAAAGGCCTATTGTTGGGGCGCTGACCCATTCTTTAGTTGGCATGTTATCGAGGGAAGGACTTTTTTCAGTTCTGTTTGAGCTCTTATATGAGTGAGGCCTGTTTTTTGTTCATTTTATTTTTCCCCTTCCCAAGTTTAGCATCTGTTGCGCTTCCCCTGCTGGATTATGAGACTGCATGTAGCCTTTGGGCTACAACTCAAAGCCCTTAATTGACTGTGCCCTTAATGGACTTTGGATGAATTCTTGAGTAGTAATGAGCGATCTTTCCCCGAAAATGTTTGCCAATTTCAAATTCAACAAGAACATGGCATATTCGGTTCAGTGATCGAATGAGCCGAACACTTTTCCCAAAAGTCGGCAAACCCAGCTAAGTTCAGGAAAAGGTTTGAAGTATAAAATGGCCCTAAAATTTTACCATTTTATTTGGGGTCTAAAAGCTTGCCAGACAACACCTAACCTTCATGTTATAGGACTCAGGCATTGCATACGCTGCTGCGCTGCCAGGCCACAGCAACGTTGTGCATGCGTCCCAGATGGTAATAGTATGTGGACCCACTGGACTACAGGGAGGACTATAGAAGGTTAGCGATCGGGGTGTGCAGCAGCTGAGCATTTGGCAAAGGTGGTACATTGCATGACTAGATGACACCACACAACTTCAGGTATTAAGAAACATAAAGTTTACTAACGACAAGATACAGTACAGGGTAACAAGACATTTAAGCCAGGCTCCCATTTATGCACATCAAGCATGGAAACATCTCAGATATGGAAGACGTCAGGCAAAGTCATGGAAGGAGGTCATCACGGCTTGATGCAGTCCAGGGTGGTCTGGCACGGGCATATTAAAGTGACCTCTCACTCAGGCCTCAAGCATAGCACTGGAACAACAGGAGAACATCAGACACCGACCTGGGGCAGATGTCATAACATGATGGATCCCAGGAAACAGGACAGACATCAGGACACATCCAGAACATGGAGAGCACAGGTCCAGGAATACTGACAGGGCAGTATAGAACATCAGCTGGTCAGATCCAGGAACCTCAGTCAGAGCCGTCACCAGAATACAAGGCTGGAGACTGCCCAGGAACACTGAGGAGGAGCCCATCCAGGAACACAAGCGGGACCGACTCAGGAACACAGACTGGATGACCAGAACCTTGGACTAAATATCTGGACTCACGCAGAACATCTCGGACATAGGAAGGATGTCTGCACACCAGACATTGATCATCAGGCTTCAGGCAGAGAACAACAGGACACTGGCAGGGCATCTGAGACACTGGCAGGGCATTTGGGACACCAGACATTGGTCATCAGACTCCAGACACCAGGCAGTGGTCATCAGGCTCTGGACATCAGACATGGGCTCCGGGTACCAGGCAGCGGTCATCAGGGTCCGGACAATGGACACAGGCACCAGGCAGTGATTATCAGGCTCTGGACATTGGTGATTGGACTCTGGATGGAAAGGATCCAAGGACAGGTCAGATGGGCTGTGCCCATGTTGCTTTTTTGTTTCCTCAAATATGTGATTCAGATTTCTTTTTTTTCCCCCAAAATCTGCAATTAAAAAAAACATGTTGGCACAGCACTTCTGAACTCTCATAGACTTTCATGGCTTCAGGATAAACAAGCAGATTCTCAAAATATGCTTCCAAAAAAGCATCAAACAACATACCGGTAGTAGGGCCACAGTTGGATTGCCTGTTGCATGATGCTGGCTGAGTAACTTGACATAAAATAAATAATAGAAAAAAATGTGTAGGGTTTTGCTGCATTCTCAGAACACATAAAGCAGATAGCTGCAGGCTGCCACCATCAGCTGCTTATTTTTACCTTGGCTGGCAAACAAAGGCATGGGCTTCGCCCTATTTTTAATTGCCAGCCAAGATAATACTAGGCAGCTGGGGACTGGTATTCTCAGTGTGTTTAGGTCCCATCTTTATTGGGCACCCCACGCTATAGAATAGCAGCCCACAGCCGCCCCAGAAATTGACACATTCATAAAAAGCGCCAATTCTTGGTGCTTTGCCCAACTTTTCCAATTGCTGTGTACCGGTGGCAAACAGAGTAATAAGGGGTTAATGCCAGTTTTGTATTGCCAGCAGGCATTAAGCCCAAAATTATTAATGTCGGGCCAATGTTAGACCCGGCCATTAAGAATTTCAAATAAATAGTAAACAAAACACCACTCACAAAGTAAAAAACATTTTATTTGAAATGAATACACAAAGACATTTTGGGACTCCATCTTTATTAACCCTCGACTGTCATACCCTTCCTCGATCCTCTGCAATGTCTTCTATTTGCTGGATACCACAGAGCTCTGCTTCACCAGAGAACAAATGAGCTGCGCACTGTGGCCTAGTAAGCGGTGAGGTCACCCGAGGACATCGGTGCCATAGTAACCGGTAGCTTTTTTTTGCCAGCCAAGGTAAAAATAGGCAGCTGACGGTGGCAGCTCACAGCTGTCTGCTTTATCTGTGCTAGCATGAAAAATACAGCAAAGCCCTACCCTTTTTTCCCCATTTATTTATTTTACACACTATGATGCCAGGTTGGTTTCCATACAATAATGTGTATGACAACAAAGCACAGACAACATCCAGATTGTAGAAATGCAGTAAGATTGCAACAGCCAATCACAGACACTCTCACAGATTAGGAGCTTCTGTGATTAGCTGTTGTCAGTTAGTGAAATCAATATGCTTGAATCCTAATGGATGGCCCCGGATGTAAATGAGCAGGAGAGCGGGAGACTGTGAGCGGATCCAGAAGCAGGCATCTGGAGACTGGTAAGTTCGATCTGTGTGTGTGTGTCTGTCTATGTGTTATTTTAGCTGGGTTTGGCAGCTCTTGAACACCTTTGAAGGTGTTTTCTATGCATTTGATGTTGCCTGCCATTGATTTCAATGGTGTTTGGGGGGTGAACCAAACCGAATTCGAACCCTCAGGTGTTTGCCCATCTCTATTCTTTAGCCCCTTCACCACAACTTCAGTTCTTCCTGGACCTTCTTAGGCCTTGTGCTCACGGTACATTGATGCTTTTTATGTTGAAAATTTTGAGAATCTGCATCAAAATCTGCATGTCTAATCTAAGGTCAACAAAGTCTGTGAGAGGTCAGAAGTGCTATGCCCTCGTTACTTTTTTTCCCTCACAAAACAACTAGTCTTATGAGTGCAGATGCCAATTAGGTTATCTCAGGTCACAAAGTGGAATTCCCTGCTGCGTGCTACCTGCTGTGTAACCTGTGTAACCTGTAAGGAAAGTCAAACCTTGTCTCACTACCGGGAGCCACGCACAACCTGGTATACCACCATATCGGGGATGCAGTCACTGATTTTTTCCCCCATAAGCAGGGACTACTTCAGCATTTAATTGGGTTTCATTATTTTTCTTTTTTTTTCTAATTTTTTTTACATCCTTCTTTGGTGGGAGGTTGTGTAAAAACGGGAGAATTTAAACAAATGGATTAAAAAAATTGAAAGAGAAATGTAACATAGTAACATAGTTTTTAAGGTTGAAGGAAGACTTTAAGTCCATCAAAGTCCCCAAATGTATTGGGGTTATTTTTCAAATAACTAGATAGATGTCAAAGAGCTCTATAATGTCCAATACCCCTATATATTGTAAGCTTGCACACTTTAGTGCCTTTCATGTGGCCTGGTATTTAGCTTTAAAAAAAACTAATTCATAAAAAAAAAAAGAGGTGGGGTACTTTCTATTTTTCTTCAGCCAGCTAGGGTACAGCAGACAGCTGCAGCCTGCAGGCTACAGCTGGTGGCTTTATTTTTGCTATTATCAAAATTGGTGGGACCCCACAACAATTTTTACTATTATTTCTTTATTTTTACAGTAATCTGATGTCGGTTTGGTTGCTGGCAACCAATCAAATACTCCGGCAGAGAGTGTAGGTAGGGCCAAGTCTGTCTTTAACCAATAAGCATGTTTCATGAGCGGGCATGGAAGCATGATGACAGTGGCGCTGAAGATTGATAAGTAATAGTTTAAAAAGATCATTTCTGCACAAAAACAGCGGGGCTCTACTGTAAAATAGTTTGAGCTGTGCTTGGCAGCTTTTGGGCCCCTTTGAAGGTGTTTTCAAGGCCCTTGATTTTGCTTCCATTGATTTCAATGGGGTTCAGAAGTTCGGCAACTTGTTCGCCAATCTATTCGGGGAACTTATGCCCATTTGGCAAACCGGACCCGAACTTCAAAAGGTTTGCTCATCTCTAGTAAGGACTATGCTTAGTTGACTAAAAGTACTTGATTTGCATGCAAGGAGTAAGGGCCATATCTTTGGAATGCCACTATCTTTGTACCCCATATACCACAACATACCATCAATTTTGTGAAGAAAGGAGATGTGCAGCATCTGAAACAACGGATACTGGAAGCCTGTGCTAGCATTTCTTCTGCGGTGTTGCTATCAGTGTGTCAAGAGGGGAGAAGAGGGTTGCATTGACAATCCAACACAATGGGCAGCACTTTGAACACATTTTATAAGTGGTTATAAACTTGTAAATAACTCATAATAAAATAAAGTTATGTTAAAACCAAGCACACCATTGTTTTTCTAATGAAATTCTCAGTAAGTTTGATGTGTCACAAAACCCTCTTCCCATTGAAAAAAATAAAGTTGGATCCAAAATGGCCAACTTCAAAATGGCCGCTATGGTCACCAGCCATCTGGAAAAGTTTTCCCCCTCCCATATACTAATGTGCCACAAACAGAAAGGTGATATCACCAACCACCATTCCCATTTTATTTAGGTGTATCCATATAAATAGCCCACCCTGCATAGTGAAACTTTCACTATCCACGAAATACATTAATATGATGTCTACACCTTCTAATCATTATGCTACTAAGAAATCTTACTCTCTTATTATAAATATTAATGTATTGATTTCATGTACTTTAGCTTATTTCTTTCCACAATCAATACTTGTTGAAGTACAAAAGGCATGTGCTCAATAGTGCCAAATGTCGACCTCAGGAGCAGGCAAACCTCTGTTTACTAAAAAACATTGTTGAACTGTTTTATTCATCTAATGCACCTTTGTTCAGATTTAGAATTTAGTGGCTATTTGCTCAATTTAATTTTCCTAATTACATCAGCTTTAAAGGGGAACTTTGGTGAGATAACATTATTTTGTACTGTCCGTGCCCTCCTACATTACGAAATTTATATGAACTGGAAAAGAAAATAGCGCACATAGGGTATACCTGTTTTGTAAAATAATTAAATTGTAGGGTGATACTGCTCACCTTATGTGGTTGTGAGAGTCACAACCACCAAAACTGCTAGTAGTGCCAACATTATGTCCTTGCTGTAACGGTTTGCTGCAGTCTCCCACGAGGTAAATCCATGACAAAATCCAGGTTAGAGAAATGGGACTGTGACCGTGCTCCCATTGGAAGACAAAATTCTTGTGACAACAGAAGAATTTTGTCACTTTGTTTTCTACGCGTTTCAGGGCAACTAAGGCCCCTTCATCAGGAAAAATCACAGATGTACATTACTGTTGCCACAAGAATTTTGTCTTCCGAAGGGAGCATGTTCACAGTCCCATTTCTTTCTCCTGGATTTTGTCATGCTGCTACAATATGAAGTAGAGCTGGGCACTACAGTTCTAGGATCTATAGATCGCTTACAAATCAATAAAGTAATTTCCGCTCCTCAGCAATCATGCCTCCTTTCGGGGACAGAGAAATTCAACCTCTTGCTGCAGCAGTGACAGGAGGTGTGTTGTGGACTTGGACCCTGGTGGCTCCAGGACCATCTTAGATTACTGCCCCCTTATACTTCTGTATGAACAGGGGGCATAGCCAGGGGTGTGGCCTCTGACCCCATGGTCACACTACAGTCCTGCCCCTGATATATCATCCTATGTAATGTATGAACAGGGCTGTTCTCCCTTCAAATAGATATCATGTCATCACGCAGATTTAAATACACGCTGTGATCTTTTGCTGTACAATGCTATGATAGTACATATGTACTGTCGTGTATCAGGCTAGGAGCAGAGGCAGAGCACTGCATTGATTGATTCAGCATTGCCATGGTCTCCCTTCCCTTTATCAACTCGGTAGTTTCCTCTCCCCTGAAACTTTAGCACTATGCATGACTGAATTTTTCGCTCCCCAAAGAGAGGGGTGAGAGCTAAGGAACAGATATGATTATATTGATTTATAAGCAATCTATACATCCTAGAACTGCAGTGCCCATCTCAGCTTCATCAAGTAGGATGTCAGGGACAGTACAAAATGTGTTAATGTCCCTTGAGTTCCCCTTTAAGGCATTTAATTTTTATTTCAACTGAAAAATATTCAGTATATGCAACTTTTGGTCAGTATCACAGAGTATATCATGTCCACAGAGTTTCATTTGCCAGAAATAAAGGGGTTGAACAGTGAAAAAAAGCTATCAACTATCCACAGTATAGATGATAATGCACTCATAGGTGAGGGTCGATCCTGGGACCTCCACTAATTGGCTGAATTGGGAACCTTTATCTCCAATGGGGCACTTTTATCATTGTTACAAAATGAAGTAGCAAGTGGGATGCCCAACCACCACTGTATTCATTCTCTATGGGGCTGACAAAAAAAACAAGTGCATCATTTGGCATCCCTATAGGGAAAGAATGGAGTCACAGTTGAGCATGGCAAGTATGGTAAGTACACAAAGCAAAGAACGCACTCGGTTAGTACGTCACAGTGTCATCAAATGAACAACACCATATGCTAGTCAGAAATGATAGAGAAAGGATAAACAGGAACAGTGAAGTGCAGGTTTCCTTGGGGGAGAGTTTGGTAGAGATGCTGGGTCAGGTGACAGCTGTGACACAATTACTAAATATGTGAGAGCAGAGAGGACTTTCAGTCCCAGATCCAAGAGAAGGTCTGAGACCATTTCCTTGGGCACACAAAAGACAAGACCCCATAGATGAGACCAGATCTGAGTGAAGAGCCAAGAGGGGAAGAGATGACCAGGCCGTAGTGGAGGACATCATGTGTGACTTGTTCCTTCCTGTGATGAACAGTATCAAGTAAGAACTGAGGCCATGCTTGAGAGAATAAAGGTTATCAGCATGCAGAGTAATTTACTAATTGGGACTTGCGGCCTAACGGGTAATATTGTTTGTTCCGTTGTAGCCCGTGTGACACTTTGTGTAGCTTATAGAATGACAATGGTGACGGGTAGAGTAGTGACACTGATGTTTCCTGGGTTCAGGTGTTCAGACTAAAACACTATCAATGTTAACAGTTAGTTTTTGATTAAAATAGATCTATAATGTGTAAATAGCATTATAATGATGTCTTATTCATCGGAATCGCTGTATTTTACTAACTACATAATTTGTCATTATTTTCATAATTCCTTGACCCTGTTTCTAAGGCAACTACCATTGTCTCCTCATTCTTTGCACTGTTGCATCCTCGTACCTGCTAACACATGTGCACTGCGGGTTTCAGCATTCGGTCCCACACCAATTAATAAGCTCACATCTATGCTGTGTGAGCTTATTAATTAAAAAAGGTAGATCCTAAGAAGAGGACCTAATAGGTCATATAGTCAGAGATTATTAATATAGGAAAACTTCTCTACTGAGCCTGTCCTCGTGGTATTGTCTCATTAAAGACTTTGATATTTCACTTTTTTATGCTCTTTGACAACTGACAATTATTTTTACATGAAGAAAGCTTTATTTTTCCTGATCTCAACAGTCACATGTCCGATGGTGTCGCCAAACATGGATTTGCCCAAAGCTGGGAATACTCAGTATTTGGTGCGAAGATCGATTTATGCTGAACCATCTTTTCAAGAAGAAAATGAAAAAAAAGAGATTGTGCATAAAACATACCGTGAACGCCTGACAAAGAGTTGCAGGTACAGTATGTTGGTCTTGTACTTCAGACTATTCAGGAATTTATTTTATCACAAAATAAGCTTTTACAGTATTGTCACATTGTTTTAGTCCAGTAAATTTTAACCACATAACTAAACGACTGAAAACATAAGCTTTGCTTGGCAGAATTAAAACATAACAAACATGTGAAGAAAAGATTTAGGCCCCCTTCGCACCACGTTTTCCAGGATCCAGGACTGTCCGGTGTGACCTGGACAGCCCCGGATCCGGTTTCGGCCCCATAGTATTCCTATAGGGCCGGATGGCAGCTATGTGCCATCCGGTTTCCATCTGTCCAGGAGGATCCGGGACAATTCGGATTTTTCTCCCGGACACAAAAACATTGCAAGCAACTTTTTTGTGTACGGGGCGAAATATCTGCCCAAGTCGGATCCTCCCGGATCATGGGAGTCTATGGCGCCGGATTGCCCAGATCCGGGAGGATCCGGGAACCGGACATCGGCAGCTGTAGCTGCTATCAGCGGCATCCGGCTGTAAACCGGACCGGAGGGGATATTTGCTCTCCGGTTCTGTTTGTAAATTGGGTCCAGGGCTGTCCGGTTCACACTGGACTGTCCCGGACCAGGTGCTGCCGTGGTGTGAAGTGGGCCTAATTAGTGTACATGCTTTAAGTGAAATCTTGAGGATATCCTCTAAAATGAAGACATAAGGTGTCACTATAACAAGATGCCTCTGACAATGTTAGACTTCGTGTCCTGACACAGGAAGGAATTTCCCTATTTACACACCGCCATTTCGTAGCAATTTCATGGCAACAGGCATAAATATCCCCAATGCCAGGCAGTTGCTACCTTTCAGTGGTGGCGTGTTAAGGGGCCCTTAGGCCACGTTCACACGTTGAGCATTTGGTTGTATTTTACATCAGTATTTACAAGCCAAAGCCAGGGGCGGATAAATCAGGGGAAATGTATAAAAGAAACACATCACCAGTTAATAATAATAATATTTATTTATTTATATAGTGCTAATATTTATTTATTTATATAGTGCTATTAATTCCATAGCACTTCACATACATCAGTAATGCTGTCCCTCTTGGAACTCACAATCTAAACATCCTATTAGTATGTCTTTGCAATGTGGGAGGAAACTGCAAACATAGGGAGAACATACAAACTCCTTGCAGATGTTGTCCTTGGTGGGAATTGAACCTGGTACCTCAGTGCTGCAAGGGCTGCAGTGCTAACCACTTGAGCCACCGTGCAGCCCTATATCTCTATATTTTCAATACACTCCTGTTTTTGGCTTACAAAAACTGATGTGAAAAACTGACCATAAAGTGAACGTGTGAACATAGCCTAATGCCACAGACAGTCTCTGTTCTACTCTATGGACATATCTATCATTTATATAGTCATGTTTATGTCTCAAAGTGTTTAAGGCCTCATTCACATTTCTGATATTTGCATATGAGCGTTACCATTGTACCTTTGGTTGTACCTGGGACCATTCATATGTCCATGATTTTTTTGTAGCCTGTATGGTCCCAAGAAAATCATGGTGCATGTCCAGTTTTGATCTGAGTGTTGGATCAAAATCAGCAATGCAGGTCTATGGCTAGGGTCACATTTCCGTTTTTCCTTTTAAAAACCTGATCCGGTTTTGAGCTTTGAAAAAGCTCAAAACTGGATCAGGAAACGCTCCTCATAAGAGCGTATTATAAAAACCGAATTGCTTCACAAGCAATCCGGTTACCGCCTCCGGCTCTGCAGCCTGCGTGAAAAATAATGCAGGCTGCAGTTTTGAGAGCGGTTGTAAAATCCGCAATGCGGGAATCGGCTCCTCTGAGAGCAGTGCGCATACTATAGATATTGTAGCTATAGTATGTGCGCTGTCCGATGTTCTGAAGCCATTTACAGTAGATCTATGGGCAGCGCTGCCCATAGATCTTACTGTATAAGGCTTCAGGACCTCGGACAGCGCACATAATATAGCTACAATATCTATAGTATGCACGCTGCTCTCAGAGGAGCCGGCACCTTCATTGATAAAAATGTACAGCAGCTGACAGGAGCTGGCTGCTGTACATAAGTGATTAAAGCATTATATGCCCACCTGAGTGGGTGGAAGGTCTCTAGGGCGAGTGGGCACCCCCTAGAGACATTATAGCAACATTTATTAATAAAATTACAAGTTTTAACACACACAGAACACTTTGCTCATCCCTTTGCTCCGGATTACACATCCTAAACAATCCGGTTACCGGATTGCGGCTTCAGCAATCCGGTTATTGGATTGCTGGTTGTCTGAAGCCAATTGCGTTCACCGCATCCGGATCTGGATGCGGTGAACGCAATTCTATGTTTAAGTGTGACCCTAGCCTATATGTCAGTGAAAAAATTGGACTTCAGTTGGATGACATCTGAGTTTGGTCTGATATTCACAGACTATCAGAATGGAAAAGATGGAGAAACATTTATTTAAATTTTTCCAGAAAAACAGATGATCTGAAAAATTGGTCAATTTTTCTCATATGTGGGAAAATAGGACGTGAGAATTAGCCCTTAGGGTACCTTTACACGCGGCTACATTTCTAGGGTGGTTACAGGTAACTTACTGGTTGCAGTGAAATCATGGAGAGATTATTCCATTTGTACACAGCAACAAGATAGAACCTTGTCTCCATGATTTCACTGCAACCAGTAAGTTACCTGTAGCCACCCTAGAAATGTAGCCGCGTGTAAAGGTACCCTTTACACACTGCTACAGAAGGTTAGAAACAACCGGGTGTCTCACGTGCACGAGCACGTTCCAACGGTTGCTAATGGTACCTGATACCGCCTTTACACGCTGCTACAAAGTGCTCTACAGAAGGTTTTTTCTATCCCTGGAGGCACCGACGGGTGCCGCAGGTTACCTTCTGTAGAGCACCTTCCCTCATTTACACGCCGCTATCACAAGGTAATATGGGAGGACCTGGGGCAGCAGGGACAACACATAGGCGTGCCAGAGTTGTGGATTACGAGACGCTCGTACGGTGATTGGACAAAGCAATAGCATCATGATTGGCCAGCCAGTGCAGGAAGGCTGGCTAATACATGATGCTATTGCAATTGTGTAGTGTGACTGGTCAGCTCCTTAAATATGCCGCCCTATGCAGGGACAACCAATCGTAACGCAGGAGCTTCCACCAATGATCGCTGATGGGGCGCGGTATCCCGGAGGCTGTGTCACGCCCCAGGGAGTTAACTAGGTGACGAAAAAACCTTCCTGTTCCTCATTTAGACGCCGCTACCATCGGGTTGAAACCAACCTGTTTTAGAGCACTGCTCAAAAACAGGTGTCGACAGTGACGGGTGGCAACAACCTGATTTACATGCCGCTACCTCGCGGTGTTTTGGCGGTACAAGATACAATTGTCTCCGACACCCGGTTGTTTCTAACCTTCTGTAGCGGCGTGTAAAGGTACCATTAGATGTAAGGATATATAGTAAATGTGGGCTGTACAACACTTTAGTTTTTATCTCATCACACAATCTCCACAAATTTAAAATGTGTGTTAAGGTACCGTCACACGCTAGGATATAGGTGAACGATATCGTTAGCTATGTCACATGACCGCAATCCTTCCGACATAGTTAGTGCGTTGTCACACGCAAGGATATCATTAACTATCTTAAATTTGGCAATGCGCCAGCTGCTTGGGGAAGAGCGATTGAACGATGTTAAAAAGCGGCAGGAATAGGAGAATTCTGAACGACATTATTCAAAAAGGTGTCACACTAAACGATGTTGCTGCTTCACTGATCCTTAATTGGACAACGAACGATAGATCTGAGGTCGGGAGCTCAAATTTTTGCTGAACATCCAACGATTTCTCATTTCAAGATCGTATGTTTACACGCAACGACGCACAAACGATATCGTTTGAACGATCACAAATCTGTGACGTTTCAACGATATTGTTAACGAGATCCTAGCATGTGACGGTACCATTACTCAGATTATGTAATATTGAGTTCGACTTTAGTATATATTTGCAGATCGCAAAGATATTAAACTCTATATATTCTGTGTATAACTACTATAATTTTGCCTTTTAGATACAAGAATATAGCAGCATTAACCTAGATAAGACAGTCAATAGATGCTCCAAATGTATCACAGAGCTAGTCCAAATATATAAAGAAAGGAGGCACTCACCCATATGTAAAGTTGGTCTCAGGCTTTTTTATTCAGCCTTCTGGCATGAAGCAGGGTGCAGGTTGCAGGGGAGGGGGTGTTGGAGGTGCAGACAACAGCGACTGTTTCGGATGTAATCACCCTTCAACTGGTCTTCAACTGGAGCAAAGACCAGTTGAAGGGTGATTACATTCGAAACAGTCGCTGTTGTCTGCACCTCCAACACCCCCTCGCCGCCAACCATGGAGACCAATCAGCAAAGCGGCGTGAGGCTTGGCGGGAGATTTGAAGCCCATGCCGCTGATTGGCTGAGCGCGGGCTTCAAATCTCCCACGAAGCCCCGCGCCGCTTTGCTGATTAGTCGCCGGCGACCAATCAGCGCTCTTAACGCGTGATTTAAATTGCGCTTTGCTGATTGGTTGCCGCGGATCACCGCAATCAATCAATGAAGCGGCGTGTGGCTTAGTGGAAGATTTGAATCCCACGCCGCTGATTGGCCAATCAAATTATAGATAGCTGTGACTCTAAATCATAAACGAAATCTCCAAAGAGTGCCCTTATTAAAATATACCCTTTAATAGTTTAATTAAAATTAATTTCAATCGTGTGTGACCTCACACCTAGTGTCCATAAAAAACACACCATCCAAACAGGGGAGGGGGGTTGTCTCCCTACGGTCGCCCTTTCCTGTATCCTGCCTGTCAACGGAGTTTTAAACACTTTAAGTTTATGGTGTCCCCATTCCTCGGCGGCTCACCCTGGTATCTCTCTCTCTACTCAGGGTTCCCCCCCTGGCATACAACACATATCTCACCTCAAAGTGTTGCTATTGGATACAGGTCAAATCCTTGTATCCTTGTCAGAGTATATACCTATGTAAAGAGTGAGTACCCAACTTCAGCACTGTATATGGTGGCTTAGTGGTTAGCATGGTACAGTATTCTCTGTAGGACGATGTGCCGCATGATCCGCGCTGCTGCCGAAAAGAACACCAGAAAACCGGAATATCTGGAAAGATTGTAGCTTTATTCAATCCTACGCGTTTCGGAGCTTCACCCAGCTCCTACATTGAGTTCCAAAATGCAAAGGATTGAATATAGCTACAATCTTTCCAGATACTCCGGTTTTCTGGTGTTCCTTTTGGCAGCAGCGCGGATTGTGCGGCACATCGTCCTACAGAGCATTTCTTGCACTGTGGTGACCCGTGGATGTGTGGATCCTGCAGCAGCTGACCCCTCGCGCTCATACTTGGCTGTGGGTACACACAACCTGACCAGATGAGCAGATTCTGATACTCCCTGCACTCTTTGCATACAAATTTCACATTTTCTCGCATTTCCAAGCATGGTACAGTGTCTCAGTAGTCAGTACTGTATGGTGGCTCAGTGGGCTGCACTCTACAGTAGCTCAGTGGTTAGCACTGTATGGTGGCTTAGTGGTGAGCATTGTATGGTGGCTCAGTGATGGGAGGCAGGCACACAGGAGCCAGAAGGCACAGAGGTGGCAGGGGCACAGGGGAGGGAGAAGGCACAGGGAAAGCAGAGGCCACAAGGGAGGCAGAATGCAGAGGGGAGGCAAAGGCACAGGGGGAGGCAGAGTCATGAGGAGAGACAGCGCACACAGGGAGAGACAGCGCACACAGGAGCTGAGAGCACACAGAGCAGAGAGAAAGGTACAAGTAAGACAGAGCACACAGGAGAAGAGGCAGCACAGACAGGAGAGAGCGCACAAGGAGACACAGCCGCAAAGACTGCCCTCCTGATGCAATAGCATCTGGCCTATTTCTAGTTTTAAATAAACGCTGACGTGAAAGCAGCCTAACTTGTTGAGAAGCTTGCTGTAGTTTCAGTACCATCAGTCTGTTATAAGAAGGAGATTATCACTGCAGGACAAGGTGTCTCATGCAGGTCAGTCGGGCTAATTTTAGTAACCTAGCCCCCACCATTGATTGGGAGTTTGCTGAAAATATAGAGTATACACAGAAAGCTCAATCATGGGTGTGAGTGGGTATACGAAGAGGTCAATATTCAAACACTGCTATATCTACAGCAGAGAAATCAGGGATGTTATCAAAACTGCAATAGGCAGACCAGTAAGTGACAGATCGCTGTAATCAGGGTCTCTGCCTCTACATCATGCTGCTCTCAGATTACATAAGAGAAATCTGCTGGCAGTTTTCCTTTAAATTATTTGTGCATAATTTTAGGATAAATTAAAGATGGAATTATGGGGAAAAACAATTGTACATTTTATCCATTGTATCAATTTATTGTTTCTTTTGTGCTGTAGAAGATGAGGCAAATAAAAGTAGGAATATAAAATAAGAATGTAAAGAGGGAATAAAACATGTTTTGATTGAGTTAATCAATAACACTGACGTGACTATAAAGCGGTTTCATTGTTGTAATATAGTCATCAAACAGTAACTAACTCTCAGAAAATGTTACCTTGTTCAAAACAACCAGGCCAACACACCTATTCATTGAGGTGGAAATCTTAACAACTGAACTCAAAGAGGCAGATTATAAAAATGCTCTGGGACCTTGTAGAAAGTTAGGCACATCTGAGTCTATGGCTAGGGTCACACTTTTTCATAGAATTGCGTTCACCGCATCCAGATCCGGATGCGGTGAACGCAATTGCGGTGTCACACATTTTTCAACAAAAATGTGTGGAGGGAACCGCAATGCGGTAGCCGGATTGCTCAGGATGTGTAATCCTGAGCAATCCGGTTACCATACAGTTTGCTCATTCCTGCTGCCGCAGGGATGAGCAAACTGTTATCAGTGTTTAAAAAGAATAAATTGTATTAATAATTGTGGCCATAATGTCTCTAGGGGGTGCCCACCCCCCCTAGAGACATGCTACCCACTCAGGTGGGAATATAATGATTTAATTGCTTATGTACAGTAGCCGGCTCCTGTCGGCTCTGTACATTTTTATGAATGAAGCCGCTGGCTCCCCTGTGAGCAGGGCGCATACTATACTTAATGTACGTATAGTATGTGCACTGTCCAGGCTCCTGTAGCCATTTACAGTAGATCTATGGGCTGTGCTGCCCATAGATCTACTGTAAAAGCCTTCAGAACCTCGGACAGCACACATACTATACATACATTAAGTATAGTATGCACGCTGCTCACAGGCGAGCCAGCGGCTTCATTCATAAAAATGTACAGAGCCGACAGGAGCCGGCTACTGTACATAAGCAATTAAATCATTATATGCCCACCTGAGTGGGTGGTATGTCTCTAGGGGGCATGGGCACCCCCTAGAGAAATTATTGCCACAACTATTAATAAAATTTTTTCTTTTTAAACACTGACAACACTTTGCTTATTCCGGCGGCAGCCGGGATAAGCAAAGTATATACGGTTACCGCATTGCTCAGGATTACACATCCTGAGCAATACGGTTACCGCATTGCGGGGCTTAGAACCGCTCCGAAAACTGCAGCCTGCATGATTTTTCACACAGGCTGCAGAACCAGAGATGGTAGCCGGATTGCTTGTAAAGCAATCCGGTTTTTATAATAGGCTCCTATGAGGAGCGTTTCCTGATCCGGGTTTTAAGCTTTTTAAAAGCTCGAAACCGGATAAGGATTTAAAAAAAGAAAAAAAAAAGCATGTGTGACCCTGGCCTATAACATCACCCAGATTCTCAGCTAGAGAAGTTGGCAAGTGTCAGGAGGGGTTTCTGTGTTTATTCCTCACATAGCTTTCTTATGTCATGCGAGTGAGCGCTTTTTTTCTAGGCAAGAAAAATAAAGCACACTCCAATAGCAGTCACTTGACATACGCATGTGAGGTGAGGAAAACCACACACAAACCTAACACTTGCCAACTTCTCTGGCTGAGAATCTGGGTGATGTTATAGACTCAGATGTGCATCATCCTTAAATTGAAAATGCCACCAGATTTCACAATACAAGCTGCATACAGTAATAAGTTGATTGATCTATTAGACCCAAAGAGGCTGCATTATTTCCTGTGAGAATCCATGTCAGAAATGCTGCATAATTCCTTTTGAAAAGTTATACTACTAGTTCCAACTAAACTCATCTTGATATCATTATAATCCAGTCATTCCACGATGGCTTTTAAAAATAAGTACACCAGCGTCATCTAGTCCAACGGATCTACAGTGAGGAAAATATGTGTTTGATACACTGCCGATTTGATCACCTACTAACCAGCAAAAATTCTGTCTCTCACAAACCTGTTAGTTTTTCTTTACGACACCCTCGTACCACTGAACTCATTGCCTGTATTATTTGCATGTGTTTGAACTTGTTATCCATTTAAAAGACACCTGTCCACACACTCAATCACACTCCAACCTCTCCACTATGACCAAGACCAAAGCGTGGCCTAAGGACACCTAGGACAGGTTTGTAGACCTACATAATCCTGGGTCAGAAATCAGGACAATAGGCAAGCAGCTTGGAGAGAAGGCAACAACTGCTGGTGCAAATATCAGAAAATGGAAGAAACACAAGATGACTGTCGAGTTTCCCCGGTCTGATGCTCCATGCAAGATCTCACCTTGTGGGATGAGGCTGATTCTGAGAAAGGTCAGGGATCAGCACAGAATTACACAGGAGGAGCTTGTCGATGACCTGAAGAGAGCTGGGATCACAGTCCCAAAGATTACCATTATTAACACATTACTCCATCATCATGGATTATAATTCTGCAGGGCACACAAATTCTCTCTGCTCATGCCAGCACATCTTCAGGCACATCTAAAGTGTGCCAGTGACAATCTGGATGATCTACAGGATGCATGTGAGAAAGTCATGTGGTCAGATGAAAACAAAATAAAATGTTTTGGTATCAACTCCACTCAGTGTATTTGGAGGAAGGAGACTGATGAGTATAACCCCAGCATTCCAACCTTGAACATTATACTTTGGGGGTGCTTTTCTGCAAAGGGGACAGGACGACTACACTATATTGAAGGGAGTATGGCTGGGGTCATGTATTGCAAGATTTTGGACAGCAACCCCCTTCTCTCGGTAAGAGCATTGAAGATGGGTATTTGTTGGGTCTTCCAGCATGACATTTACCCAAAATATACAGCAAGGGCAACTAAGGAGTAGCTTCGTAAGAAGCATTTCAAGGTTCTAAAGTAGCCTAGCAAGTTTCCAGGCCTGAACCCAAAATAAAATCTTTGGAGGGAGCTGAAACTCAACATTGCCCAGCAACAGCCCTGAAACCTGAAACATCTGGAGAAGATCTGCATGGAGGAATGGGCCAAAATCACTGCTTCAGTGTGTGCAAGCTTGGTCAAGAACTACAGTAAATCTCTGACCTTTTTTAATTGCAAACAAAGGTTTCTGTACCAAATATTAAGTTCTGTTTTTATATTGTATCAAATATTTATTTTGCCCACTGCATATAACAAATTATACAGTTTTTATCATGAAATCTGGTGACAGATCTGTATTAATAGGAGATAATAACCTGTCAGTAAGTGCTGGGGGAGCAATTACAGCATCTGCTCTCCATACATAGCGGCGATTAAAACCCAAACCCTGCCTGGAGGATTAAGGTTTTGTAGCCCTGTGGTCAGTGGGGTCCCTTCCCAGGACACAGGGGATCAGCTCCAGGCCCGGACTGGCCATAGGGCATACCGGGAGTTTGTCCGGTGGGCCGACGGGAAATTGGGCCGTTGCGGCCGCACTTTGCCTTTAAGAGGTCGCCTGCGGCGCCTTTATGTCTTTCTGCGGCCTCTCCTTCAAGTCCGGCTTCATCTCCGGCGTGGGCTCCTTCAATCTGGCGGTAAGAGGAGATATTAGGCTCCGGGGCCAGAGGTTATACACAGTGACACTCAGATGTCAGGATTCTGTCTTGTGGCTGCGGTCTCCATCTGAGGCACAGAGGATTGATGGCAACTGCTTTAACTTTCACTGAGAGACGCCCGATCTGTGGAATCTCAAGCAGCTGCCATAAATCCCATCAATCCCACAGACAGAGCGACCGACCACAGAGTCCTGTGCTAGATAGCGAACTGTGACCTGGGCAGCAGAACAGTACTGATAACACCCTGTGTCTCCCTCCCTCTCTATGTATAGTTGTGTGTGTATGTACTATAAATGTGTGTACATACTGTATGTGTTTGTGTGCATATATACTATATGTTTGCGTACATATGGACGTGTGTGTATATATAATGTATGTGTGTGTACATATGGATGTGTGTATATATATATATATGCACACACATCAATTTGTACACACACATACATTATATATACACACACGTCCATATGTACGCAAACATCTAGTATATATACTGTAACGTAACAGCTTGCTGGTGACGTCAGGAAGCACGAGGAGGCAGCTTTGCATAGGTGAGACCAGAAGGGTTTATTTGCTCATAAACCATTCCACAGGGAAAAACACACAGCAAACACAGAATCCTAATCACTTTCCCCCTGTGCCTAAGTCCAACCTCCCTTACATAGCTGGACACCACGCCCCTGGGAGGGTATGTGAGTCCTGGACCCGCACGTCACTCTCAGGACTCGTAAGCCGGCCCCTTGGTTACTAACAACTCCCTCATGGTGGGTTTACACGTCGCGATATCGGGCCGATATCGCAACCAACGAAGCGGGAGCGCGCTTTTTGTGCGCGCTTTTCCCTGCATCGCATCTGAGGTTTACACAGCCCGATATCGGGATGCAACATCCGTACGATGTCTACACCCCCGATGCAGGAACGACCAGTTAACATTGGAGTCAATGTGTGACGTTGCCCTACATATCGGAGTTGGGCTGTCACACAGGACGATCCTGCTCCAACCGGCATCCGATATTGGGCGGTCGAATAGCACGCTCATTCGACCCCCGATATCGTTTTGCCATCGTTCCTGCATCGCGTTGTACGTTCACACCGTAAAACACGCAAACGATATCGGCTCCAACGCCCGAACCATGTGACTTTTGGACGGAGTTGGGTCGGAGTTGGACGCCGATATCGCGACGTGTAAACTCACCATCAGTGTTGCTCTCCACTAAGAGACGCTAATGCCGGCTTACATCACAGACCTCAGGTGGGCCTGTGACACATACCTGCCATCCACTATGCGCCTCCTTGCCCTCTTACAATACCGATAATGTTTATATATGCACACACATCCATTTGAACACACACATACGTTATTACGTTATATATAAATACTAGCTGTAGTACCCGGCTACGCCCGGGTTAATAAATAACTGCTCTTAGCTATAACAAAATAGAATTTGAATATGTCATATTAATGACCTGTAGGAAAATAGAAGCTGAGCTGTGATTGGTTGCTATAGGCAGCCTAAAAAATCTCCAGCCAACAGTAAACCCTCACCCTGGCCGGGCAGTATATGTTACCTCACACATACACATAATAGACAGCTCATGTGACTGACATCTGCCTTAATTCCCTATATGGCACATGTGTTGCACATTGGCTGTTTTTAATCAGATGTTTATGTTTGGAAAATAAAGATAGCACACGTATGAGGCGAGTTGTGTGAGGTAATTTGTGCACATCTGTGTCTGTGTAGTGTGTGTGTACCTGAGGTGTGTGTATTTGTGTGTCCCTGTGGGGTGAGTGCATGTGTCCCTATAGGGTGTGTATGTGTGTGTCCCTGTGGGTGTGTGTGTGGTGTGTGTCTCTTTGTGGTGTGTGTGTGTGTGTCCCTATGGGGTGAGTGCATGTGTCCCTATAGGGTGTGTATGTGTGTGTGTCCCTGTGGTGTGTGTATCTGTGTTGTGTGTGTCTCTTTGTGGTGTGTGTCCCTGTGGGGTGAGTGCATGTGTCCCTATAGGGTGTGTATGTGTGTGTGTCCCTGTGGGGGGGGTCTGTGTGAGGTGTGTGTCTCTCTGTGTTGTGTGTGTCTCTTTGTGGTGTGTGTGTCCCTGTGGGGTGAGTGCATGTGTACCTATAGGGTGCCTATGTGTGTGTGTCCCTGTGGGGGGGGGGTCTGTGTGGTGTGTGTATCTGTGTTGTGTGTGGCTCTTTGTGGTGTGTGTGTCCCTGTGGGGTGAGTGCATGTGTCCCTATAGGGTGTGTATGTGTGTGTGTCCCTGTGGGGAGGGTCTGTGTGGGGTGTGTGTCTCTCTGTGTTGTGTGTGTCTCTTTGTGGTGTGTGTGTCCCTGTGGGGTGAGTGCATGTGTCCCTATAGGGTGTGTATGTGTGTGTACCTGTGGGGGGTCTGTGTGGTGTGTGTGTGCCCCTGTGGGGTGAGCGCATGTGTACCTATAAGGTGCCTATGTGTGTGTGTCCCTGTGGGGGGGGGGTCTGTGTGGTGTGTGTGTCTGTGTTGTGTGTGTCTCTTTGTGGTGTGTGTGTCCCTGTGGGGTGAGTGCATGTGTCACTATAGGGTGTGTGTGTGTGTCCCCTTGGGGGGGTGTGTCTCTGTGTTGTGTGTGTCTCTTTGTGGTGTGTGTGTGAATTTGAATATGTCATATTAATGACCTATAGGAAAATAGAAGCTGAGCTGTGATTGATTGCTATAGGCAGCCTAATAAATCTCCAGCCAACAGTAAACCCTCCCCCTGGCCGGGCAGTATATGTTACCTCACACATACACATAATAGACAGCTCATGTGACTGACATCTGTCTTAATTCCCTATATGGCACATGTGTTGCACATTGGCTGTTTTTAATCAGATGTTTATGTTTGGAAAATAAAGATAGCACACGTAGGAGGCGAGTTGGGTGAGGTGATTTGTGCACATCTGTGTCTGTCTGTGTGGTGTGTGTGTCCCTGGGGTGTTATGTGTGTGTACCTGTGGGGGGGGTCTGTGTGGTGTGTGTCTCTGTTGTGTGCGTCTCTTTGTGGTGTGTATGTGTGTATCTGTGACAACCATCCGCTGTGAAGCTGAGCTGCTGGTAAGGCAGCACCCCGAAAAACCCCGAGACCCTTAACCCCTATACAGGGATCTGGAATTATAGCGGAGCCCAGGGGGTAGCTGCCTATTATGAGCAACAGAGCAGGGAAGGTCGCCAGGGGAAAAAATCAAGACCCGAAAAACAAAGTCAGAAGTCCGAGTCAAAACCGAGAGGGCAGCGAAGGTACAAAATCATCAGGCAGTAGCAGAGTCGAGAATCCAGGCAAGGGGCAAGGGCAAAACCAAGAGGGCAGCTGAGGTACAAAATTGACAGGAAGAAGCAGAGTCAGAAATCCAGGCCAAGGTCAGAGACAAAACTAAACATACACTATATCACTGGGGAACCAAAACTATATCTGGCGGCCTGCAAGACAGGCTCCAATGTATTTGAAGGGCGCGGTTACCTCCCATAGGCTGGAGCTCACAGCCCGATGACCTCATCCGGACCGCCCCTAGATCCAGGCCAGATGGAGACGCACGACTGGCTCCACCCACGCCACCTCTGACAGAAGAACGCAGGCTGCGCCTAACGGACAACTCTGCAGGGCCCGCTCCTCTGCGACCAACACCACCCAGAGGGGAAACACAGCGGCGCTCAGCGACAGAGGCAGACGTCGCGGGAGCAGTTCCATATGAGGACAAGGCCCTCCTGTCACCGGTGCCACCAGCCGAAGGAATCCGGCTCCTCCCAGCGGCCGAGGCAGGAACACCGGCCACCGAGTCCAATGGCGATGTGACAGTATCTGTGTTGTGTGTGTCTCTTTGTGGTGTGTGTCCTTGTGGGGTGAGTGCATGTGTCCCTATAGGGTGTGTATATGTGTGTCCCTGTGGGGGGGGGTCTGTGTGGGGTGTGTGTGTCTCTGTGTTGTGTGTGTCTCTTTGTGGTGTGTGTGTGTGTGTCCCTGAGGGGTGAGTGCATGTGTCCCTATAGGGTGTGTATGTGTGTGTCCCTGTGGGGGGGTCTGTGTGGTGTGTGTGTGTCTCTTTGTGGTGTGTGTGTCCCTGTGGGGTGAGTGCATGTGTCTCTATAGGGTGTGTATTTGTGTGTGTCCCTGTGGGGGGGGTCTGTGTGGTGTGTGTGTCTCATTGTGGTGTGTGTGTCCCTGTGGGGTGAGTGCATGTGTCGCTATAGAGTGTGTGTGTGTCCCCTTGGGGGTGTGTGTCTCTGTGTTGTGTGTGTCTCTTTGTGGTGTGTGTGTGTTTGTTCGGGTGCGTGGTGAGTATTCAATGTTGGGGCTGCACCTTAGTGACTATACACTTGCTGTTACTCTTTGTGTGCGTGTGTTGTGTATACATGTCCCCGTGCGTGGTGAATATCTCATGTTGGGGCCCCACCTTAGTGACTATATGCTGGTATGTGCTGTTAGTCTTTGGCGCTATCATTAAGCCCCTCTCATTCACAACTGTCAACTGGTAACTGTCACTGTTTCCCCATTATGTAGATAGGGGCAAAATTGTTTGGTGAACTGGAATGCGTGGGGTTAAAATTTCACATAACAACATAGCCTATGTCGCTCTCAGGGTCAAGACGTGTGATTGTGCAAAATTTTGTCTCTATAGCTGACAGCTTTCGATTTTCCTCCAATATTTTTCCATTCACTTTTTCCCCATTATGTAGATAGGGCCAAAATTGTTTGGTGAACTGGAACGCGCAGGGTTAAAATTTCGCCTCACAACATAGCCTATGACGCTCCCGGGGTCGAGACGTGTGACTGTGCAAAATTTTGTGGCTATAGTTGCCACGGTGTAGATGCCAATCCCGGATATAAACACATACATACACACGTACACACATTCAGCTTTATATATTAGACTAGCTGTAGTACCCGTCTACGCCCGGGTTAATAAATAACTGCTCTTAGCTATAACAAAATAGAATTTGAATATGTCATATTAATGACATGTAGGAAAATAGAAGCTGAGCTGTGATTGATTGCTATAGGCAGCCTAATAAATCTCCAGCCAACAGTAAACCCTCCCCCTGGCCGGGCAGTATGTTACCTCACACATACACATAATAGACAGCTCATGTGTCTGACATCTGCCTTAATTCCCTATATGGCACATGTGTTGCACATTGGCTGTTTTTAATCAGATGTTTATGCTTGGAAAATAAAGATAGCACACGTATGAGGCGAGTTGTGTGAGGTGATTTGTGCACATCTGTGTCTGTCTGTGTGGTGTGTGTGTCCCTGGGGTGTGTATGTGTGTGTCCCTGTGGGATGGGGTCTGTGTGGTGTGTGTCTCTGTTGTGTGTGTCTCTTTGTGGTGTGTGTGTGTGTCCCTGTGGGGTGAGTGCATGTGCCCCTATAGGGTGTGTATGTGTGTGTCCCTGTGGGGGGGGGTCTGTGTGGTGTGTGTCTCTGTTGTGTGTGTCTCTTTGTGGTGTGTGTGTGTGTGTCCCTGTTGGGTGAGTGCATGTGTCCCTATAGGTGTGTATGTGTGTGTGCCCCTGTGTGGGGGTCTGTGGTGTGTGTGTGTATCTGTGTTGTGTGTGTCTCTTTGTGGTGTGTGTGTGTGTGTGTCCCTGTGGGGTGAGTGCATGTGTCCCTATAGGGTGTGTATGTGTGTGTCCCTGTGGGGGGTGTCTGTGTGAGGTGTGTGTGTCTCTGTGTTGTGTGTGTCCCTTTGTGGTGTGTGTGTGTCCCTGAGGGGTGGGTGCATGTGTCCCTATAGGGTGTGTATGTGTGTGTCCCTGTGGGGGGTCTGTGTGGTGTGTGTGTGTCTCTTTGTGGTGTGTGTGTCCCTGTGAGGTGAGTGCATGTGTCCCTATAGGGTGGCTATGTGTGTGTGTCCCTGTGGTGGGGGGTCTGTGTGGTGTGTGTCTGTGTTATGTGTGTCTCTTTGTGGTGTGTGTGTCCCTGTGGGGTGAGTGCATGTGTCGCTCTAGAGTGTGTGTGTGTGTCCCCTTGGGGATGTGGGGTGTCTCTGTGTTGTGTGTGTCTCTTTGTGGTGTGTGTTTGTTCGGGTGGGTGGTGAGTATCCAATGTTGGGGCTGCACTTTAGCGACTATACACTTGCTGTTACTCTTTGTGTGCGTGTGGTGTGTATACATGTCCCATGTGTGTGGTGAATATCTCATGTTGGGGCCCCACCTTAGTGACTATATGCTGGTATATGCTGTTAGTCTTTGGTGCTATCATTAAGCCCCTCTCATTCACAACTGTCAACTGGTAACTGTCACTTTTTCCCCATTATGTAGATAGGGGCAAAATTGTTTGGTGAATTGGAATGCGTGGGGTTAAAATTTCACCTAACAACATAGCCTATGACACTCCCGGGGTCCAGACGTGTGACTGTGCAAAATTTTGTCTCTATAGCTGATAGCTGTCGATTTTCCTCCCACACGTTTCCTTTCCCTTTTTTCCCATTATGTAGATAGGGGCAAAATTGTTTGGTGAACTGGAACGCGCAGGGTTAAAATTTCGCCTCACAACATAGCCTATGATGCTCCCGGGGTCCAGACGTGTGACTCTGCAAAATTTTGCGGCTGTAGTTGCGACGGTGTAGATGCCAATCCCGGATATACACACATACACACATACACACATTCAGCTTTATATATTAGATATACACATCCATATGTACACAAACATATAGTATATATACACACACACACATATCCATATGTACACACACTGTGTGTGTACATACGGATGTGTTTGTGTGTATACATACTATATGTTTGCGTACATATGGACGTGTGTGTGTATATATATATGTACACACATCCATTTGTACACACACATTTCTAATATATAATTGCCGTAGCGCACTTCCGTAAGTTTCGGCGCTACTTCCGTCGTCGTGGACGTGGCTGGACGTGGCTACCAAACTTACGGAAGTGCGTTAGGGTCATATTACATTACATATATAGTGAAGCTCCTCCTGCCCGCTCTCCCTGCCCGGTCACCCCCCGCCTGTCACCACTGTTCCCCCCGCTGCCCCATCACCCCCCTGCCTGTCACCATAGCCATCCTCCACTGCCCGCTCACCCCCCGCCTGTCACAACACTTCCCCCCCGCTGCCCCATCAGCCCCCTGCCTGTCACCCCCAGCCTATCACCACTGCCCCTCCGCTCCCCGATCGCCCCCCTCCACTCTCCGGTCACCCCCTGCCTGTCATCCCCAGCCTATCACCACTGCCCCTCCGCTCCCCGATCACCCCCCTCCACTGTCCGGTCACCCCCCCCACCCCGCCTCTTACCACACCTCCCTCCAGCCAGCCGCGATCTCTTTTCATCCTGCTTCAGGACCTCTGATGACGTCACGATGATGGGTGGACTCACAGATCACATGGCCGTGACGTCATCAAAGGTTCTGTCCCGATCTAACCTACTCTGCCTACTCATCCCCCTGCGCTGCAGACTGACCCACGATCTGCTCCCTCACCCCCCGCTCTGCCCACTGCCCCCCACTCTGCCCCTGACCCTGCTCTGCCCACTGACCCCCACTCTGACCACTGACCCACGATCTGCTCCCTCACCCCCCGCTCTGCCCCTGACCCTGCTCTGCCCACTCACCCCCACTCTGACCACTGACCCCCACTCTGCCCCTGACCCTGCTCTGCCCACTGACCCCCACTCTGACCACTGACCCACGATCTGCTCCCTCACCCCCCGCTCTGCCCCTGACCCTGCTCTGCCCACTCACCCCCACTCTGACCACTGACCCCCACTCTGCCCCTGACCCTGCTCTGCCCACTGACCCCCCAACTCTGCCCACTCACCCCCCAACTCTGCCCACTCACCCCCTCTCTGCCCCCCTCACCCCCACTCTGCACACTGACCCCCACTCTGCCCCTGACCCTGCTCTGCCCACTGACCCCCACTCTGACCACTGACCCCACTCTGCCCACTCACCCCCAAACTCTGCCCACTCACCCCCCTACTCTTCCCCCTGACCCCCTCTCTGCCCCCTCACCTTCACTCTGTACACTGACCCCCTCTCTGCCCCTGGCCCTGCTCTGCCCACTCACCCCCACTCTGACCACTGACCCCCACTCTGCCCACTCACCCCCAAACTCTGCCCACTCACCCCCCTACTCTTCCCCCTGACCCCCTCTCTGCCCCCTCACCTTCACTCTGTACACTGACCCCCTCTCTGCCCCTGGCCCTGCTCTGCCCACTCATCCCCACTCTGACCACTGACCCCCACTCTGCCCACTCACCCCCAAACTCTGCCCACTCACCCCCCTACTTTTCCCCCTGACCCCCTCTCTGCCCCCTCACCCCCACTCTGCACACTGACCCCCACTCTGCCCCTGACCTTGCTCTGCCCACTCACCCCCACTCTGACCACTGACCCTGCTCTGCCCACTCACCCCCACTCTGACCACTGACCCCCACTCTGACCACTGACCCCCAAACTCTGCCCACTCACCCCCCTACTCTGCCCCCTCACCCCCTCTCTGCCTCCTCACCCACACTCTGCCCCCTCACCCTGCTCTGCCCACTCATCCTGCTCTGCCCACTCACCCCCACTCTCTGCCCACTCACCCCCTCTCTGCTCACTCACCCACTCTCTGCTCACTCACTCCCTCTCTGCTCACTCACCCCCTCTCTGCCCACTCACCCCCACTATGCCCACTGACCATGCTCTGCCCACTCACCCTGCTCGGCCCACTGACCCCTCACACTGGCCACTCATCCTGCTCTGCCCACTCACCATGCTCTGCCCACTCACCCCTCACTGCCCACTGACCCCTCACACTGACCCTGCTCTGCCCACTGACCATCCTCTGCCCACTGACCCCTCACTGACCCTGCTCTGCCCACTCACCCTGCTCGGCCCACTCACCCCTCACACTGCCCACTGACCCTCCTCTGCCCACTGAACATGCTCTGCCCACTGACCCCTCAATGCCCACTCACCCTGCTCTGCCCACTGACCCTGCTCTGCTCCACTGACCACTCACACTGCCCACTCACCCTGCTCTGCCCACTGACCCCTCACACGCCCCACTGACCCTGCTCTGCCCACTCACCCCTCACACTGACCCTGCTCTGCCCACTGACCCTGCTCTGACCACTCACCCCTCACACTGCCCACTGACCCCTCACACTGCCCACTCACGCCTCACACTGCCCACTGAACATGCTATGCCCACTTACCCCTCACACTGCCCACTGACCATGCTCTGCCCACTAACCCCTCACACTGCCTACTGACCCTGCTCTGCTCATTTACTACCGCTCTGCCCACTCACCCCCCGCTCTGCCCACTCGCCCCTGCTTTTACCACTGACCCTGCTCTGCCCACTGACCACCCTCTGTTCACTCACCCCCGCTCTGCCCTTTCACCATGCCCACTGACCCCTGCTCTGCCAACTGACCGTGCCCACTCATCCATGCTCTACCCACTGACCCTTCTCTGCCCACTCACTGTGCCCACTGACCGCCGCTCTGCCCACTAACCCCTGCTCTGCCCACTGACTGTGCCCAATAACCCTTGCTATGCCCACTAAACCCTGCTCTCGCCCACTCACCCCCGCTCTGCCCGCTGACCCCTGCTCTGCTCACTGACTGTGCCCACTCACCCCTGCTCTGCCCACTGATTTTTCCCACTAACCCCTTCTGTGCCTACTGACTGTGTCCACTGACCCCTGCTCTGCCCAATCACTCTGCCCACTAACCCCTGCTCTGACCACTGACCCCCGCTATGACCCTGCTCTGGCCACTGACCCCCCAATCCTGCTCACTGACCCTGCTCTGCCAATTCACCCCCCACTCTGCCCACTCACCCCCGCTCTGCCCACTGACCCTGTTCTGCGCACTTACCCCCCCCTCAGGCTAATGACCACGCCCACTGACCCCAGCTCTGCCCACAGACCCCAGCTCTGCCTACTGACCCTGCTCTGACTACTGATTATGCCCACTGACCCCTGCTCTGCCCAATGACTCTGCCCACTAACCCCTGCTCTTCCCACTCATCCCCCACTCTGCCCACTGACCCCCACTTTGCCCACTGACCCCCAGCAGATCAGTTTCCCAGCCAACGACAGGTCCTGTCCTGCCACCTACAAGACGGGTGGAGCGAGCCGCCGCAGGGTAAGTATCCTCACTGAGGTTTTTTTTGTTTTTATTATCACCATGAAGGAGCGGGGGAGGGGGGCAGAGTGTGCAGCCCCAGAGGGAGGGTGGCCGCAGAGACTGGAGGCCCAGAGGGACGGGGTGCCGTGGGGAGTGGAGGGGGTCAGGAGGAGCGCCTCCATCCTGCCCCCCCTATCCATCCTGCCCCCCAACACCATCCTGCCCCCCCGACTCCATCCCGCACCCCCACCACCATCCTCACCCCCCGCCAACATCCTGCCCCGCCGCCTCCATCCTCCCCCCAGCCACCATCCTGCCCTGCCGTCTCCATCCTGCCCCGCCTTCTCCATCCTGCCTTGCTCCGTCCATCCTGCGCCACTCACCTCCATCCTGCCTCTCCGTCTCCATCCTGCCCCTCCGGCTCCATCCTGCCCCTCCGCCTCCATTCTCCCCGCCCCCTCCATCCTGCTCCGCCACCCACCATCCTGCCCCCCTTGCTCCTTCCTGCCCCACTCGCTACTTCCTGCCCCGCTCACTCCATCCTGCCCTGCTCGCTCCATCCTGCCCTGCTCGCTCCATCCTCACCCCCGCTGTTCTTGCTCCCCCGCCTCCATCCTGCCCTCATGCCTACTCATCCTGCCCCGCTTGCTCCATTCTGCTCATCTGCCTCCATCCTGCTCCTCCGGCTCCATCCTGCTCAATCCTGCCCCTTCGGCTTCATCCTGCTCCTCCGCCTCCATCCTCAATCCATCCTGCCCCGCTCAATCCATCCTGCCCCCCACTCTTCTTGCTCCCCCCCTCCATCCTACCCCGCTCGCTCCATCCTGCCCCCCCTCCCCCGCCTCCATCCTGTTGCCCCGCCACCATCCTGTTCCCCCCGGCTCCATCCTGTTCCCCACGGCTCCATCCTGTTCCCCCCGCCTCCATCCTTTTTCCCCCGCCTCCATCCTGTTTCCCCCGCCTCCATCCTGCCCCCTCCCGCTCCATCCTGCCCCCCCTTCCCGCTCCATCCTGCTCCGCTCGCTCCATCCTGCCCCACTCGCTCCATTCTGCCCCCCCAACACAATCCTGCCCCCCCTCCCCTCCTCAGCTGATCGCTTGCCCAGGCAACTAAAGGTCCTAAAGGCCTGTAGGACCTACAAGGCGGAGGTGGAGCGAGCCGCCGGACAGGTGAGTATCCTCACTGAGGTTTATTTTAATTGTACTGTGGACGACCGGGGGCCAGGAGGAGTGGGGGACCGCGGTGACCGCAGTATTGCCATATACCATAGTGCTGCTATACATGTACTGTAATGTACCGCCATATACCATAGCACTGCTATACATGTACTGTAATGTACCGCCATATACTATAGTGCTGCTATACATTTACTATAATCTACCGCCATATACTATAGTGCTGCTATACATGTGCTCTAATTACCACCATATACCATCGTACTGGTATATATATATATATATATATATGTACTTCGCTCATGTTGACTTAACAAGTTCTGTCAATCACAGTATGTCACCTACATACATATTCTACACTACCCCATTCTTTACAATCGGCCCGCCATATATAAAAGCCAAAGCCACTTCCGTCTTCAAGTGACAACAATTACGTCACCGCATTCAAGTACACTACACCCGCTCAGGGTGGACCAAGATGCCTGCCGTAAGCAAAGCGGGACTCACCCAGCCCCACCATGCTTACGGCCGCCCCAACACTGCCCAAAACACCCACACATCACGGCCGAGAGACGACCGGCTCCTTTCACAAGTCCTGGCTCCTCCCCCTCACTTCCGGCGCCCGGGGCTGCGCAATGGCGGCCGCACGGATCACCCTCCGCTCCTGAACTGCCACCAGACTCCGGGGCTCAGTCCTCTGCCGGATGGCAGGAGGCCAAGTGGCCCCGGGGATACGGACACCGCTGCTGTGCAGCCTACACTGAGGGAGAGAGGTATGCAGCCTGTAGGAGGAGAAGAGGTGGCGTGATGTCGCCCCTCCAGCCTCCCCTGTCCTCTGCCCTCCAGCTTCCCCTGTCCTCTGCCCTCCAGCCTCCCCTGTCCTCTGCACTCCAGCCTCCCCTGTCCTCTGCCCTCCAGCCTCACCTCTCCTCACCCCTCCATATGCAATGTACAGTATGTGTATATATGTGTGTGTATGTATCCACTTCCCTCACTTTGTCCGCACTTCCGTCACTTTGAACACACACATACACATACACACACACACAAACACACACACACTCCGCTATACTTACCACTGGCCCTGCGTCCGCCGCCTGCATCCTCAGTCGACATCTCGCCGCCCCCGAACTACTGGATCCAATATAGCGTCCAAGAAGTCTCGCCAAACTTCCCGGACATATTGGATCCAGTCGTCCGGGGCCGCCAACATACTTTCTCCAAGATGGCGTCCGGGAAGTCTCGCCAGACTTCCCAGACCCAATATTGGATCCAGTCGTCCGGGGGCGGCGACATGTCGACTCAGGATCCACGTGGCGGGGAAGACGCAGGGCCGCTGCTAAGTATACCGAAGTGTCTGTATGTGTGTGTGTATGTGTGTGCTGACCACTCTGCCCACGGCACTGCGCTGACCACTCTGCCCACGGCGCTGCGCTGACCACTCTGCCCACGGCGCTGCGCTGACCACTCTGCCCACGGTGCTGCGCTGACCACTCTGCCCATGACGCTGCGCTGACCAATCTCACCGCACTCACTGCTAACCACTGAGCCACCACACTCACTGCTAACCACTGAGCCACCGCACTTACTGCTAACCGCTGAACCACCACACTCACTGCTAACCACTGAGCCACCGCACTCACTGCTAACCACTGAGCCACCGCACTCACTGCTAACCACTGAGCCACCGCACTCACTGCTAACCACTGAGCCACCGCCCAGTGCTAAGCACTGAGCCACCGCGCTGTGCTAACCACTGAGCCACCGCGCAGTGCTAACCACTGAGCCACCGCGCAGTGCTAACCACTCAGCCACCTCTATACATACAATTCATTTCACCGCACTCCCCTATTACTAAATCTCTCTCTCTCTCTCTCTCCTGTAAGTGAGGCGCCAAGCTCATTGGTCGGCAACAGCACACACCGACCAATGAGCTTCGCGCCTCCCTTCCTATTCAAATACATAGAGGACTTTGAGTTTCACATTTACCGCTGTAAGTTATGCGCGAAGCTCATTGGTCGGCGCCAGCATACACCGACCAATGACCTTCGCACCTCACTTACACCACTAAATTTCAAACTCAAAGTCCTCTATGTATCTCAATGGGAAGTGAGGCGCTTCTCTCATTGTACTCATGACAGTAGCAACATTAACCCCTTACATTCCGTTTTATCTGTAATTTCTATAACACAGTGTGTAGTTGTACTGCCACTGCGAAGTTAACCCCTTATATACCATTTCTCCCCTAACTCCATACGTTGTAGTCTCTATTACTACTCCCAGTAGGAACATTAACCCCTTATATTCCATTATTGCTGTTATTTCTATTACACAGTGTATAGTTGTAATCACACTGCGAAATTAACCCATTATATACCAGTTCAGCATTAACTGCATATTTGGTAGTGTTTATAACTACTGCCACTGCTACTTTAACCCCTTGAACACCATTTTGGATATAATTTACAGCGCTGAGTCTGTTGTGGGAGTGCCTGTGGGACATTAACTCCTTCAATAACATTTTTGATATCATTATAAGTTCCTACTCTGTTATAGTCCTGTTAGTCGGACATTAACTCTTTCTACACCTCCACTATATTGCTACCCTCACAGTTCTGCCTACATCGCCTACTTAGTCATATATCTGGTGTTTAAGTCTATTATTTACAACTCTTAAAAAAATTATATACAGATTCTAGACTCCCGATTCTTTAGAATCGGGCTCACAGCTAGTACATTATATATATATAAACATCCATATGTATACACACACATATCCGTATGTACACACACAGCGTGTGTATGAATATATATATATATATATATATCACACACTGTGTGTACATGTGTGTGTATATATACTATATGTTTGTGAACATATGGATGTATATATATATATATATATATAAATAACGTAATAACGTATGTGTGTGTTCAAATGGATGTGTGCATATATAAACATTGTGTGTATACATACCGTGTGTACATACAGATGTGTGTAGTGTGTGTATATAATGTATGTATAATGTATGTGTGTACATATGGGTGTGTGTGTGTATATATAATGTATTTATGTACATATGGATGTGTGTGTACATACAAAGTATGTGTGCACATATGGATGTGTGTATATATATATAATGTATGTGTGTGTACATATGGATATGTGTGTGTGTGTGTGTACACTGCATAGTACCACTTCTCCTGTCCTGTATACTGGGTGTAATTCTCAGTATCTGTATTATTCTGTATATATACACTGCACAGTACCACTTTTCCTGTCCTGTATACTGGGTGTAATCCTCAGTATCTGTGTTATTCTGTATATATACACTGCACAGTACCACTTCTCCTGTCCTGTATACTGGGTGTAATCCTCAGTATCTGTATTATTCTGTATATATACACTGCACAGTACCACTTCCCCTGTCCTGTATACTGGGTGTAATTCTCAGTATCTGTATTATTCTGTATATATACACTGCACAGTACCACTTCTCCTGACCTGTATACTGAGAGTTGGTATTGGATTTTCTGCATATAAATGTTGTTTAAATTGATTATCCTCGATATGGAGTCATCACTTCTCTTCTGTATATGTGATGACTTGCCCTTCACTGTGGATCTGACAGCTGGGACCCAACAATCCTGAGAAACATGCCTGTGAAGAGTAGCATGTGAATGGAGCTGTGGTTGATTTCCCTCTGCCCCGCCATTCACATGTGGCTCTTCAGGTAACTCCTTTAAGAAAGTGATGAGACCACGACAAAGTAAAAGCAAAATTCACTGATCTGGGCTGATGGATGTTATAGTATGTGGGCTGGCGGGTTTTTTACTCCAGGGCTGCTTTTTGGTCCCAGTCCGGCCCTGATCAGCTCCCACCAGGCAGCTGATCTCCTGCTGTGCCCAGCAGGCATACTCACCGGGTCCGCACTCGCATGGCGTCCTCCCCAGCTACGGCGACTCCTGGGCGCTTATCCCCTGCCTCCTCACTTCCTGGTGACGGGGGAACGCACATAGGGTGTATGTGTGCCGCACTTTGTAAATTTAAAGGGCCAGTATTCTCTTTTTCTTGTCACCACCTCTCAGCCAATCGCTGTGGGCTGGTGGGTTCTTAAAGCCCTCACTTCCTATGGGGGGTGCCTGGGCAACTTCGTAACTAGTCTAAGTTGCCAGCTCAGATCCCTAGCAGCACATGCGTATTCTTCTGTCTTCTGTGATCCTTACATGTCTCTCTCTTGATTTCAGTACCGGATCCCTCAGACCTGTACCACTCTCACTGGTCCCTGGCTACCTCCCAGACCCCTCCGGCTGCACTAAGCTCCGTCCCTGTCTTCTCCTCTGGTTCCTTGGTTTTCTTGTCCTGTTCTGCCTTGGGTCGGACCCACAGGTTGACTGGTTCATTGGACCATCTCTGGTTGCGCTTGGATGAATCCCTGTATATGGGGTAACCCATCTTGTGCTCCATTAGGGGGACCCCAGTGCTCTGGCCCTGTGGACATCCCTTGGGGTTCTCTCCTTTATTGTATTTAATAAGCCCTATTCATTATCTGACTCTCTTGTCCGGCTCATTTCTGGTATCAGCCTCCACGGTATCTCCGTGGTTTAGTGGGTTCACCAGTCAGCTCAACCTGTGGTGGCATCACAGATTTTACCCCGGTCATGGACCCCGCTGATACCAGATTCTCCACTCAAAGAGAGCTAGCCAACCTCCGACAGAGCCAGGATCAGCTCGTTACATTTATGCAGGCCCTGGATGCCCGTCTCAGCTCTCTCCAAGCGTCCAAACCCACTAATGCCAATCAACTTGCAGGATTACACCAGGAGCTTGATCGGCAATGGAGATGCAGACCCAGATGTTGAACTACATGATGTCAGTGGACGAACGATTAACCAACATGCAGATGGCAGCTGGTCCGCCTGTACAGGTACTTGAGCCTGTGGTCGCAGCAGTTCCAGGAACTTCTCCTCGTCTCTGCAAACCCACAAGGTACTCTGGGGATCCTAAATTGTGCACGGGGTTTCTTAATCAATCTCAGCTGCATTTCTGGGTGTTGCCTCACCAGTATCCCACAGACAGAGACAAAATGGCATCGATCTAGTTTAGGTGCATTGCCTCCCAGAGGTCGGATTTACCCTCTGTCGCCAGTCGAGACCCAAACAATGTCTGACTACATCAAAGAGAACCTGTCTCGGGGATTTATCCCGAAGTCTACCTCCCCTGTAGGTGCTGGGTTCTTCTTGAAAAAGAAAGACGGGTCATTGCGTCCCTGCATCGACTACCGAGGTCTCAGCACGGTCACGGTAAAGAACAAGTATCCTTTGTTTCTCATTCCAGAGCTGTTTGACTGCCTTTGTGGATTCCGAATCTTCACCAAACTAGACCTTCGTGGGGCGTACAACCTCGTCAACATTCACCCAGAGATGAGTGAAAGATCGCCTTCAACTGCCGTGACGGCCACTACGAGTACCGGATAATGTATTTTGGTTTAAGTAACGCACCTACAGTATTTCAGGAGTTCGTCAATGATGCCTTTCGTGACCTGATCTACGTATGTGTCGTCGTATACCTGGATGATATCTTGGTTTTCTCCCCGGACCTCCCTACACATAGAAGGAATATCAGCCAGGTTCTCCAACGGTTACGAGAGAATCGTTTTATACGCCATGTTCGAGAAGTTTCATATTCTAGCAGAATTTTCTGCCCTTACTGGAGTATGTCATCTCTGATACAGGTCTTGAAATGGATCCTAAGAAGGTGTCTGCTGTCATCAAGTGGCCACGTCCTGTTGGAGTCAAGGCCATCCAGCGATTCCTAGGATTCGCCAATTACTACCAGCAGTCTATCCCTCACTTCTCGGATCTGACCAAACCACTCACCACTTTGACTCGAAAGGGATCTGACCCCAAGGAATGGACCCCAGAGGCGGAGTCTTCCTTTCAGCCCCTCAAACAAGCCTTCTCCACTGCTCCTGCTCTCCATAGATCTATGGTGAATAAACAATTCTTTGTGGACGCGTTTTTTTCTGGGGCCAGAGCCGTACTCTCGCAGAAGCTTCCCTCCAGAAGAATGGTGACCTGTAGGTTCTTCTATAAGGCATTCTCACCATGTGAGCGCAATTACTCCATTGGCAACAGAGAGTTGTTGGCCATCAAGTTGGCCTTAAAGGAGTGGCGCTACCTCCTGGAGGGTGCAGTTAATCCAGTGATGATCTACACCGATCATAAGAACCTATCCTATCTGCAGTCTGCCCAGAGGCTCAACCCTCATCAAGTTTGATGGTCTCTGTTCTTCGCTCGGTTCAACTTCCATCTCCATATCCGTCCAGCCGAGAAGAACATCAAGGCAGGTGCATTATCCAGGTCCTTCGTCTCTGATTACCAAGAGGAGGAAACATGCCCCATCATCGATTCATCCAAGATGGTCACAGTAGCACCGATCCAGCAGATGCAGCCACCTCCGGATAAGACGTTTGTTCCCAATCCCGACAAGAGACGTGCACTTCAGTGGGGTCATTCGTCTAAGCTAGCTGGCCATGTGGGACTGGCGAAAACCCTAAAATTAGATGCATGGTATTATTGGTGGCCCAAGATGTGCTGGGAGATCACCGAGTTTGTCTCTGCATGCCCGTCCTTTGCCCGTACCAAGACTCCCGAGTCATCTCCTGCCCCTACCAGTACCATCTGTGCCCTGGATGCATATCACAATGGATTCCATCTCCGACCTACCGGTGTCCTTCGGTTGTACTGTCATATGGGTCGTGGTATGGGTTCTCTGCAGCATACCATCCACAATCCAATGGGCAGATCGAACGTATGAATCAGGTATTGACCAACTACCTGCGCCACTTCATCAATGCACACCATGATGACTGGGTCACCTTATTGCCTTGGGTGGAATTCTCCTATAACAACCATGTCGGTTAGTCCTCTTCTAACACTCCATTTTTTATCGTGTATGGTTACTATGCTAGGATCCCAACACCCTTGGATATCGCGACCGCACTTTGTAAATTTAAAGGGCCAGTGTGCCCTTTTTCCTGTCACAAACTCTCAGCCAATCGCTGAGGGCTGGTGGGTTCTTAAGGCCCTCACTTCCTATTAGAGGTGCCTGGGCAACTTCATAGCTAGTCTAAGTTGCAAGCTCAGGTCTCTAGCAGCGCATGTGGATTCTTTTCTTCTGTGATCCTTACATGTCTCTCTCTTGATTTTAGTACCAGATCCCTCCTGCATGTTCACCCTAAGACCCGTACCACTTTCACTGGTACCTGGCTACCTCCCGGACCCCTCCGGCTGCACCAAGCTCCGTCCCTGTCTTCTCCTCTGGTTCCCTGGTTTCCTTGTCCTGTTCTGCCTTGGGTTGGACCCACAGGTTGACTGCTTCATTGAACCCTCTCTAGTTGCGCTTGGAGGAATCCCTGTATATGGCGTAACCCACCTTATGCTACCTTAGGGGGACCCCGCCGGTGCACTGGCCCTGAGGACTTCCCTGGAGGTTCACTCCTTTATTGTATTCAATAAACCCTATTCATTATCTGACTCTCTTGTCCGGCTCATTTCTGGTATCAGCCACCACAGTATCTCCGTGGTCTAGTGGGTCCACCAGTCAGCTCCGCCTGTGGTGGCGTGACAGATTCATTTCCTCCCAGCAGCAGGGTTCAATGTGTAGCTGCCAGGCAAGTTTCAAACGCTAACATTTTGCAGGTTAATAGTGTTTTTTACGTGTGATAACTACCTCTTAGGTTTAATGGGCCACTCTTTATGATCGATGGACAGCAATAATTTTAGCAATCTTAGTCCACTTTCACTTAATGTATATACTTGAGTAAGCCATGTTTTCAGCAATTTTTTATGTGCTGAACAAGCCCCCCTCAGCTGAGTGATGATCAGGCTAGAGCAGGCTGGAGCAGGCTGCAGAAGCAGCAGGTGGTCATGTGGGCCTGCTCATTAGGATAATGTAATATTCACTGCATTCTCCCTGCCCATCACCTCTCAGCATTGAAGCTGGTGCTGAGAGGTGAGCAAGTGGAGCAGGGAATATTACATTAGCCTAATGAATGGGCTACACATGATCACCAGCTGCAGCTCTAGCCAGGGTCAATTATGTGTTTGGATAATATTCTCTGCTTCCCACGCATCATCTTTTGCATGAGAAGCTGTGAATATCCCAGCGATAGATGATTTAACTCACCTTTCCATTGCTCCCTTGCAGCGCCACGGCATCCTCCTGTCTTGTGCCAGCATCTGATCATGTGAGCAGCTCAGGACAGCGATGTCATTGCTGCATGCACTGCCACATGATCGGAGGACGGGACAAGAACACAGGAGGATGCTGCATGGCTTTATTTTTTGTGTATGCCAGGATAGGGGGCCATATTCCAGGATTGGAGGGCATATATATCATGATGAGGGGGCCACGTACTAGGATGAAGGGATGATATACCCTGATGGGGGGCTGTGTACCAGGATAAAGGGCTATGTACTAAGATGGGGGATGATATATCAGGATGGGGTGATTTGTACCAGGATGGAGAGCTATGTACCATGATGGGGGGGCTATGGACCAAGATGGGGGCCATGTACCAGGATGGGGCAATGTACCAGGATGAGAGATGACAAACCAGGATGGGGGATGATCTACCAGGATGGGGGCTATGTACCAGGATGGGGGCTATGTAGCAGGCTGGAGATGAAACACCAAGATGGGGGGCTTATGCATGGTCCACTCCAGGCTTATAGTCGAGTCAATAAGTTTTCCTAGCTTTTTAGGATAAAATTAGGCGACTTGGCTTATATTCGGCTCAGCTTATACTCGAGTATATACGGTACTAAAATAGTTTAAAGAAAACAAAGTACTGTATACCTAACTATAATCCAAAACCCTATGCACTTATGAATCAAATGCCTAGAAAAAAGCTGAATGGTCTGCATTTATTTTTTTTTATAGTTGTTTAACTTCAATACTAAATTTGTACATTTCCATACCAGGATCCTTATAGGGAATCTATTTTTTTAAGCCAGTAGTCTCCTTTAACATTTTCTTTAATCTTTTACTGTAAACATAATTTTACCGCTCAATAAAGTGTAGTTCACGGCTCTTTTCTTTTTAAATATTTGTCGTTTTTAATTTCAAAACACACCTTTAGTGATGTGGGATGGTGTGGGCTGCTGGGGGTGGGCATCCTAAAATATTATTACAAGAATTCTCTAATAAAATCAGTCAACAGAATCAAATTGACTTTTCTAAGCTGCACAATATTATCCAAAAAATAGGCAAAAGGTAAATTATGATAATATTTCATAAGTATGAGGATGGTGTTGATAAAAGGTGGAGCTTCACTTTCATTTGTTTATCCAGTGTATGGGTGCTGAGTTGTAATTTGTCTTTTTTTTCTCATAGCTGTTCAGGTAGAAGAGTACTTTTGATAATCAAATCTATTTTGCCAATACTGGACTGGCTACCTAAATACAGATGGAAGGAGTGGATAATCCACGACATCATTTCCGGAGTTAGTACTGGGCTGGTATCAACTCTACAAGGTGAGTTTATGCATTTATCCACCACGAACAATTAGTATCTGTGGATTTAACTTTTTTTTTCATAAATCAATAGTACAGGTAAAAATAAGAAACTTTATAACTAGTGATGAGCGAGCACTTAATGTTTGTACGCTCGATACACAAATCGAGCACGGTGGATGCTTGGAGGGGCTCAGTAAAATGTTTAATGGAAATCAATTTAAAACAAGCAATTTTCTGGAACACCCCACCAGGAGGGCTGAGGTGGGGAAGGAATGGATGGTAACGGCATTCAAAAGAAATGGGAACAGCATGGGGAAGATTCTTGGGACAATCTCTGACTCCCAGGTCGCTGTTGGGTACAATCTTGTAAGAGTATTACTCCACTTTTGCGGACTAACAATAAAACGTGCAAAACTGAAGATAAAATAGATTTTACAGGAAAAAATGTTAGTAAACATTATTTGCTGTATAACAAAGTTTATATAAGGCAAAATAAAAAAAGAAAAAAAAAAAATTCTTAAGCCCCTTAGCTCATGTTCACATATAGTGTTTTTGCACTTTCTCATAACTTTCAATGTTGAAAAAAGAGGGAAACAAATCTGCAAAAATGCTGAAAGAATTGACATTTTGTGGTGCCCCACTACGTAGGTGCCACAAAAGGGGTACTGCACCCAGAAAAGCGGTGTAGTCACCCCACTGCAATTGGAACTATGGTCGCTAGATGGAACCCTAGAGCAGCACTCAGACACTAGAATAGTGGGTGGGAGGGACCCCGGGAGGGAAGATAGTGACCTCTAGGGGGAACCAGAGAGCTCAGAGGAGAGTTAGGAGGTCGGAGGAGAAGGAGTGGAAGTCGGGCAGCCAGCCTGAGGGGGAGGAAGGAGGGCCTCCTCGGCTGAGGGGCCCCAGAGAACTAAATGAAAGATCCCAGAAAGAAGAAGGCGAGAGAAACAGGAACTCGGAAGGGAGACATCCTTATGTGTTGAGAGTTAATTCTAAAAGAGAGAACCAGGTACCGGAGCTCGCACCTGTGAGGTCCTTTACGGCTCATAAAAAATCCGTTAAACGGGGATATTACAAACACGGCCCCGACTCCCAAGAGCCCACAAGAGGGAGGCCAGTCATGCAGTCGAATCCTGCGAAGGACAAGCAAAAGGTTAACCCGACGGGTACAAGGGAGAGGAGACTAGAAGCAGCAGGAGGTCTGATCATCTTTAGGAGACAGACTTCATTGCCACTGGGAGGCAAAACGGGAAGAAATGAAAACGGAAGGAATATAAGGAGGGAGCCATCTAGTAGCCAAAAATCCCAATTGCAGCATCCGGAGCATCTGCCAATATAACACCAGTAGAACTACTGAACTGTATGACTCTGGCGAGACCTTCAGTAAAATTACCCGGTGAAGTGAAGTTCTGACTCCGCTACATTCTTTCCACATAAACTGTTTGCTTTACAGCATCACTGCCCCGGTGGCCCAGTTCCGCCTGCGGGGACTAATCCATCTCAACCGCAATACCACCAACCACCGGAGGACTGTGGCGGCCCTGGTGAGCATCACCAGACTCAGCAGGTGGCGTCACGAAGACAAAACTTTGTACATAATCCCTGTAAATAGTTTCCCCTTTTTCACTAATTGACTGCCAGGGTCACGGCCTCGGGCAAGCCACCCGTGACATCCCTGATCGAGCCTGAGTGCTGAGTACCCTGCCCTGGGCGAGTCAATTTTGCTTCTTTCAAAAACACAGCCGTTTTCCATTTTAGTCAGTAAAAGAAAAAAATTGTGTGAATTAAAGTTATGAAATCTCCAGCTTTTACTGGTACTGTAAAACCAACTTTTAATTTGCATCAAACTCATGAAAAAATGCTGCAAAAAAAAAAACACAGCAAAAATGCAACATGTGAAAATACTCTGTTATGACAGAAGCTGCACTGTTAATGTAGAATCATCCAGCAACTATAGGTTATAAGTTAAAATAGTAATAGCAGACAGGAAGTGGTTAGTTCAGCCCCAGGGACTTCTGGGAAAGTTGTATTGGTGTCCATGACAATGAAAAATAAGGTATGCATCAGAGATTGTCCTGTCAGATTGAATCAGACAAGCTGAATAGACTAATCTGGGTGGAGAAGCAAACACTGTGTTCAGGTAAGCCATCAGAACAGCCAGGAACATCAAGATAGAAGTGAGGGAGCGACAGCACAGAGTCATTCCCCTACCTTCCACCTCACTGCAAGAGGAAGGTTCAGTTCTGCTTAGGTACTGCGTGTGAAGAGAAGTTATCTGTGAAGAGAAATGACCTGTAAAGAGACTTTCATTTATGTTGATGAAGCATTACTTGAAGAGAGATGATTTTTTGTGATGAAGAGAGCTTGATATTATAATACTTCTGTGACCGACTACATCTCAGAACTGTGTCCTGGCTGTGTGCCCTTAAATTGTTAGGGTGCATGCACACGGTCCGGAGGAGCTGCGTGTTGAACGCTGCTCCTCCGGACCTGAGGGAAGCCGCGGGTGGCCGCAGGGAGACCTCAGCCGCCCTGTACTCGCCATGTGCGGCGGGTGCAGGGCGGCTTCTCCCTGCAGTCTCCCGATGGCAGCCAATTCCGGCTCCGCAGCATGAAATAAACATGCTGCGGAGGAGCGTACTCCCGGCAACCGGCACCGCAGCTCCAAAGACGTTGCGGGCGGGTTACGCATAGTGAGGATGGGATTTCTTGAAATCCCATCCACTATGCTAGTACTGTACGACGCAGCTTTTTGGATGCAGCAGCAAGACGCTGCATCCAAAACGCTGCGTACACTGATCGTGTGCAAGCACCCTTACTTCCTCTCTGCTGTGAAGAATTATAATTACCTAGATGGTGGCCCGATTCGGGTATTCTAGAATATGTATGTAGTTGACATGCTGTGACTGACAGAACTTGTTCAGTCAACGTGAGTGAACTACATATATATATATATATATATATATATATATATATATATATATTATATAGCAGCGCAATGGTATATGGGTATATGGTGGTACATTACATTACATGTATAGCAGCGCTATGGTATATGGCGGTACACTACAGTACATGTATAGCAGTGCTATGGTATATGGCAGTACATTACAGTACATGTATGGCAGCACTATAGTATATGGCAGTACATTACATTACACCAAGGACGCTAAGGATAACATTTGCAAGGAGTTTGTATGTTCTTCCCGTGTTTGCGTCAGTTTCCTCCGGGCACTCTGGTTTCCTCCCACATTGCAAAGACATACTGATAGGATATTTAGATTGTTTTCCAAAAGTCTTTATTGAAAATTTTTTATAAAAGGGGGAGAGGGGAGTGGGGGGGGGGGGGGGGGGGGGGGAAACAGAATAAACTAGGGGGGGGAAGGGGGGAAATGGAGGGAGGGTACATACATAAATAAACAGTAACATGGTACAAGTTGCAAACACAAATACAAGTTAAATAGCATATGCATCACATGTAGTGTGAATAACGAGGTTATTGCTTGTAATTCTAAGTTAAAATGAAAATTCGTAATAATCGGGGAAATTGAATTGGGTAATAACCAAAAAAACAGTCAGTATTAACGTTACATCACAGGATGTGAGGCAAGCAAGTGGTCCCTTATATTCTAAATTAACTAAATTATTAATAGGATATTTAGATTGTGAGCTCCAAGAGAGACAGCATTACTGATGTATGTAAAGTGCTATGGAATTAATAGCGCTATATAAATGAATAAATATATATATATATTTGTATAGCAGCGCTATGGTATATGGCGGTACATTACAGTACATGTATAGCAGCACTATGGTATAAGGCGGTACATTACATTACATGTATAGCAGCGCTATGGTTTAAGGCAGTACATTACATTACATGTAATGGTACCTTTACACGCCGCTACAGAAGATTAGAAACAACCGGGTGTCGGAGACAATTGTATCTTGCACCGTCAAAACACCGCGAGGTAGCGGCGTGTAAATCAGGTTGTTGCCACCGGTCACTGTCGACACCTGTTTTTGAGTAGTGCTCAAAAACAGGTTGGTTTCAACCCGATGGTAGCGGCATGTAAGTGAGGAACAGGATGGTTTTTGCGACACCTAGTGAACTCCCTGGGGCGTGACACAGCCTCCGGGATACCGCGCCCCATCAGCGATCATTGGTGGAAGATCCTGCGTTACAATTGATTGTCCCTGCATAGGGCGACATATTTAAGGAGATGACCAGTCACACTACACAATTGCAATAGCATCATGTATTAGCCAGCCTTCCTGCGCTGGCTGACCAATCATGATGCTATTGCTTTGTCCAATCACCGTACGAGCGTCTTGTAATCCACAACTCTGGCACGCCTATGTGTTGTCTCTGCTGCCCCAGGTCCTCCCATATTCGCTTCTGTAGCGGAGTGTAAATGAGGGAAGGTGCTCTACAGAAGGTAACCTGCGGCACCCGTCGGTGCCTCCAGGGATAGAAAAAACCTTCTGTAGAGCACCTTGTAGTGGCGTGTAAAGCCGGTATCAGGTATCGTTAGCAACCGTTGGAACGTGCTCGTGCGCGTGAGACACCCGTTTGTTTCTAACCTTCTGTAGCGGCGTGTAAAGGTACCATAAATCAGCGCTATGGTATATGGTGGTTCATTACAGTACATGTATAGCAGCTCTATGGTATATGGCGGTACATTACAGTACATGTATAGCAGCACTATAGTATATGGCGGTACATTACAATACATGTATAGCAGCACTATAGTATATGGCGGTATATTACAGTACATGTATAGCAGCACTATGGTATATGGTGATACTCCGCTCCCCGTAGCCCCCCCGCTCCTCCACAGTAAAAGTAAAGAGATCCTCAGTGAGGATACTCACCTGTCCGCCGGCTTGCTCCACTTCCGTCTTCTAGGACCTACAGGCCTTTAAGACCTGTCGTTGCCTGGGAAACCGATCAGCTGATCGGTCACATGACCGTTAACTGCCGGGGGGGCAGGATGGAGCAGGGGCAGGATGGTGATGGTGGGGGGCAGGATTGTGTCGGGGGGCAGGATGCAGCGAGCGGGGCAGGATGGAGCCGGGGAGGCAGGATGGAGTTGGGGGGGCAGGATGGAGGCAGGATGGAGTCAGGGGCGGGGCAGGATGGAGCCAGGGGGCTGGGCAGGATTAAGGTGGAGGGGGGGCAGGATGGAGGCGGAGGGGGGCGGGATGGAGGCGGAGGGGGGGCAGAATGGAGGCAGAGGTGGGGCAGGATAAAGGAGGGGGGGCAGGATGGAGGCGGGGGGCAGTATGGAGGCGGGGGAGCAAGAACAGCAGAGGGTAGGATGGAGGCGGGGGCAGGATGGAGCGAGCGGAGCAGGATGGATGGAGCAGGGCAGGATGTAGCCGGAGGAGCAGAATGGAGCTGGAGGAGCAGGATGGTGGCTGGGGAGGGGGGCAGGATGGTGGCTGGGGGGGGCAGGATGGTGGCGAGTGGGGCAGGATGGAACGAGCAGAGCAGGATGGAGCGAGCGGGGCAGTATGGTGGTGGTGGGGCAGGATCGAGCAGGCGGGCAGGAAGGTTAGAGCGGGCAGGATCGAGCCGGAGGAGCAGGATCGAGCTGGAGGAGCAGGATGGTGGCGGGGGGGGAGGGGGTAGGGTTGGATGGGGCGAGCGGGGCAGGATGGAGCTGGAGGAGCAGGATAGTGGCAAGCAGGGCAGGATGGAGCGAGGGGGGCAGGATGGTGGCGGGGGCAGGATGGAGCAAGCAGGGCAGGATGCAGCGAGCGGAGCAGGATGGTGGCAAGCTGGGCAGGATGGTGGCGAGTGGGGCAGGATGGAGCGAGCGAGGCAGGATGGAGCTGGAGGAGCAGGATGGTGGCGTGGGGCAGGATGGTGGCGGGGGGGCAGGATGGAGCCAGCGGGGCAGGATGGAGCGAGCGGGGCAGGATGGAGCCGGAGGAGCAGAATGGTGGCTGGGGGGGGTGTCAGGATGGTGGGGGAGGCAGGATGGTAGCGAGCGGGGCAGGATGCAGCGAGCAGGGCAGAATGGTGGCGGCGGGGCAGGATGGTGGCGGCGGGGCAGGATGGAGCGGGAGAAGCAGGATGGTGGCTGGGGGGGGCAGGATGGTGGCTGGGGGGGCAGGATGGTGGCTCGGGAGGGCAGGATGGTGGGGGAGGCAGGATGGTGGCAAGCGGGGTAGGATGGAGCGAGCAGGGCAGGATGGTGGCGGCAGGGCAGGATGGTGGCGGCGGGACAGGATGGTGGGAGCGGGGCAGGATGGAGCCAGAGGAGCAGGATGGAGCTGGAGGAGCAGGATGGAGCCGGAGGTGCAGGATGGTGGCGAGCGGGGCAGGATGGAGTGAGCGGGGCAGGATGGTGGCGAGCGGGGCAGGATGGAGCGAGCGGGGCAGGATGGAGCGAGCAGGGCAGGATGGAGCCGGAGGAGCAGGATGGTGGCGGGGGATGCAGGATGGTGGGAGCGGGGCAGGATGGAGCGAGCGAGGCAGGATGGTGGTGGGGGGGCAGGATGGAGACAGCGGGCAGGATGGAGCCGGTGGGGCAGGATGGAGCCAGCGGGGTAGGATGGAGCTAGCGGGGCAGGATGGAGCCGGAGAAGCAGGATGGTGGCAGGATGGTGGCGAGCGGGGCAGGATGAGCGAGCGGGGCAGGATGGTGGCGGGGGGCAGGATGGAGCGAGCGGGGCAGGATGGTAGTGAGTGGGGCAAGATGGAGCCGGAGGAGCAGGATGGTGGCGGGGGGGGTCAGGATGGGGGGAGGGCAGGATGTTGGCGGGGAGCAGGATGGTGGAAAGCGGGGCAGGATGGAGCCGGCGGGGCAGGATGGAGCCGGCGGGGGCAGGATGGAGCCGGCGGGGGCAGGATGGAGCCAGCGGGGGCAGGATGGTGACGAGCGGGGCAGGATGGAGCCGGCGGGGCAAGATGGAGCTGGTGGGAGCAGAATGGAGCCAGCGGAGACAGAATGGAGCCGGCAAGGGCAGGATGGTGGCGAGCGGGGCAGGATGGAGCGAGCGGGGCAGGATGGAGTTGGCGGGGCAGGATGGAGCTGGCAGGGGGGCAGGATGGAGCAAGCGGGGCAGGATGGAGCGAGCGGGGAAGTATGTAGCCGGTGGGGCAGGATGGTGGTGGGGGGGCAGGATGGTGGCGGGGGGCAGGATGGAGCCGGTGAGGCAGCATGGTGGCGGGGTTGGCAGGATGGTGGCGACGGGGGCAGGATGGAGCTGGTGGGGGGGGGCAGGATGGATGCGGGGGGGGAAGGATGGAGCTGGCAGGGGGCAGGATGGAGCCGGCGGGTGGGGGTAGGATGGAGCCGGCAGGGTGGGCAGGATGGAGCCGGCGGGGGGGGGGAACAGGATGGAGCCGGAGGAGGGGTCAGGATGGAGCCGGTGGAGGGGGCAGGAGGTGCCAGCAGGGGGGGCAGGATGGTGTCGGCGGGGGGAGCAGTATGGTGGGGGGGCAGGATGGAGTCGGTGGAGGGGGCAGGATGGAGCCAGTGGGGGGGGGGGAAAGGATGGAGCCTGTGGGGGGGGCAGGATAGAGCCGGCAGGGGGGAAGCAGAATGGAGCCGGCGGGGGTGGCAGGATGGAGCGGGCGGGGGGGGTCAGGATGGTGGTGGCAGAGGGGGGGCTGGATGGTGGCAGCGGGGGGGGGTAGGATGTGAGGATACTCACCCGTCCCCTCCGTCTTGAAGCTCCCATGGCAGGACCTGTCATTGCCTGGGAAACCGATCAGCTGATCGGTTTCCCAGGCAATGACAGGTCCTCAAGCCCTCTAGAAGCTAGAAGACAGAGGTGGAGCAGCGAGCCGGCGGACTGTAAGTATCTTTATGGTATTTTTTTTATTTTTATCATCGTCGAGGAGCGGGGGGGCATGGGGAGCAAGGGCATGAGGAACGGGGGGGCAGGAGGAGCGGGGGGGCCGCGGGGAGGCATGAGGAACGGGGGGGCAGGAGGAGTGCTGGGGCCGCGGGGAGTGGGGGGGCATAGGGAGGCCGCGGGGTGGGTGCCGCGAGGAGCGAAGGGGGGCAGGAGAGGCAGGAGGAGCAGAGGGGGGCAGGAAGAGCAGGGGTGCCGCGGGGAGCAGGGGCAGGAGCAGCGGGGGGGCTGTGAGGAGAGCCACCGCTGTGGCCACCGTATATCCCGGCGTGCAAATAGGCGCGAAATTCGAAATTTGAATTCTCGAGCCTATTTGCATAGTCTGCGCTCATTGGTTCCCGCCTCCGACGGGCACCAATGAGCTGCCTATGTGTGGCGCGCGATTTCGACGACAGACACACTCAAAAAACCCTTAGACAGTTATATAATAGATTGTTGCCCTGAGTAAGATTTCAAAAGGACTCCAAAAGAATGCATGTCTCCTTTGTATTGCCTTCATATACTAAGTGGCATGCATGCAACACTATGACTGCAATGGTTGTCATATTATAGGAAATAAAACTAAGCCTATCGGTAGACACAGATAAATGTAAATTTAATATTCTACTACATTATCTGGGCATTTGGTGCCAGACATATCCTGTTTAACTTACATTTTTAAGGAGGGTCTCTGAACATCACAAAACCTATGCAGACAATGCAAGAATGTAAAAAATTAGAATGAAGAGGGACTTTGATACATCATGCATTAGACATAAAGGAGGGTCTTATACATATTTTGTTAAAATTGTTAAGTAGTGGGAATCTTAGACCCTAAAGCCTATGCACTTTATGTAAATGCTGCCAAAAAATTAGAAGGAAGGACTGCAATACACTGTTTTTTCCCATCTCTATTTATATAATCCGCAGTTTGAAATTCGGGCACTGTAGCCGAATCCCACAATACATTGCGCCACTGCGAGCGATGACGCGTAGCGTCATCGCGAGCAGTGTCCGCTGCCCACCCACCGCCACAACTCTCCTATCAGCCCAGTCGCGTAGCCCGCCACATCCTCCCGCTCCCCGCCGCTCCCCCGCTATGTAAGTAGCTAAATACACAATACACACGTATGTACATATATGGCGATTATGTATATTTGTCTCCTCAACTCTGCTGCATTTCCTGTCACCTGGAAACTACATCTCCCTCATGCACCGCGGCTCCTCCCAGTGTACAGCGGTGAAGTATCCTACCGCAAGGGACGCTGGGACATGTAGTCTACAGAGGAGGAGCCGCGGTGCATGATGGGAGATGTAGTTTCCAGGGGACCGCAAATGCTGCAGATCTCAGGAGACAGCTGTGATCACACAGAGATAGAGGAGATCTGCGGCTTCTTCATACAAAGTCTCCTGCACTGAAGAGTGAGATTATATGTGTGTCTGTACTGTATATGTGTGTGTATACTGTATGTGTGTGTATACTGTATATGTGTCTGTATACTGCATGTGTGTCTATACTGTATTTGTGTGTGTATACTGTATGTGTGTGTGTATACTGTATGTGTGTGTATACTGTATATGTGTCTGTATACTGCATGTGTGTCTATACTGTATGTGTGTGTGCATACTGTATGTGTGTGAATACTCTATACGTGTGTGTATACTGTATGTGTGTGTATACTGTATGTGTGTGTGTATACTGTATATGTGTGTATCTATACTGTATATGTGTGTGTATACTGTATATGTGTGTATGTATACTGTATATAATGTCTCTGTATATAACAGTGTGTGTATATAACAGTGTGTATACTGTGTATGTGTCTATATAACAGTGTCTATACTCTATATGTGTGTGTATTGAAAGAAATAGTTCGTTAGTTCTTCCTTTGTTCGATAAACTCCATAGACTGCGTCTTCAGAACCAAAAGTGGGTTTTATTCGGGTAGGAAAAAATACAGAGATATACGGCAAAAACAGTAACAGGCAGGTTTCAGAATGACAGGCACGGGAGCCACAGGTGTCACACTCAGGATTGATTCAGAATAATGGCTCCCCGTCTCATGGACCAATTTTCCCCATAGAAAGACATTGGTACAATGATTCTCTATGGAAAAAAAGGATTACATCATCCTGTCATAAATGATCCCTTCATATTACTTACAACATATATTGACATGACAAAGCACATTCATTTCATTACTAACTACATACAAATTATCTCATAATAGCCTTTTTGGGACCAAGCACAAATCACAACTTATTGACATTAATTAGCTCTGTTCTTGATTATAAGAAACGTCATATTAGCCTTGAGGGATAGAATACACCGTAAAATATCCTTCAGATTTGAGAAATACTTGTAAAAAAAGAATTGGTTAACTGTTATCATGATGAGCTCTTGGTATATGCTCAGACCAAACCTAATTAGCTCCATGCCTGTTCTTCTTCTAGAGCTTGTTTCCTTATTACTTGAGACCTACAACAAAAGTTCTTAAACTGAAACTCTTACACAAGACAAAATGGCTGACAGAGGCCTTGGTACCCATGGCCTCCGTCTAACAAATCCCTCTGTTGTACTTATGGTAATTTATCCTGAAGTACAAATTGGCATATGAGTCTAGTCCTAATTCTCATATATGGTATTGAGGGAATGCATAATTTCGTACACTCCCTGGTCAGTAGGAGTGTTGGGAGGGACTGAAGGTACCCTTGTAAGAAGGGCCCTAACAATAGGTGTACAACCTACAAGTGAGCATGGTCTGGGAGTAAGTACCCTACCAGCACCAAGTCTCCGGTATGGTCTAATAAAAGTGGTACTATGTGTTATTACACGGGCCTGAAAGTTATTTAGTTCCTCAACATGAGCCAGATTCTTTTTTGAAAAACTTTTAAACTTTTAGGTTACTACCTATTAAACACATATAGGAAAAAAACAAAGTAGCAAAAAAATCTACAGTAAATATCACCAACGTAAGAGTTCTTAAGTATTAATGAGTCCTGTTACAATCTTTCAAAAAAAGAAAAAATTCAAAAATTTTCTTTGTTCCATGGCTCCTAAGGTCCTATTCACAGTTCAGGTGTGGGCAAATAGTCCTAAAAAGAAGCAAAAAACACAACAAAACAAAAAAATCATCACAGAAGTGAAAAAACCTAAAGTGTCCGAGTCCCAAGTCCCATAACAGTCTCTGAGTCCTTTGATCCGTGGCTCTCAATCTTGTTCTGTTTCCTCGGAGCTTTCACGGTCTTCCCCCTCGATCACACTGTCCGGGTCCCACTGGATGGTGTGAGATGTCATCTCCAGGGAAACAGGCGGATTCATGGATCCCGATCCAATAGGGGACCTGAAAAATAAAATAAAAGCGCAGTATCAGTTCTCACCAGCATCACTAGGATTCTCAACTGGCAGTATAACAAGCTTACATTGATCAATATGAACAATTTTAAGACCTTTGTCTCTTGGCTTGCTAATCCTTAGCACTCCCAAAACAGTTGGGCCTATCACTTGTGTGATAACAAATGGGCCTTTCTAATTGGAATCTCAGTCCTTTTTTCCTAAAATTCTTAACCATGAGCTAAGCTCCCACAACAAATTTGGACTCATATAATTTTTGTATAGGCTCTACATAACTGTACTACAGCTTGCTGCGGGCTGGGCAGCACAATGTCACTAGGCAACAAGACAGGCATCTGTCTTCCTGTCATCAGCTCAAAAAAAGAAATTCCTGTTGACTTTGAGGCTACGGCTTTGAGAATTCACACCCCAAGCTTTGCCTGTAAGCAGTGTTTTTAACGTTACATGGGGGTTCTGCAGAATCAAGGTGAAAAGCCAATTAAAGTGCATGTTTTAAATTTTCAAAAGCCTGTGGGCGTCTCCCTCTATTGTGATTGTGGTAAACTCATTTTCAATAACTTTTAGGAGATCTTACAAAGGCTTAGCAAGACAAGCAAAATTTTCAATAAATTCTCTGGAAAAATTCACAAGACCCAGAAACTTTCTGAGTTCTGTGATATTGATTTGGCACAGGTACAGCTTGAATGAATGTCCCCTCTTTTGAAACTGACACATTCAAATATTTAACCTCTGGTTGCATTCAGCTGTACTCTGTCCCAACTCACATTTAATATTGAGTTGCACAATGCATCACAAATATTGAACTAAATCTCTTTGTGTTCAGTTTCATCAACAATTTGAGTCCATAAATTTTAAATTAAGAAATCATTGACATATTGCAGGACTTTGTCTCCATACCCCAGGGGTTCCATTACCTGTGCCAACACCTGATGGAAATAAATTGGACTAGTACAGGTACTGGACATTTTCTAAGGTAAATGCAAAACGGAGAGCTGACTCAGGTGTAGTGGGCACGCAGAAAAAGCCATTTGCAATATTCAAACAAGAGAAAAAAAAAAACTGACATTCACTCCTCAGCTGTGACATCACTTCAGGGACCGAGATGTGCTGCTGAGGGGTGTATTTGTTTACAATTCTTAAATCCATGACCATGCGATAGCTACCATCCTCCTTTTTTACAGGCAGGATTGGGCTATTGCACGGGGAGTTGCCTCGTACAATCACGCCCTGTTGTTCCAATTCACTGACAGCAATCCTTATGTAAGGAATTGCTTCCTCAGGAATACGGTATTGGCGCTGATAGGGTGGTAGACGGTCGCTGTCAATCTTAATTAAAATTTGCATCAGTCCACAATCTGTACGTTTTGAAACCCATAAATGAGGAAGAGATTGCACCAATCAATGTTTCAAAGCAGTGTCTGCAACATTTATCTCAGGCATGTCATCATCATCAACTGAGCACAAACTAGCAACGGTTAATTTATGACTGTGACATTTTCAACTCTGCAGCATCCATAATAACTGAACAAACAGTAGTTCCTTTGTCACGCCATAAGACCTTATTACACAAATCAACAATGATACCCATGGCTGACAACACATTTGACCCATTAATAAAAAACTTTAATTGCGGACTGATCCAAAATTCACACCGAATGCCTCTGCACTTCGATGTCCCCGTGTCCTGAAATCTCAGGTTTACTGGACAACTCCTCCTCGCCTGTATACAGAAGCCCTCAAATCCCACTAAAGTTGTGGTGTCTGGCAGCCCAGGGGGAGCTGCAATTTGTATCCTGTTACTGAAACAGAGGCTTCTGTATCAATTAAAAAATCTTCCCAATTTTTGGTACCCTCTATCCTCCCTCTGACATAAGGTCGTCCATCTCAGCCTAGGGATAATTGTGCCAAGAGGTACAGGGGAACGGGGGGGGGTTCAATGCATCAATCAGTACCGGCAGTAGGAAGCCCCAAAAAAAAAATCCACCAACCTCACCAGAGGCAATTCTACGGCCCACTGCTGTCACCTCCGAGCCGGACAGATCGCTTGAAAGAGCCATTTCCTCGTCCCCCCCAGCTCCTGAATCAGTGGAGCATAAGGGTGGGAGGAATTCCTCCCGGAGGAGGGTGTGCTCTCCTCACAGCATGGATCTGTCTGCTGGGATGGACAAGGGTCGCATAATTGGGTGACGGGGCAAAAGGCTCCCGAAAAACAGGGTTAACTATCTGAGGGCCATTGTACTGCTGGCACGGTTTGGGGCCGTTAACCGCTGGCTGTCCAGGGTTCTTAACAGCAGGATCCTCATACGAATCTCGGGACATTGTAGAGGTAGGCTGCTGCTGCACCTGTGGATCATCCCTGGGAGCTAAATGGGAACACTGACGTCTAAGACACCCTGATTGCCCACAAGGATAACATACAAGAGAACCCATGGAGTTCCGAGGGGTTTCTGCCGACTGGGACCAGCCCGCTTTCGGCAGTTGATCATAACCCCAGGAAGTCCTGGTCTCCTGTCCACAGCAGATGCTATCCGGGCAGGGCGATACGCAAAAACATTTGTATCATCGCCCTTAGTCTAGGATGGCATTTTCCCTAACAATGGTTACCAATGCCCATATTTGTCCTCCACAAATTTAGCATTATGTAAAATCCCTAACTTGCAAAACCTTTCCAAAGATTCTCTACAATCTGTTCCATCAGATCATAATCATCTTTCTGATCTATTCTATCAAAAAATACTTATCAAACGTTACACACCAGGCAGCCCATCTTCTAATTCTAAGATAATTTACTTTCCTGATTCTAAAGAATTCTAACAACCATGGATGGATTCTCTTCCTCCCTTCTGTTTGCCTGCAGCCGCTGTATCTCATACCCCTCCCTTTGTGATACTACTACTCCTGTCATTGTATCAGTAGCTGCTGTGTTCTCTCCATACACTGCTCCACTGCCCCTCCCTGTGTAACCACATTAACGTACTGTATTTGAAGCTGTCTATCACTAGCCTGATCTGAGCTATAACTAACTTACACAAAGCCGCTATTCGGCTGCCCTTTCTGCTAATAATTTCTTCTTGTCAAGATGTCTACTTTCTTCTGTGAACCACTGCATACAATTTAACCATGGGTTCAGCATTAACCCCTTCTAGCTATGGGGTTTCAGCGTGCCTGTCAGTCTGCTCCCTCAGCCATTAAATAGTGGTGGGAGCACAAGGACATTTATAAACTGCTTTTAGTATCAACTAATGCAATTACAGGCAAAAGTTAAATACTCACACCTCTGTAATGGAAGACACGTGCCGGCTTTGGTCAACCAAAAGAGGTCCAGCCGTATGTTCAGCCTCACTCGTTACGTTGCCACACGTCTCCTTCTCCGTCTTTATCACCCTCGACGGTAATCATGTCCTTGTATAACTCACGTAGAGGCACTTTAGTCTTAGTTACTCAGGGTAGACAGGAGCGCAAACGAGAGATTCTCAGCGGCTGATTTCCTTAATGCGATTTCACGTGATGCATCACGCTTTTTAGCAATAAAGGCAAAAAAAAAGAGAAAAAAAAGTCCATTCCTCACCCTCTCACCCCTTTGGTTCACAGCTTTACTTGCAGGAATCTTCTAGGTTCTTCAGAAAGGCTATAGGGTCTTCTCCCCCCTTTCTCCTGGCTGGCTCGCCATTTGAAAGAAATAGTTCGTTAGTTCTTCCTTTGTTCGATAAACTCCATAGACTGCGTCTTCAGAACCAAAAGTGAGTTTTATTCGGGTAGGAAAAAATACAGAGATATACGGCAAAAACAGTAACAGGCAGGTTTCAGAATGACGGGCACGGGAGCCACAGGTGTCACACTCAGGATGGATTCAGAATAATGGCTCCCCGTCTCATGGACGGGGGGTTTCTTTAGACCAATTTTCCCCATAGAAAGACATTGGTACAATGATTCTCTATGGAAAAAAAGGATTACATCATCCTGTCATAAATGATCCCTTCATATTACTTACAACATATATTGACATGAAAAAGCATATTCATTTCATTACTAACTACATACAAATTATCTCATAATAGCCTTTTTGGGACCAAGCACAAATCACAACTTATTGACATTAATTAGCTCTGTTCTTGATTATAAGAAACGTCATATTAGCCTTGAGGGATAGAATACACCGTAAAATATCCTTCAGATTTGAGAAATACTTGTAAAAAAAGAATTGGTTAACTGTTATCATGATGAGCTCTTGGTATATGCTCAGACCAAACCTAATTAGCTCCATGCCTGTTCTTCTTCTAGAGCTTGTTTCCTTATTACTTGAGACCTACAACAAAAGTTCTTAAACTGAAACTCTTACACAAGACAAAATGGCTGACAGAGGCCTTGGTACCCATGGCCTCCGTCTAACATGTATATAACAGTGTGTATACTGTGTATGTGTGTATACAACAGTGTGTATACTGTATGTGTGTGTATATAACAGTGTGTATACTGTGTATGTGTGTATATAACAGTGTGTATACTGTATATGTGTGTGTATGTAACAGTGTATCTACTGTATGTGTGTGTATATAACAGTGTGTATACTGTATGTGTGTGTAAATAACAGTGTGTATACTGTGTATGTGTGTATATAACAGTGTGTATACTGTATATGTGTGTATATAACAGTGTATATACTGTGTATGTGTGTATATAACAGTGTATACTGTATATGTGTCTATATAACAGTGTGTATACTGTATATGTGCGTGTATACTGTATATGTGTGTATGCTGTATATGTGTGTCTATACTCTATATGTGCTTGTATGCTGTATATGTCTGTGTATACTGTATATGTCTGTATACTGTATATGTGCATGTATATTGTATATGTGCGTGTATGCTGTATATGTGTGTGTATACTGTGTGTGTATACTGTATATGTCTGTGTGTATATACTGTATGTGTGTGTACACTGTATATGTATGTGTGTGTATACTGTATATATGTGTGTGTCTATATCTCTATACATAATCGCCAGTTTTGCACTTCCGCCCACTGTGCCGCTATCGCAAGCGCCGCCGCCGACACTGGCCGGAAGCGCAAACATCCTGGCGCCACACACCCGCCCGCCACTCACCCGCTAACCCGCCACATCCTCCCGCTCCCCGCCGCTCCCCCGCTCCCCTGCCACATCCTCCCGCTCCCCGCCGCTCCCCCGCCACATCCTCCCGCTCCCCCGCAATTCCCGCCCAGCGCCGACCACCGCCTCGCGCACACGCGCCGCCACCCGCAATTACCGCCCACCTCCTACTACACACCACACAGTGCGACCCCAGCCCGACCACACCCGCGCACTGTATTGATGACGTCACCGCCCGTCCCACCCGCACCAATGTATGTATACAATCTGTGTCTAATGCCTGTCTACTCTCTATTATGTCTCTGTATACTGTGTGTCTAATGTCTCTGTATACTGTGTGTCTAATGTCTCTGTATACTGTCTGTCTCATGTCTCTGTATACTGTGTGTCTAATGTCTCTATATACTGTCTGTCTATTGTCTCTGTATACTGTGTGTCTAATGTCTCTGTATACTGTGTCTAATGTCTCTGTATACTGTGTGTCCAATGTCTCTGTATACTGTGTGTCTAATGTCTCTGTATACTGTGTGTCTAATGTCTCTGCATACTGTGTGTCTAATGTCTCTGCATACTGTGTGTCTAATGTCTCTGCATACTGTGTGTCTAATGTCTCTGCATACTGTGTGTCTAATGTCTCTGTATACTGTGTGTCTAATGTCTCTGTATACTGTGTCTCTAATATCTCTGTATACTGTGTGTCTAATGTCTCTGTATACTGTGTGTCTAATGTCTCTGTATACTGTGTGTCTAATGTCTCTCTATACTGTGTGTCTAATGTCTCTGTATACTGTGTGTCTAATGTCTCTGTATACTGTGTGTCTAATGTCTCTCTATACTGTGAGTCTAATGTCTCTGTATACTGTGTGTCTAATGTCTCTGTATACTGTGTGTCTAATGTCTCTGTATACTGTGTGTCTAATGTCTCTGTATACTGTGTGTCTAATGTCCCTGTATACTGTGTCTAATGTCTCTGTATACTCTGTCTAATGTCTCTCTATACTGTGTCTAATGTCTCTGTATACTGTGTCTAATGTCTCTGTATACTGTGTCTAATGTCTCTGAATACTGTGTCTAATGTCTCTGTATACTGTGTCATGTCTCTGTATACTGTGTCATGTCTCTGTATACTGTCTAATGTCTCTACACTCTGTCTAATGTCTCTACACTCTGTCTAATGTCTCTACACTCTGTCTAATGTCTCTACACTCTGTCTAATGTCTCTATACTCTCTGTAATGCGCCTATACTGTGTCTAATATGTCTATACTGTGGGTAATGTCTGCATACTGTCTGTAATGTGTGTATACTGTGTGTATAATGTGTGTAATCTCTGCATACTGTCTGTCTATACAATGTCTCATGTATGTATATACTGTGTGCTTCTCTCCTCACCCCTCCACCACTAAGCCGCTTCTCTCCTCACCCCTCCACCACTGACCCGCTTCTCTCCTCACCCCTCCACCACAGACCCCCATCTCTCCTCACCCCTCCACCACTCACCCGCATCTCTCCTCACCCCTCTACCACAGAGCCGCATCTTTCCTCACCCCTCCACCACAGAGCCGCATCTCCCCCTCACCAACCCCTCCACCACAGAGCCGCATCTCTCCTCACCCCTCCAACACAGAGCCGCATCTCTCTCACCCTCCACACAGAGCCGCATCTCTCCTCACCCCTCCACCACAGAGCCGCATCTATCCTCACCCCTCCACCACAGAGCCGCATCTCTCCTCACCCTTCACCACAGAGCCGCATCTCTCCTCACCCATCCACCACAGAGCCGCATCTCTCCTCACCCCTCCACCACAGAGCCGCATCTCTCCTCACCCCTCCACCACAGAGCCGCATCTCTCCTCACCCCTCCACCACAGAGCCGCATCTCTCCTCACCCTCCACCACAGCCGCATCTCTCCTCACCCTCCACCACAGCCGCTTCTCTCCTCACCCCTCCACCACAGAGCCGCATCTCTCCTCACCCCTCCACCACAGAGCCGCCTCTATACTCTACTACCCACAGAGCCGCCTCTATACTCTGCTACCCACAAAGCCGCCTCGATACTCTGCTACCCACAGAGCCGCCTCGATACTCTGCTACCCAAAGAGCCGCCTCTATTCTCTGCTACCCACAGAGCCGTCTCTATACTCTGCTACCCACAGAGCCGCCTCTATACTCTGCTACCCACAGAGCCGCCTCGATACTCTACTACCCACTGACCCGCCTCTATACACACAATTCATTTCACCAAACTCCCGATGCAATTGCATCGGGCCTTTTTACTAGTTATTAATAAGTGTGACTCCTAGACTAGTAAAGCCTATGCAACATGTGCAAGGGCTGCTAGAAATTATAAGGGACTCCAACACACCCTGGAAGACACATAAAGGAGAGCCTAAGGACACCCTTTTTTCCCATAACTAAACAGTAAGGTCTCCAAAACTAGTAAAGCATATGCCATATGTTCAAGGAGGAACTTCAATACACCCAAGACACATAGAGGGTGGTTGCATACATTTGTTTTCCCATTATTATGGAGTGGAACTCCTAAAGCCTATACACTATATGCAGGGCTGCCAAAAGTAAAAAGGACAACTGCAAAAGGATGTAAAAGCCCATACAGGGTCTTATCTCTGTGACTAGTAAAAAGGCCCGATGCAACTGCATCGGGAGTTCGGTGAAATGAATTGTGTGTATAGAGGCGGGTCAGTGGGTAGTAGAGTATCGTGGCGGCTCTGTGGGTAGCAGAGTATAGAGGCGGCTCTGTGGGTAGCAGAGTATAGAGGCGGCTCTGTGGGTAGCAGAGTATAGAGGCGGCTCTGTGGGTAGCAGAGTATAGAGGCAGCTCTGTGGGTAGCAGAGTATCGAGGCAGCTCTGTGGGTAGCAGAGTATCGAGGAGGCTTTGTGGGTAGTAGAGTATAGAGGCGGCTCTGTGGTGGAGGGGTGAGGAGAGAAGCGGCTGTGGTGGAGGGGTGAGGAGAGAAGCGGCTGTGGTGGAGGGGTGAGGATAGATGCGGCTGTGGTGGAGGGGTGAGGAGAGATGCGGCTCTGTGGTGGAGGGGTGAGGAGAGATGCGGCTCTGTGGTGGAGGGGTGAGGAGAGATGCGGCTCTGTGGTGGAGGGGTGAGGAGAGATGCGGCTCTGTGTTGGAGGGGTGAGGAGAGATGCGGCTCTGTGGTTGAGGGGTGGGGAGAGATGCGGCTCTGTGGTGGAGGGGTGAGGAGAGATGCGGCTCTGTGTTGGAGGGGTGAGGAGAGATGCGGCTCTGTGGTGGAGGGGTGAGGAGAGATGCGGCTCTGTGGTGGAGGGGTGAGGAGAGATGCGGCTCTGTGGTGGAGGGTTGAGGAGAGATGCGGCTCTGTGGTGGAGGGTTGAGGAGAGATGCGGCACTGTGGTGGAGGGGTGAGGAGAGATGCGGCTCTGTGGTGGAGGGGTGAGGAGAGATGCGGCTCTGTGGTGGAGGGGTGAGGAGAGATGCGGCTCTGTGGTGGAGGGCTGAGGAGAGATGCGGCTCTGTGGTGGAGGGCTGAGGAGAGATGCGGCTCTGTGGTGGAGGGGTGAGGAGAGATGCGGCTCTGTGGTTGAGGGGTGGGGAGAGATGCGGCTCTGTGGTGGAGGGGTGAGGAGAGATGCGGCTCTGTGTTGGAGGTGTGAGGAGAGATGCGGCTCTGTGGTGGAGGGGTGAGGAGAGATGCGGCTCTGTGGTGGAGGGTTGAGGAGAGATGCGGCTCTGTGGTGGAGGGGTGAGGAGAGATGCGGCTCTGTGGTGGAGGGGTGAGGAGAGATGCGGCTCTGTGGTGGAGGGCTGAGGAGAGATGCGGCTCTGTGGTGGAGGGCTGAGGAGAGATGCGGCTCTGTGGTGGAGGGGTGAGGAGAGATGCGGCTCTGTGGTTGAGGGGTGGGGAGAGATGCGGCTCTGTGTTGGAGGGGTGAGGAGAGATGCGGCTCTGTGGTGGAGGGGTGAGGAGAGATGCGGCTCTGTGGTGGAGGGGTGAGGAGAGATGCGGCTCTGTGGTGGAGGGGTGAGGAGAGATGCAGCTCTGTGGTGGAGGGGTGAGGAGAGATGGGGGTCTGTGGTGGAGGGGTGAGGAGAGAAGTGGGTCAGTGGTGGAGGGGTGAGGAGAGAAGCGGCTTAGTGGTGGAGGGGTGAGGAGAGAAGCACACAGTATATACATACATGAGACATTGTATAGACAGACAGTATGCAGAGATTACACACATTTTACACACAGTATACACACATTACAGACAGTATGCTGACATTACACACAGTATAGACATATTAGACACAGTATTAGCACATTACAGAGAGTGTAGAGACATTAGACAGAGTGTAGAGACATTAGACAGAGTGTAGAGACATTAGACAGAGTGTAGAGACATTAGACAGAGTGTAGAGACATTAGACAGAGTGTAGAGACATTAGACAGAGTGTAGAGACATTAGACACACAGTATACAGAGACATTAGACACACAGTATGCAGAGACATTAGACACACAGTATGCAGAGACATTAGACACACAGTATACAGAGACATTAGACACACAGTATACAGAGACATTAGACACACAGTATACACAGACATTAGACACACAGTATGCAGAGACATTAGACACACAGTATGCAGAGACATTAGACACACAGTATGCAGAGACATTAGACACACAGTATACAGAGACATTAGACACACAGTATACAGAGACATTAGACACACAGTATACAGAGAAATGAGATAGACAGTATACAGAGACATTAGACACACAGTATACAGAGACATTAGACACACAGTATACAGAGACATTATAGAGAGTAGACAGGCATTAGACACAGATTGTATACATACATTGGTGCGGGTGGGACGGGCGGTGACGTCATCAATACAGTGCGCGGGTGTGGTCGGCCTGCGGTCGCACTGTGTGGTGTGTAGTGGGAGGTGGGCGGTAATTGCGGGTGGCGGCGCGTGTGCGCGAGGCGGTGGTCGGCGCTGGGCGGGAATTGTGGGGGAGCGGGAGGATGTGGCGGGGGAGCGGGGGAGCGGCGGGGAGCGGGAGGATGTGGTGGGTCAGCGGGTGAGCGGCGGGCGGTTGTGTGGCGCCAGGATGTTTGCGCTTCCGGTCAGTGTCGGCGGCTCGCGATGGCGCATGTGCGCCATCGCTTGCGATAGCGGCACAGTGGGCGGAAGTGCAAAACTGGCGATTATGTATACAAATATAGACACACACATATATACAGCATACACACACATACATATACAGTGTACACACACATACAGTATATACACACAGACATATACAGTATACACACACAGTATACACACACATATACAGCATACACGCACATATACAGTATACATGCACATATACAGTATAGACACACACATATACAGTATACAGACATATACAGTATACACAGACATATACAGCATACACGCACATATAGAGTATAGACACACATATACAGCATACACACACATATACAGTATACACACACATATACAGTATACACACTGTTATATAGACACATATACAGTATACACTGTGTGGTCATGTGGCCCCTCGCCGGGTGCATCACACAGGTTATCAATGCAGGTCTCTGTTCACATGGGCCAGTTTTCCTGATTGTGTGAGCTGTGTGAAACCTGTCCGATGTACAAGGGGTTAACAGCTGAAGGGTTTTCATGAGCTGAGTAAAACAGCTGAGTGTGAGTGCTGAAGATCCGATACATTCATGAGCCTAATGAGCGGCTGAACCTGTGGGGATGAGTGCTTTGCTGGGCTAAACCTGAATGGTGCACAGGGGGTTAATCACATTTCAGGTCTGTGTGTGAGTGAAGAGGTGCTGATTGACTCACTGTGTTGCAGCTGTGAGTGAGCAGCCTGGATAAGAACCTGCCAGGTGTCTGAGTGAGGAGAGGACGATGGGAGTCAGAAGTCCAGACCACTGCCATGTGAGGAGGTGCTGGAAGTGATCCGTCCCCGGTGGGGGAAGTGATGGGAGCCTGCCAACTCCATGCTGGTGGCACAAAGATGCGTGCATGCCAGCAAGTGTCCAGGACCGAGGACAGCTCAAGGGCCAGGCAGTCATATGTGTGATGAGGACCGAGGATGGCTCAAGGGCCAGGCGGTCAGATGTGCGGTGTGAGAGACCGAGTACGGCTCAAGAGCCAGGCGGTCACAGCCGACTTTGGGACTGACTGAGTCATGATATGGTCCCGTTGATCCAGATGTAAGTGTCCCGGATCCCGGTGGATCCGTGGAGGTCTTGTGTTTACTGAGTGACAGGGTTCCTGGTACTATTGTGGGCCTGAGTATGTAGCATATGGGTTTATGTAAAAATGCCATGAATGCTGTGTCATGCGTGAGTCATAATGGTTCATCAAAAAGTGCCATGTGTGATGACTCGTGTGTAATAGGATGGGGAATGATCCCTGTCAGGGTGATAGACGGTGATAGCCGTCTTTAGAACCAGACTGAGGTCTGCAAGGGTCGGTGGGTGACGCCTTGAAGTTCTGGGGAAAACGTATGTGAATGTCCTGTAATGTAATGTCATATAATGCAATGTAAGGATATGCATATTATATGTGAAAATGGAAATACAGTGTTATGGTTTATGTATTGAAAGTGGTTTATGACCGAAATTAATAAATCCGCTGGTTATGTTACGTTGAAATGTAGTCTCTGCTGTCATTTTCCCCGTGCCAAGTGGGTTCCCCTAGGGCGCTACCTCACAACTGTTATATGCACACATACACAGTATATACACAGTTATATACACACATATACAGTATACACACTGTTATATACACACATACACAGTATACACACTGTTATATACACACATACACAGTATACACACTGTTATATACACACACATACAGTATACACACTGTTATATACACACTGTGAGACATGCCGGCACTATGGCACGTGGCTGGCATGACTCACGTGACCGGTGGTAATGTGGGATTGCTAAACCCTGCAGCATGCACAGGGTAAGTGCAGGTTGGCTTGATAGCAGCACACACGGGGTTAACTGCTGCTGCTGAAAGCTGAGGTCTGTGTAAAGGAGTAATTACAAAACACACTGGATTGCACCTGTGGGAGAGGCCAGTTTTTGCACAAGCCTGCAAAGGTGCAGGACATATGTGGTGAGTCTCCCTATATCCTGCAAAGGGGAGCAGGACATGCCATGCTGGGCAGGGGCCTCAGCCTGGGGACACCGAAAGCCTCTCTGTGTATGAGACACATGTGAGTGGAAGCATTACAGTGTTTATGTGTTTTGACTGGAAGGGAGAAGCCCTCCAGTCTGTAGTTAGGATTTCATCCTGTTTAGTTAGAGCCGGACAGGCAAGGATTTATTTTGTTGCTGTTTTTGTTGCTTTCTGTTTTTGCTGTCACCTGAATAAATGTGACCCAGCATCAGTTGCACACGGATCTCTGCTTGTCCGCCTGAGTTGAATGCAGAAACTACGTGCCCTTCGGTCCCAGTAAAGACGATCCCTGAGCGTGTTACCACAACACATACACAGAATACACACTGTTATATACACACACATATAGAGTATAGACACTGTTATAAAGACACATTCACAGTATACACACTGTTATATACACACACTGTTATATACAGAGACATTATGTACAGTATACATACACACATATACAGTATAGACACACATACAGTATAGACACACACATATACAGTATAGACACACACACATACAGTATACACACACATACAGTATACACACGCATATAGAGTATTCACACACATACAGTATACACAGACACATACAGTATATACACACACATATACACAGTATACACACACACATACAGTATAGACACACATGCAGTATACAGACACATATACAGTATACACACACATGCAGTATACAGACACATATACAGTATACACACACATACAGTATACACAGACATATACAGTACAGACACACATATAATCTCACTCTTCAGTGCAGGAGACTTTGTATGAAGAAGCCGCAGATCTCCTCTATCTCTGTGTGATCACAGCTGTCTCCTGAGATCTGCAGCATTTGCGGTCCCCTGGAAACTACATCTCCCATCATGCACCGCGGCTCCTCCCCTGTAGACTACATGTCCCAGCGTCCCTTGCGGTAGGATACTTCACCGCTGTACACTGGGAGGAGCCGCGGTGCATGATGGGAGATGTAGTTTCCAGGTGACAGGAAATGCAGCAGAGTTGAGGAGACAAATATACATAATCACCATATATGTACATACGTGTGTATTGTGTATTTAGCTACTTACATAGCTGGGGAGCGGCGGGGAGCAGGAGGATGTGGCGGGCTACGCGACTGGGCTGATAGGAGAGTTGTGGCGGCGGACACTGCTCGCAGTGGCGCAATGCATTGTGGGTTTCGGCTACAGTGCCCGAATTTCAAACTGCGGATTATATAAATAGATACACAGTTGTGATGTGACTAATGTCACTACTCACCTGGAATGATTGTGTGACACACAACCAGTAAAAAGTGCATGGAATGGCTGCTGCAGGATTCATAATCCATGTGCACTTTGGTAGCCAAACGAATCCAAAGGAAAATTGTGTAAATGATCCGTGCTGCCGTATGATGAAAAGGACCACTAGAGGGAATTAGACAATGGTGGCTTTAAACATTCAATGAATGAATAAAGCCACCATTGTTTGATTCACTCCAGTGGTCCTTTTCATCATACTTCGGCACGAATCATTTGCACAATTTTCCTTAGGAAAAGTTAGAAGGAGGAATTCCAATACTCCCTGGAAGACATATGGAGGAGGGTCTCAGAAATGTTTCTTCCCATGATTAAAGTGAACCAGTTACCAGATTTTTCTCAAACAAACTGTGGCCACCAGCAGTAAAGACCTTAAAGTATATGCAGCACTTTGGAATGCTGTATATAAGTTTCCAGACCAATCTACATAATGTAAGAACAGCTTTTTTTGTATTTACCTGTGGGGCTATCCAGGGTGTTGTTGATCTTGATCTGACACTTTCTTTCTTCTTGTGATTGGTGTCCTTCTTCTCTGCTTTGAGTGGGTGAAATGTCCCATGTCCTCCATTGTGCTCCTGTGCATGTGTACTTTTCCTTGCTCTGCTAAGGTCAGAGAGAAATACTGTAATGCGCAGGCGTAGTACAAAGAATGCCTGTGTAGTGCACATGCGCGGGCGGTCTTTGACCTTTCTCCATGCCTGAACATTACAGTACTTTGCTCTACTCATAGTAGCGCAGAGAGAAATGCGCAGAAGTACAATATAGGAGACTGTGTTTGGGTGAGGTAACACACATTGATGACATATGCCTGAGAGTGCTTGTGGTGGTCAGGCTTGTAGTGTTCAGATCTTCTCACAGCAGAGCTTGCAAATTACCTTTTTTTTATTGCCCAAACTCTCTGTAAAAAAAACACCACTGAGGAACAGCTAACCTTTTGTAATGGGAACTTTCTGTGCGTGGGTGCTCTGGGGTGCAGTTGCCCGCCCTCTCTCTCTTGTCACCCCCTCTGCACTGCTGTCCTCACTTTGCATAGCACCTTACCTGGTTGGGTCAGTGACTTCATCGTCCACCACCTTATCTTCCACTTCTGCACTCTGGTCCTCTTCCTGACTTGTGGCATTAACAACATTTGATGGCAACTGTGTCTCATTATCATCTACCTCTTGAGATACTAATTGCCATTCCCCACTGTCATCTTCTTCTGACTGTGGTTTCGCAAATATTTGGGCAGCACAGCACTCCATCTCATGTCTTTCTTGAAATGTGCAGGGCAGGGGGCCAGAATCAATAAATGGAAATGTAAAGAGCTCTTTGGTTTGTGAGTGTAGGATCACTTGTCTTTGGGGACTTGCCATGGTAGGAGGAAGGAGGATTAGTTTAAGAATGATGTTGTCTAGACTCTTAGCTAGTGAGACTGGACTGTGTGGAAGACAAGATGGAGCTGTGAGTCATACTGGAAACATTATCAGACATTCAACCGACCATCTGTTTGCACTGTTCTGGCTTCAAAAGTGATGTCCCACACCCCTCTGTCAAGTGGGACAGGAAGCTAGGTCAAGTGGATAAGTGTATTTCTTGTTCTCCTGCAGAAGGCACAGTTTCACCTTCTAGACTTTTGCATATTAAATTAGGTATGTGATATATGGCTGCAAACATTCCGGTATTAATAGTGAGTAGAATAAATGTAGCCATGACAATTGACTTTTGGTTTTAGGGTGCAGTAGCAAAAAGTATAAGGTTATAATCCTTTTTTATATGCCTCTAATGCAAACCTATCTGTCCTCCAGTAGTTATGTGTACAGTGAATGCAGCTAACAGGGGCTAGCATTATTAAGGAATATAATAAATGTAGCCCTAAAAAGTACTTTTGGTTTTAGGATGTAGCATTGAAGACTGTAAAGCTATAATCCCTTTTTACATGCCTTTAATTCTAACATAAGCCTCCTCCAGTAGATATCACTACAGTGAATGCAGCTATTAGTGGTATTGTTAGGGAATAGAACAGAGGTAGCCCTGACAAAGGACTTTTGGTTTTAGGGGGGAGAAGCAAAGACTGTAAGATTTATAATCCCTGCCTAGATATCTGTAATTCATACCTATCCCTCCTATGTTACTATATCTACAGTGAATGCAGCTAACAGTGATGTTAATAGGGAATAGCAAAGATGTAGCCCTCACAAAGGACTTTGGTTTTAGGTTGCATCAGCAAATACCATAAAGTTATAAACCCTGCCTAGATGCATCCAATCCTATTCTATCGCTCCTCCAACAGCTATCCCTACAGTGAATGTAGCTAGTGATATTATTAGGAAATTGAATAAATGTAGCCGTGACAAAGGATTTTTGGTTTTAGGTTGCATTAGCAAAGACTAAAAAAATGTTATCCCTGCCTATACACCTCTAAACCATATTTCAAAATATTATGCAAATTAGTTTTAAGTGTCATATGTTTTTTTTTTTTTAATGAAACCTATTGATGGTATTCATGAAAAAAGAAGGTGGTACTCATTGGACCGGTGAAGACAGAATTCTTTATTCCAGTCACAGTTTTACATCAGGTAGAGGGTGCGGGGAGGGAGGTGCTGGGATGACGGAGCCCGTTTTCGAGTAGTGCTTACACTTCAACAGATCCTGTGTACAATGATGCAGGCTCTCGTCTTACCTATTGAAAGGTGGTGATTCCAGAGTCCTGCACCTGACACTGATTGGAGGACAAGTGATTGAGGATAAGCTAACAAGTTAATCTAAACTACAGATTTATAATAAACTAGATGGCGGCCCGATTCTAAAGTAGTAAATGCGGCAAAGTTGGCTTCAACAGTTACAGCAAATGCATCCACAAAAAAACACTTGTAGCCATGGTTTTTGCGGTCTAAACTACTGAAACCAAGTTGCCGCATCTGCTGCAAGTGAACCACAAATTTCATATATATTACATACGACTTACAGCAAGTGAGTTGTAGCTCAGCCCTTGCACAGCAAGTCCAAAAATTGTGCTATTTGCACTCTAACTTCCATAAATAGCAGTAAAACACAGATGTGAAAACTAAATCTCTATTCTTTCCTTATCTATCTAAATAGGTACCTCTCTATCATTTATATGTACAGAACACACCTCGAGATAGAGATGTGTGTGAACAGCTGTCCCACCCGTCTCTTAGCTGTTCACAAAAACCTTACCCTGTTTAAAAACAAAATGAAATCTCTCAGCAGCTATACTGCTGGAGCTTCAAAACAGGTTCCTATCACCAAATACAGTCATTTGGATGATACACATCTACCATCTTCTACTAAATGTGTGTTCATATACATATACTATCTACTTATATAATCGGGAGTTGGGCACTGTAGCCCAATCCCAACATGCTTTGCGCGGGACTGCGAGTGATGACGCGCAGCGTCATCACGAGCCGCAGACCCGCACTACTCTAAAAAAAAAAAAAAAACCTCACCTCTACCCGAGCCCGCGCTGTCTCCCGCCCTCTCCCGCCGTCTTCTGCCGTGTTCCGCTAGGCTCCCGGTGGCTGTGCAGGCTCCCGGTGCCTCCAGTGATCTTCTATCTACTGAGACTGAAGGACCTGTGGTGATGTCAGAGTCACGTGACACCAGCTTACTCCAGGCAAATCGCGGCTCACGTGACTCTTACATCACCACAGGTCCTTCAGGCTCAGTAGATAGAAGATCACTCCAGGCACCGGGAGCCTGCACAGCCACCGGGAGCCTAGCGGAACACGGCAGAAGACGGCGGAACACGGCAGAAGACGGTGGGGGCTCGGGGTGAGGTGAGCATAATCTTTTTTTATTTTTTTTAACCCCTGCCTTGCACGAGCGCACCACAGACACCTGTATACTCCACCACCACACACGCCTCTACACTCTGCCACCACCACACACGCCTGTATACTCCACCACCACACACGCCTGTATACTCTGCCACCACACACGCCTGTACACTCTGCCACCACACACGCCTGTACACTCTGCCGCCACCACCACACACGCCTGTACACTCTGCCGCCACCACCACACACGCCTGTACACTCTGCCGCCACCACACACACCTGTACACTCTGCCGCCACCACACACGCCTGTACACTCCACCACACACGCCTGTACACTCTGCCGCCACCACCACACACGCCTGTACACTCTGCCACCACCACACACGCCTGTACACTCTGCCGCCACCACACACGCCTGTACACTCTGCCGCCACCACCACACACGCCTGTACACTCTGCCGCCACCACACACGCCTGTACACTCTGCCGCCACCACACACGCCTGTACACTCCACCACACACGCCTGTACACTCTGCCGCCACCACCACACACGCCTGTACACTCTGCCACCACCACACACGCCTGTACACTCTGCCGCCACCACACACGCCTCTACACTCTGCCGCCACCACACACGCCTCTACACTCTGCCGCCACCACACACGCCTGTACACTCTGCCGCCACCACACACGCCTGTACACTCTGCCGCCACCACACACGCCTCTACACTCTCCCACCACCACACACGCCTCTACACTCTGCCGCCACCACACACGCCTGTACACTCTGCCACCACCACACACGCCTGTACACTCTGCCGCCACCACACACCCCTGTACACTCTGCCGCCACCACACACGCCTGTACACTCTACCGCCACCACACACGCCTGTACACTCTGCCGCCACCACACACGCCTGTACACTCTGCCACCACCACACACGCCTGTACACTCTGCCACCACCACACACACCTGTACACTCTGCCGCCACCACAGACGCCTGTATACTCTGCCGCCACCACCACACCTGCCTGTACACTCTGCCACCACCACACACGCCTGTACACTCTGCCACCACCACACACGCCTGTACACTCTGCCACCACCACACACGCCTCTACACTCTGCCCCCACCACCACACACGCCTGTACACTCTGCCGCCACCACCACACACGCCTGTACACTCTGCCGCCACCACCACACCCGCCTGTATACTGTGCCGCCACCACCACACACGCCTGTATACTCTGCCGCCACCACCACACACGCCTGTATACTCTGCCGCAACCACCACACACGCCTGTATACTCTGCCACCACCACACACGCCTGTATACTCTGCCGCCACCAGCACAGACGCCTGTATACTCTGCCACCACCACACATGCCTGTATACTCTGCCACCACCACAGACGCCTGTATACTCTGCCGCCACCACCACACCCGCCTGTATACTGTGCCGCCACCACCACACCCGCCTGTATACTCTGCCGCCACCACCACACACGCCTGTATACTCTGCCACCACCACCACACACGCCTGTATACTCTGCCGCCACCACCACACACGCCTGTATACTCTGCCACCACCACACACACCTGTACACTCTGCCCCCACCACAGTGTACACTCTGCCCCCACCACAGACGCCTGTATACTCTGCCGCCACCACCACACCTGCCTGTATACTCTGCCACCACCACACACGCCTGTACACTCTGCCACCACCAGACACGCCTGTACACTCTGCCACCACCACACACGCCTGTATACTCTGCCACCACCACACACACCTGTACACTCTGCCACCACCACAGACGCCTGTATACTCTGCCGCCACCACCACACCTGCCTGTATACTCTGCCACCACCACACACGCCTGTACACTCTGCCACCACCACACACGCCTGTACACTCTGCCACCACCACACACGCCTGTACACTCTGCCGCCACCACCACACATGCCTGTACACTCTTCCGCCACCACCACACACGCCTGTACACTCTGCCGCCACCACCACACCCGCCTGTATACTGTGCCGCCACCACCACACACGCCTGTATACTCTGCCGCCACCACCACACACGCCTGTACACTCTGCCACCACCACACACGCCTGTATACTCTGCCGCCACCACCACAGACACCTGTATACTCTGCCACCACACAGATGCCTGTATACTATGCCACCACAGACACCTATATACTCTGCCACCACCACCACACACACCTGTATACTCTGCCACCACCACCACACACGCCTGTATACTCCACTACCCACAGACCCACCTGTATACTCTGCTACCCACAGAGCCGCCTGTATACTTTACTACCCACAGACTCACCTGTATAATCTCCTACCCTCAGAGCCGTCTGTATACTCTGCTACCCACAGAGCCCCCTGTATACTCTGCTACCCACTGGCCCGCCTGTATACACACAATTCATTTCACCCTGCTCCCGATGCAATTGCATCGGGCCTTTTTACTAGTCAAATATATAAAAGAAAATGCTGTAACCTAAAAAACGAACGACTATATATCTTAAATGACTATTTCCTATCTAAGTAATTATAATCTCTATATCTATAACTAAACTCATTTTTTTGGTATTTTTTTTATTCCTATACATCTATGGCTAAACTAATTTTTTTGGTATTTTTTGTTTAATTTTAAAGTGACTATGTATCTACACCTAACTATCTATCTAAAGAGTGTAACGTAAAATATCTTTATAAACAATATTTTTTGTGGAAACTTTGGGACTATTCGGAACTAATTTCCCTTGAGCTGGTGTATCCACCACTTGAACCTTGACATTGCAGAGTTGAATCACTCATGAAAAAGCAACATATAGTTGACCATGGCCAAATGCTGGTTCAGGTAGAAAAATACCAACTCGATGGAGTGTCTGGCCTTGCGATTTGTTAATGCTCATGGCAAATGCTGGCTTCACTGGAAACTGGCGGCGTCTTAATTTAAAAGGTAATCCTGTGTCAGATGGACATAAATCGATACATGGAATGAATACAATATTTCCAGCTGCTGACCCAGTAATTACTTTAGCTTCTATGATGTTGGGAAGCAAAGCAGTAACAATCAAGCGAGTTCCGTTGCACAGACCTTTTTTGGTGTTAAGGTTGCGTAATAGCATGATAATGGTGCCACTTTTAAGTTTGAGCCGATGTGAAGGCATTCCAGTTGGTGTAAGCGAATGTAAGAATTCCACTGGATATTGGTCAGGGTCATCAGATTCGTCAGCATCAATGGAATCATGACTGGTATATTCAGTGTAGTCACCATTCAGACGATCCATGATGTTGGAGTTAACATTATCAACATCCTCATTTTTAGGGCATAGAATTGCATGTGATGCCGCAATATTGATACTCTCATTGTTATTAATACCAATAGAAATGTTGTCTCCAAAGATATCACGTACTAAGCAGCCAGTGGAGAGCATGTCTGAAGGTATTTCGATGACATCATCTCCAAGGTTAAAATCATTGGTAAGTTCACCATTTCGCAGTTGAAGCAACCAAGTACTGTATTGTTGGTCAATGGAGCGCATGTTGTTAATGAGTGGCAGTCTAATGAAATGTTGCCAGTGTTGGGAATACTTAATGCAGCTATCTACAATATCAGTTCTGGTTCCGTGAGCGATGACAGGAAGGCATTGTCTAAAGTCTCCTCCCAGAACAATACCTTTAGCTCCAAATGGTGTTTGCTGTTTCTTGGAGACATGTGTTGTCATGACATCCCGTAAAAGTCTATCAATGACATGCAATGCATATTTAGAAAGCATTGTGCACTCATCATGATACATAGTTATGTATTCTGCAACTGTTTGGCTGCCTCTGTATCAGTTTTAATCCTTGAAACAGAGGTTTCATTGACAGGGATTGGAATGACATAGAGAGAATGGATTGTGCGTCAAGTAATTTGGCCGCAATTCCTGTTGTGGCAGCCGCTGACACAATGTGTCCTTCTCCCATTAGCTGATGTAGCAGTAGATGATATAAGTAGGTTTTTCCACTCCCACCAGGACCATCAATGAAAAAGCACTTTATGGTGTCAGAAGAGTCTTGTAAAGCTTGACTGATAGTATTATAGGCCAACAGTTGTTCGTCATTTGGAGTGGCTTTCATCTCTGCAGCTGTTTGTAGCTCAACATCCTTATTATACAGCGGGAGGAGGTGTGGTTTATTTACGGGTCGTGGTAAATGAAAATCTGTATAACTTTTCCCGTGACTTTTTAGAACATCTTGCACATCAGTCATAGCATAGCCTTCACAATTTATGCAGGCCTAGGTGTTGGAGTGGTATGCATGGCAGTAGTCCTGTAGAAAGTGTTCCTTGAATTCATCCCATAACTGCAGAGGATTAGCTGAAGGGCCAAAAATGCAGATATAGGCAAACATGTCCCGAAGCTGTGCTGGCATGTTGAGAATACAGGCATCTTGTAGCGTATTTTTCCATAGACTATCATCAAAGAGTAAGCCAAGGGCTAATGCTGCCTCTTTGAAGGTTTCATAAGTAACTCCGTTGACCGTTTTAATACTGTCAAAACTTGTAGCACCTTTCACGTGTAATAGCAACAATCGCAAGTAGTAGCGTTCTTGATCTTTGACACTGACGGTGTACATCCTTCCAATAACAGAGCCACCTCCTCGCTTTCTAAGTTCCCAAGAGCCTTCCTGCCAAACATAGTACTCTGGAATTTGCCGGTATAAATAGTTATGAGCATGTTGGTCATTGATATTAAGCTCAAAGTAGGCCATAAGAGTAGAATTCCGATGAAGTTCTTGTCGGATGTTAGCAATGGAGTCATCCCCATGAAAATAGAGTGACTGAGAATGAGGCAGATGTACGGCAAGGCGAATGATGCTATGCGATTGCTTATGCATAGGATAAGCAAAAATGTGCCAAGCTGCCTCTGGTGCACTAACATATCTGGAATCCATAAATTGATGTGTTTCATCATGGTTAATGTGAGTCTGGCAAATGTCAAGGTTGGCTTTGTCATGGCCTTTGTAGACATATTTAAACAAATATTTGACACTTTGAATTGAAGCACAAACTTCCACATTAATATGGCACCTGTATTTCAAGAGTAGGAACGGATTGTATGGAACTACCCAAGAATTGTCAATTGTTTTAGAGTGGTGTTGAATGGAAGGGCCAAAGCTTCTGCGATAAATGGGATAGGCATCTTTAGCTATAATGGTAGATGTTTGAAAATCTTTAGGGAAACCTTTCGTACATTTGCCGAGATCCATACAGGGAGAATTGGGGTTGTGTTCTCCACAGGGCCCATGAATCATATGTTCCAAAACAATGTCATAAAGTTGAGGGTAGTAGTTAGCATCAGGAATTTCTGCCCAGACGATATTGTCGACATCCTCCTTAGTCCTTAATTTAGAGTTGCTATCTAAAATGATTAAAATGTGTGCGTGTGCTAGACCACGTTTTTGGAATTCGATTACGTGCACCATAGCACAAACATTTCCGAACAATCCTTTGCTGATGTCTTGTAATAGAGCTTCTAACTTAATTTTGAACACACGTGCTACTAAATCAGGTCTGTGTTCCACACGCTGCCATGGCTGTAAATTAGTTGTAATCTCGCCCCATTTAGGATTGCAGGTCATAGTGATGAACAAATCAGGGCAACCGTACCTGGTGACAATAGCTATGGCATCCTGATAGCGTTGCTGCATGTTCCTAGGACTACCCTCAAAGGAGGAAGGTAAAATCACGGTTTTGCCAATGGGCATGCCTTTTTGGATGGATTTTTTTAATAAATGCTCTTGCAATACGCAGTAGTCCTCTACTTTCAAATCCTTTTGATGTTTGCGGATAAAATGTAGGCGATTTGCCTCGAGTTTGACATAAGCATCAACAATGTACTGTTGGGTGAGTTTGCCACCATTCAGTACTGGATTAAAGTGATGTCTTACAGATAGCATCTAGCAATAGTATTGCAGTTGTGTAATTCTGCGTGTACTTGGAGCTTGTTGTTTCATGTCATCATGCCAGCCTTGTTCTCCGTACGGAAAAAACAGTGGATAGAGGAGGCATCTAAATTGCTATGCAGAATGCTGATAGGTTTGGTTTTTGGGGCCAAAGGATTCTTAGGGTCAGGTTTTAAGTGAATTAAAATATCTCGATTGAATACATACAGCGCGCCTATTCTGATTGGTCGGCGCGCTGAACACGGCGACCAATCAGAATAGCGGCGCTCGCTATGCCGCCATATTTGAAATACACTGAGTACAGTGTATTTGAAGTATGGCGCCACACAGCGCGCCTATTCTGATTGGTCGCCTCGTTTAGCGCCCCAACCAATCAGAATAGGTGCGCTGTATGGCGCCATACTTCAAATACACAGACTACAGTGTATTTCAAATATGGCAGCATTGCGCGCGCCGCTATTCTGATTGGTCGGCGCCTTCAGCGCGCCGACCAATCAGAATAGAGGCGGGCGCTATGCCGCCATATTTGAAATACACTGTAGTGAGTGTATTTGAAGTATGGCGCCATACAGCGCGCTGCTATTCTGATTGGTCGGCGCGCTGAACGTGGTGACCAATCAGAATAGGCGCGCTATATGGCGCCATACTTCAAATACACTGACTACATGGCGCCTTAGAGCTCTCCACTATTCTGATTGGTCGCCGTGTTCAGCGCGCCGACCAATCAGAATAGCGCCGCTCTCTAAGGCGCCATACTTCAAATACACTGACTACAGCGCGCCGACCAATCAGAATAGCGGCGCGCGCTATGCCGCCATATTTGAAATACACTGAGTACAGTGTATTTAAAGTATGGCGCCATACAGCGCGCCTATTCTGATTGGTCGGTGCGCTGAACGCGGTGACCAATCAGAATAGTGGCGCGCTCTAAGGCGCCATACTTCAAATACACTGACTACAGTGTATTTCAAATATGGCGGCATTGTGCGCGCCGCTATTCTGATTGGTCGGCGCCTTGAGCGTGCCGACCAATCAGAATAGTGGCGGGCGCTATGCCGCCATATTTGAAATACACTGTAGTCAGTGTATTTGAAGTATGGTGCCATACAGCGCGCCTATTCTGATTGGTCGCCGCGTTCAGCACACTGACCAATCAGAATAGCGGCTCGCGGTGGGCGCTCCTGCGCCCACCGCTCGGGGATCTGGTGGGCGCTAAAGCGCCACCGCTCGCCGCCATCTTGGTCCACCCTGAGCGGGTGTAGTGCCCAAGCCACTTCTGTCGTGTGACGTCATTTTTGTCCCTTGAAGACGGAAGTGGCATCGGCTTTTATATATATATATGATGTATACCATATATACAAAGAATATTCTTCACTATTGATATTTTACCAAAAAGAATTAACTTTCAGTTAAAGTAGCTGAGCATTTCTGTTGTCATGGAGGCGGCAAGATCCTAAATAACACAGAGCAATCGTTCAACAACTCCTGAGCAACCAGAAGTGATAGGAACAGCACCGAGGTGTAGACCTACCCCGCAGATCTAAAGCCACAACTAATAATATGGCTAATGATTTTATTTATTATACTGTGCTAATCTTATTCTATCATTATGGGGTAAAAAAACCCATTTCTGGACGCCTTATTTTAAAAGATTATACCACAGAAGAAATTGTTTCATTTTTATATTCAATTTTTATAGTTTTGGCAGTGGGTAGTGATTTCCCTTATATTAACCCCTTCAGGACCCAGCCTATTTTGACCCTAAAGACCTTGGCATTTTTTGCAATTCTGACCATTGTCCCTTTATGAGGTAATATCTCTGGAACGCTTCAACCGATCCTAGTGATTCTGAGATTGTTTTTTCGTGACATATTGGGCTTCATGCTAGTATTAAATTTAGGTCGATAATTTTTGCGTTTATTTGTGAAAAAATCAAAAATATGGCAAAAATTTAGAAAATTTTGCAATTTACAAATTTTGAATTTTTTTTATGCTAAACCAGAGTGTTATGTGACACAAAATAGTTAATAAATAATATTTCCCACATGTCTACTTCACATCAGCACAATTTTGGAAAAAAAAAAAATTCTTGTTAGGAAGTTATAAGGGTTCAAATTTTTCATTTTTCAACCAAAATTTACAAAACCATTTTTTGTAGTGACCACATCACATTTGAAGTCCTTTTGAGGGGTGTACATGACAGAAAACACCCAAACGTGACACCATTCCAAAAACTGCACCCCTCAAGCTACTCAAAACTACATTCAAGAAGATTATTAACCCTTCAGGTGCTTCACAGGAACTAAAGCAAAGTGGAAACAAAAAATGGATATTTTAATTTTTTTTATCAAAAATGTTCTTTTAGCCTCAATTCTTTCATTTTCACATGGGCAACATGATAAAATGGATCTTAAAATGTGTTGTGCAATTTCTCCCGAGTAAATCGATACCTCATATGTTGTCATAAACCACTGTTTGGGCGCACAACAGGGCTCAGAAGGGAAGGAGCGCAATTTGAATTTTGGAGCTAATTTTATATTCAAAAAGTGAAATGGCGCTGCTTTCCTTCTGAGCCTTGTCGTACGCCCAAACAGTGGTTTATGACCGCATATGAGGTATCGATGTACTCAGGAGAAATTGCCCAACAAATTTTAGGATGAATTTTATCCTGTTGCCCATGTAAAAATGAAAAAATTTAGGCTAAAAGAAAATGTTTGTGAAAAAAAAAGTACTTTTTAATTTTCACAGGTCAATTTGTAAAGCACCTGAGGGTTCAATATGCTCACTACCCAGCTAGATAAGTTCCCTAGGGGGTCTAGTTTCCAAAATGGGGTCACTTGTGGGGGAGCTCCAATGTTTAGGCACACAGGGGCTCACCAAACGCAACATGGTGTCCGCTAACAATTTCAGCTGATTTCCATTCAAATTGTTAGCGGACACCATGTCGCGTTTGGAGAGCCCCTGTGTGCCTAAACATTGGAGCTCCCCCACAAGTGACCCCATTTTGGAAACTAGACCCCCCAGGGAACGTATCTAGATGCATAGTGAGCACTTTGAACCCCCAGGTGCTTCACAAATTGATCCATAAAAATTAAAAAGTACTTTTTTTGCGCAAAAATGTTTTTATTACATTAATTTGTGAAGCACCTGAGGGTTCAATATGCTCACTACCCAGCTAGATAAGTTCCCTGGGGGGTCTAGTTTCCAAAATGGGGTCACTTGTGGGGGAGCTCCAATGTTTAGGCACACAGGGGCTCACCAAACGCAACATGGTGTCCGCTAACAATTTCAGCTGATTTCCATTCAAATTGTTAGCGGACACCATGTCGCATTTGGAGAGCCCTTGTGTGCCTAAACATTGGAGCTCCCCCACAAGTGACCCCATTTTGGAAACTAGACCCCCAGGGAACGTATCTAGATGCATAGTGAGCACTTTGAACCCCCAGGTGCTTCACAAATTGATCCATAAAAATTAAAAAGTACTTTATTTGCGCAAAAATGTTTTTATTACATTAATTTGTGAAGCACCTGAGGGCTCAATATGCTCACTACCCAGCTAGATAAGTTCCCTGGGGGGTCTAGTTTCCAAAATGGGGTCACTTGTGGGGGAGCTCCAATGTTTAGGCACACAGGGGCTCACCAAACGCAACATGGTGTCCGCTAACAATTTCAATTGTTGGCAAACAGCAGGTTGCGTATGGAGAGCCCCTGTGTGCCTAAACATTGGAGCTTCCCCACAAGTGACCCCATCCAGATATAGAGCGTAATTACACATATCTGTACCGAGCCTTCGAGAAGGACAGGTCAACTTGTAACCTGGCCGTTCTGCAGAAAGGGATTTGTTGTAGCACACTGGAATGAGACCCCAAAGCCATGGTAAAGACTAAGGGGGCACTTATCAGTGCAAGGTCCAATGTTCGGGTGTTGTGCGTGTGTGTGTGTGTGAGTGATGTTGTGTATGTCATGCTGGTGTGGGTGAGTTGTGTAGGAAAGGTCAGTATGTCAGTCTGGGGACGTGTGATGAATTTTAAAGCATTCATTCAAACACAGTCCTGGTTTGTCAGGACACGTTTCACATTGGAAACGAGTTTCCTTTCTAATCCCCCTTTTATAGCAGACCCGGCACTTTTTTCTTGTCCCCTCAGCTGGAAAATGTTGCCCTGGTACCACACGGGAAACTCGAGTTCCAGGGGTGCTGGGGCCCGCTTCTTCTTCACCTCCAAACATCAAGGCCTTGATCACCTTTTCCTGGAACTGGAGGAAGGTGTTGGTGGTCTGGCCTGCACATCGTGATAGCATGTATGCGTTATACATTGCCATCTGTATGATGTGCACGGCCAGCTTTTTATACCACACCTTCGTCTTCCGCATGGCACTGTAGGGCTGGAGGACTTGATCAGAAAGATCAACTCCCCCCATGTGCTTGTTGTACCCCAGGGCACAGTCCGGTTTGTAGACCTGTGCTGGGGTACCCCTAGTGGTGGTGGCCGTGGTGGTGGGACCATGGATTGTGGTCAAGAAAAGGACATCCCTTTTGTCCTTGAACTTGACCACAACCATGTTGCTGCTACATTGGGCTCTGCTTTCACCCTTTGGAAGCAGCTGCCCAACTAGCGTCACAGGGAGACCCCTCTGGTTTCTGCGCACAGTACCGCAAGCGGCGGTAGTTCTGGCAGAAAGGGACTGAAATAGTGGGATACTTGTATAAAAGTTATCAACGTATAGATGGTAACCTTTATCAAGTAGTGGGTGGATCAGATCCCACACTATTTTCCCACTCACCCCCAGAGCAGGTGGACACTCTGGGGGCTGGATCCTGGAATCCTTTCCCTCATACACTCTAAAGATGTGAGTGTACCCTGAGGTACTCTCACACAGCTTGTAGAGTTTGATTCCGTACCTTGCCCTCTTGCTGGGCAGGTATTGCCGGAAATGCAGCCTCCCTTTGAAGTGGATGAGGGATTCATCCACACAAATTTCCCTTTGGGGAACGTACACTTCAGCAAACTTGTTGCTGAAGTGTTCGATGACCGGGCGAATTTTGAATAGCCTATCAAAATTCGGGTCATCTCGGGGAAGGCTGTCCGCATTGTCCCTGAAATGTAAAAACTTGTGAATGACCTCAAATCGTGTTCGGGTCATTACCATGCCGAACACTGGAGTGTGATAGAAAATATCTTTACTCCAGTATTGGCGGATTTCTGGTTTCTTCACAATCCCCATGTGAAGTACCAGTCCCCAATATTTCAACATTTCTACTGAGTCAATGGGACTCCAAGTAGAAAATATGGAATTTGGGTTGGCGGCCACAAATTGTTGGGCGTACACATTAGTCTGCTCCACCATGAGACTCACAATGGCCTCAGAGAAATAGACTTTGAAAAAGTCTATTTCCCTGAGGTTTGCCATCTCAAATTGGATTCCTGATTGGGGAAGGAATTCAGGAATCCGTGGAGTGTAGTTTTCAGGGATGGAGGTCCAAACGGGGGCCCTGGTGCTAGGTTGGGAGTGACTAGCACCAGGTTGAGGATTACTCACAGTTGGCTGTGGGTCTTCCTCCATGGCCTCCGGCTCCTGTTCCTCAGGCTCCGGCTCCTCTTCCACGGCCTCCGGCTCTTCTCCCCAGTCTCCGGACGATGTCTTGTCCTCCGACGCCTTCTTGGTGGCGAGTCGGTGTCACTGGAGGAGGAAGAATGGGAGGAATAGAGGAACGTGGGGTCCTCTCCCTCACTATCAGCTTCGGAGGCAACAATAGCATATGCCTCCTCAGCTGAGTACACCCTTTCTGGCCGTGACGACTGGGACAAGCGGGACGGGCGGGACATTTTGTTTGTGTTGTGTGCGTGTGTAAAAAAAACCTAAACTTTATTACAGTGTGCGTGTACGTGTGTATGTGAAAGTGATTGGTGTAACTGTCTACTGCAGTCACATGTGGGGGCGGTCAGGCAGAGGGGGCGGTCAGGCAAAGGGGACGGTCAGGGGGAGAGGGCACAGGGGACAGTCAGGCGCAGGGGGTGCTCAGACGGAAGAGTCTGTCAGACAGAGGGGGCGCAGGGGACGGTCAGGCGGAGGGGGCACAGGGGACGGTCAGATGGAGAAGTCGGTCAGGCCGAGGGGACGCCTGGGCGCAGGGACGCTCGGGCAGAGGAGTCAGTGGCGGTCAGGCGGAGAGGGCGCAGGTGGCGGTCAGGCGGAGGGGACACTCGGGCGCAGGGGACGCTCGGGTGCAGGGGATGCGCTCAGGCAGAGGAGTCGGTGGTGGTCAAGCGGAGGGGGCACAGGGGACGGTCAGGCGCAGGTGGCGGTCAGGCGGAGGAGTCGGTCAGACGGGAGGGTGCGCAGGTGGCGGTCAGGCGCAGGGGACGGTCAGGCGGAGGGGGCGCAGGGGACGGTCAGGCGGAGGGGGCGGTCAGGCGGAGGGGGAGTAGTCAGGTGGAGTAGTCGGTCAGGTGGAGAGGACGCTCGGGCGCAGGGGATGCCCAGGCAGAGGAGTCGGTCAGGCGGAGGGGGCACAGGTGGCAGTTAGGTGGGAGTAGTCGGTCAGGCGGAGAGGACGCTCGGGCGCAGGGGATGCCCAGGCAGAGGAGTTGGTCAGGCGGAGGGGGCACAGGTGGCGGTCAGGTGGAGTGGGAACAGGTGGCGGTCAGGTGGGAGTAGTCGGTCAGGCGGAGAGGACGCTCGGGCGCAGGGGATGCCCAGGCAGAGGAGTTGGTCAGGCGGAGGGGGCACAGGTGGCGGTCAGGTGGAGTGGGAACAGGTGGCGGTCAGGCGGAGAGGACGCTCTGGTGTAGGGGACACCCAGGCAGAGGAATCGGTGGCGGTCAGGCGGAGGGGGCACAAGGGACACTCAGGTGGAGGGGGCGCAGATGGCGGTCAGGTGGAGGGGACGGTCAGGTGGAGGGGAGGCAGAGGAGTCAGTCAGACGGGAGGGGGCGCAGGAGGCGGTCAGATGGAGGAGTCGGTCAGACGGGAGGGAGCGCAGGTGGCGGTCAGGCAGAAGAGTCGGTCAGACGGGAGGGGGCGCAGGTGGCGGTCAGATGGAGGGGATGGTCAGGCGGAGGAGACGCAGGTGGCGGTCAGGCGCAGGGGACGGTCAGGCGGAGGGGGCGCAGGGGACGGTCAGGCGGAGGGGGCGGTCAGGCGGAGGGGGCGCAGGGGACGGTCAGGCGGAGGGGGCGGTCAGGCGGAGGGGGCGCAGGGGACGGTCAGGCAGAGGGGACGGTCAGGCGGAGGGGGCACAGGTGGCCGTCAGGTGGAGTGGTCGGTCAGGTGGAGGGGGAACAGGTGGCAGTCGGTCAGGCGGAGAGGATGCTCTGGCGCAGGGGATGCCCAGGCAGAGGAGTCGGTGGCAGTCAGGCGGAGGGGGCACAGGGGACACTCAGGCGGAGGGGGCGCAGATGGCGGTCAAGCGGAGGGGACGGTCAGGTGGAGGGGGCGCAGGGGCGGTCAGGCAGAGGGGACGGTCAGGCAGAGGGGACGGTCAGGCAGAGGGGACGGTCAGGCGGCGGTCGGGCGCAGGGGTCGGTCGGGCGCAGGGGTCGCGCTTAGGCAGAGGAGTCGGTGGCGGTCAGGCGGAGGGGGCGCAGGGGACGCTCGGGCGCACGGGACGCAGGAGGGTGATCACTGGGGCAGGGGCTAGCAGTAGCGGGGGGGGGGGGCAGATCACAGAGGGGGTGTGTGATTACTGAGGGGTGATTACTAGTGCAGGGGATGGCTCTGCTGCTGCCTGCAATCAGCACCGGCTGGCAGAAGCAGGACACCAGCCGGTGGATGAAGACAGGAGGGAGCAGCAGAGGACACAGGTCACAATGGACGGGGAGATGGGGCGGGAGAGGAGATGGGGATAGAGAGGAGATCGGGGCGTGGGGTGAGAGAGGAGACCGGAGGGGGGGGAGAGAGGAGATCGGAGGGGGGGGGGGAAGGGAGGAGATCAAGGGGGGGAGATCGTGGAGGAGGGGGGCGGAAGAGGAGATCAGGGAGAGGAACAGAGGGGAGCGCACAGGGGAGCGCAGAGGTTACCGGTACCGGCGGTGGCGGCGGCGGCTCAGGCACACTCCGGGCACAGTTAGTGGCAGCAGCGGCGGCAGGGGGTCCACGCTCTTCAGCTTCCACGGACGGGATGAAGCTGAAGAGCGTGGTCAGCTATTGTAAATAACCCCCTCCACATCTGATTGGAGGACTAGCATCACATGGACGCTAGCCCCAATCAGATCTGGGGGGGTACACATAGGTCACATTCCCCCCAGCCAATGCCTGATGCTTCCAGCATCAGGCCATACCCTGATTGTAAATGTTTCACCAATTTCCATTGGTGAAATATTTCAATCATTACTATTGGGCATCTGACTTTTAACTGCCCAATCGGAGGGCTTCTAGCAACGGGGGGGCAAAACCACCCCCCGTAAGGTCATCTACAGGTCCTCACGGTCCTGCGGCTCTATTAACCCTTCACTGACCCCGGTTAATAGAGCCGCAGGAAGGGAAAACCGAGAGGACGCAGCATATGCGTCCAGGGTCGGGAACAAACTTGTTTTCAGGACGCATATGCTGCGTCCTGGGTCGGGAAGGGGTTAATGGGCAGAGGATACCATATATATATAATATATATATATATATATATATATATATATATATATATATATATATATACTGTATATATGCATACACAGTCATAAAAAACGTGGAGCATTCATCTATATACTATCATTTTAAATATTTATCAAAAAATATTTTCTATTCCTTGATAAAATATCTTATTTGAACAGATAATTGTTTTTCATAATAATAGATCTTTATGCACCTTTGTTTTACTGGAGATTTTAACATTTATGGGTAGGGTTTTAGAAAGATATAGACATGTCGATTTTATCACTCAGGCGATTTGCATCCTGAGCCTCGGTAGAAATGATCCACTTTGACTCGATTTGGAGCAAATGTCTGTCATTGTCACCTCCTCTAGGACGGGGATTGGGTTTTCTCCAATCCCATAAATGATAGTACATCTGGATTCCCCCATGTACATCCCTCATGTTTTGGATGAAATGTGGGCTTCCTTTTCCAGATTTTATCGAGTTATAGTGCTCCCTGAAGCGATGAAAAAGAGGTCTGATAGTTTTTCCGATATAAATTTTTTGCACAGGCAATGGATTGAATAAACAACCGCAGTTGTCCTGCAATTGATGTATGATTTTACCAGGTATACTGCACCATTTATCTCTACATTTGCACCTGATTTAAAAAATCTGCACTAAGGGCAATTTTTGCATTTAAAATTACCTTTAACCGATGGTAACCATGTGGTGGATTTTGTGACTTGTAAGTGTCTTTTCACTATTACGTCCCCAATGTTTTTACTTCGTCTGTAGGTGGTTATGGGTATGGTGGAATTAAGCATGGAACTATCTGACTGTACTATGTGCCAATGTTTTTTGATTGTAGACTTAATTAAAGGGAACCAACCACCCCAAATGACCCCCCCGGACTAATAATATCGTTCCCTACTTGCAGCACATACATGTGCTGCAAGGTTTTTTGCTAAAAAAACTGCTTTTTAAAACTTAAGATAATGCTTTAGAAACTTTATACCGAAGGGACGGGTGGGCGTTACTTACATGGGCCTAAAGCCGGGTTGCAGCTGCCATTCATCCTCCTGTGCTCGTCACATCAGTAACGGCCAGCCCTTTTTGCAGCGTCCCAGGCTGGTGCACGGGATGTCATGCCCGTGCACACGTCATCAGCTACAGCCGGGAAGCGGCGCTCTGACTTCCACAGCCGAGCGCAGGAAGTCAGAGCGCGCGCTCGCAACCCGGCTGTAGCTGATGACGTGTGCACGGGCATGACATCCCGTGCACCAGCCTGGGACGCTGCATAAAGGGCTGGCCGTTACTGATGTGACGAGCACAGGAGGATGAATGGCAGCTGCAACCCGGCTTTAGCCCCATGTAAGTAACGCCCACCCGTCCCTTCGGTATAAAGTTTCTAAAGCATTATCTTAAGTTTTAAAAAGCAGTTTTTTTAGCAAAAAACCTTGCAGCACATGTATGTGCTGCAAGTAGGGAACGATATTATTAGTCCGGGGGGGTCATTTGGGGTGGTTGGTTCCCTTTAAGTCAAAGACTAGACCGTATTTAAAATTGAAGAAGAATTTTTTTGGCATTTTTGTCGCTGTGAGGTACTACATCAATATTTTGAGGCTTATCCAGCAATATTGAATCTGTCTTTTTACGGGCTGTTTGTAAAAGTTTTTTTGGGTAGCCTCTTTGCTGGAAAGCTACTTGTAGCTCTTCAAATTGTTTGGTGTATCCACCCAACATATTATTTGTGCACTTCATTCACAGGAATTGGCTATATGGTAAGCATGTCCAGGTGTGAAGGGGATGAGCACTATTATAGTGTAAAAGTGCATTTGTCGCTGTCTTCTTTTTATATACGGATCTCTGAATTATACCCTCTGATATCTCCAATTTGACATCAAGAAATTCTAACGAATTAACCCCAAAGACTGAAGTAAAAAACATATTAAAAAGATTGTCCCAATTGAGGTAATTAATGAAGGAGTCAAATGTGGCTTTATCTCCATCCCAAATTATCAGAATGTCATCCACAAACCTCAAAAAGTATTTTATATGCTTCAGGAAGGGATTTCTTTCCGAGTAGATCATCTCTCTCTCCAATGTTGCGAGGTACAAATTTGCTAGGGTACATGCAACAGGGGTACCCATAGCGGTACCGACCTGTTGCACGTGCCATCTGTTCAAAAAAGTGAACGCATTGTGGACTAAAATGAACTCCAAAGCATCACAGATGAAATCTGTGACCTGATTATCCACCTTATTCTCATGTAAAATCTCACGTATTACCTGCACTGCCTTTTTCTGTGGAAGTTTAGTGTAAAGGCTTTCCACATCAATAGGTGCTAGATGAAAACCATCCTGCCACTCAACCTGATCCATAATCTGTACAAAGTGACCTGTATCCTTTACGTATGAGGGAATGCCTACTAGGAAAGGGTGAAGAAACCAATCTGTATACCTTGATAAGGGTTCAGTTAAGGAGCCTACCCCTGAGACTATTGGTCTCCCAGGTGGTTGTTTTTCATCTTTGTGGACCTTGGGCAGGTAATACCAATGTGGATGTTGGGGTGAGATCGGAAATCATTTTTCCCCTTCTGATTTGGATATTACCTGTAATTCCACATACTGTCTAAGCAAAGAACACAATTTAGTTTGGAACTTTACTGTGGGGTCAGACTTCAAAGGTCTATAAGTCACATTATTATTTAGTTGTCTGAGGCTTTCAGTGATGTATGCCTGCCTCGTCAATAGGACCACTCCCCACCTTTGTCCACACTCCTAAATACCACTTCTTCCCAATGGCTCATTATGTCTAATGCCCTCAGCTCATTTGGGGTTAAATTTTTAGTTGGTTGTGAATATATGAGGGCTTTTATATCCCTTTCCACCAAAACGGAAAAAAGATCAATGCCATTGCCAGGACTAATTGGAGGCATATATTGCGATGGTATTACTCCAATGAATGGAGGCCTGGAGACAGCACTGATCTCCATATTTTTATTCTCCGGATTGGTCATACTGAGTAATAACTCGATATCCGACTGTATTTTACTTCAGTAGAATCTTTAACAAAAAATCCTAGTGTACCAATATTAGGAGAGCAAGTATTAATTTTAGTAAATTCTTTACACTTCTGGTTGCTCAGGAGTTGTTGAACGATTGCTCTGTGTTATTTAGCATCTTGCCGGCTCCATGACAACAGAAATGCTCAGCTACTTTAACTGAAAGTTAATTCTTTTTGGAAAAATATCAATAGCGATGAATATTCTTTGTATATATGGTAAACATTCATTATAAATCTGTAGTTTAGATTAACTTGTAAGCTTATCCCCAATCACTTGTCCTCCAATCAGTGTCAGGTGCAGGACTCTGAAATCACCACCTTTCAATAGGTGAGACCAGAGCCTGCATCATTGTACACAGGATCTGTTGAAGAGTGAGCACTACTCGAAATGGGCTCCGTTATCCCGGCACCTCCCTTCCCGTACCCTCTACCTGATGTAATACCACGACTGGAATAAAGAAATCTGTCTTCACCGGTCCAATGAGTGCCGCCTTCTTCTTTTTTCATGGATAACATTGACTGTATCTTACGGCTGAGCAACGCTGGACCTGGTTCTGGGCCACAATTTAAATTGCAGCAATATAAGGTCCGTGCTCGGTTTTCTTTCTACATGCAAAATTCAACCATTGATGGTATTGTGTATCAGGGTGCTTTGGATCACTGAAATCAATCTCAGATACCTGTGATAATTAGTTTGGCAGTGAGTCCAATAAAAGGAAAACTGGATGCTCCACAATATTGAGCAGGCCACAGTTTTCAAGTAACAAGGGAAAGAAAAAGGATCTCTCTGCTGCCAAAAAGCAAAAAAGTGCAATGCCTTGGACAGGGGATGAAAACATTAGATATTGCACAAAAACTTAAGCGTGATCATCGTACTGCGAAGGGATTTGTGGCTGATTCTGAATACAGACGTGATCGTGCAGATAAAGGCAGGATGAGGAAGATTTCTGGCAGGCAAGTTCATTGGATCAAGAGAGCAGCTGCTGAAAAGGCCTTAAAAGCCAGCAAACAGATATTTGAAGCTGCTGGTGCCTCTGGAGTCCCTCGAACCTCAAGGTGTAGGATCCTTCAAAGGCTTGCTGTGGTGCATAAACCTACTATTCGGCCACCCCTAAACAGTGTTCACAAGCAGAAACGGTTGCAGTGGGCCCAGACATACATGAAGACTAATTTTCAAACAGTATTGTTTACTGATGAGTGCCGAGCAACCCTGGATGGGCCAGATGGATGGAGTAGTGGATGGTTGGTGGATGTCACCATGTCCCAACAAGGCTGTGATGTCAGCAAGGAGGTGGAGGAGTCATGTTTTAAGCCGGAATCATTGTGAAACAGCTGGTAAGCCCCTTTAAGGTTCCTGAAGGTGTGAAAATGACCTCTGCAAAGTCAAAAAACGAAGGCTTAGGGGTGATCTTATAATAATGTATAAATATATGAGGGGAAAGTACAGAGACCTTTTTAATGATCTTTTTACTCTTAGGCCTGAGACGGGGACAAGGGGGCATCCTCTACGTCTGGAGGAAGGAAGGTTTAATCATAATCACAGACACGGATTCTTTACTGTAAGAGCAGTGAGACTATGGAACTCTCTGCCACATGATGTTCTAATGAGTGACTCACTACTAACATATAAGAATGGCTTGGATGGCTTGGATGTCTTTCTTGAAAAATATAATATACCGGTTATATATACTAGATTCTTTGATAGGGTGTTGATCCAGGGAACTAGTTTGATTGCCATATCTGGAGTCAGGAAGGAATTGTTTTCCCCAATGTGGAGATTAGTGTTGCCACATGTTTTTTTTTTTTTTTGCCTCCCTCTGGATGAACATGTTAGGCTATGGGTTGAACTAGATGCACTTAAGGTCTTCCTTCAACCTTAAATACTAATTTACTATGTTACTATGTATATATAGAGTTTCTAACATGGTACAAAAAGCAAAATGTGCCTTCAGGAGCAAAATCATATTCATGCATGACAATGCAGCATCTCAAAGAATACCTCTGTGTCATTGGCTGCTATGGACATAAAAGGATATAAACTCATGGTGTGGCCACCATCTTCCCTGACCTCAACCCTACAGAGAACCTTAGGAGTATAATTCAGCAAAAGATCTATGAGGGTGGGAGGCAGTTCACATCAAAACAGCAGCTCTGGGAAGCTATTCTGACATCATGCAAAGAAATACAAGCAGAAACTCTCCAGAAAAACACAAGTTCAATGGATGCAAGAATTGTTAAGGCAATATCAAATAAGGGTTCCTATGTTAACATGTCACTTGGCCTATTAGGATGTTTTGGAGTTAAATAGCTTTTTATTTCAGTGAATGTGACCTCCTAAGGCTGCAAATTCAACAAATGAGCATTTTCAGTTCTTTCAAACATATCAATTGTTTAGAAAACTCTACTGTGCCTAATAATTTGGAACAGTGCATTTAGAGTTTTTTTTATTTTGAAGATTATACTGTTATCATTGGGAGGTTTCTTCAATAAAATTTGATGTATACTCTAACTGGTGATGACTTTTATTACACTGACTGTCGTTTGCACCGAACATTTAGGAAAATCAGAGAAAAAGAACATTTGCATAATAATTTGGAACATGGTGTAGTTGAAACCTTTCCCTCCTTCAGCAGCTACGGTATCTTTATAGTGAATGCAGCTAAGAGCAGTATTAATAGGGAATAGAATGGATGTAATAAAGGACTTTTAGTTTTAGGATACAGCAGAAAGGACAGTAAAACTATAATCCCTGCCTAGATGCTTCTAAACAAATCCTATCCTACCTCCAGCACCTAATCCTACAGTGAATGCAACTAACAATGGTGTTAATAAGGAATAGAATAGATGTTGCACTGACAAGGGACATTTGGTTTTAGGGTGCAGCAACAAGGATGATAAGGCTATAATCTCTACCACTTATTTACAAGTCCTTTTCATGTCAACTGTCATACTGTAGATAAGTATTTTACTAAATATTGTAAGGTAGCGAGCCGGGGGACTCGCTTGCTGCGTAATGACGCCAACACGTGTTTATAATTTTTCAAATGTCTACCCGTTTATTTCTTACCAGCATCAGTAACCGGGATAGTACATTAAACATTTAACATAAACACATCACATAATACTTTACCATGAACACTTCACATAATACATTACTTTCCACAATACATTACATAGAATATTGCACCTTTCCATTATAGTAACCCGGGACCTGTAACCACCTCTCTTTCCCCATTCGAGCTCTAACAACCGCTCCCGTGGTGGCTACAGCCTCTGGCCTATCTACCCATACCATACACATTTCACCATACATAAGTTATGTATCAACCATGACACTTCTAGGCTCAGAACAGGGATTGGCAAACCCTAGTAACCCGTGGGGCGAACCACACGTTACCCACTATGGGAGCCCTTCTAACCACTGCTTCTGACCTCTCATACACTACATTCATTCCGGTTCATCAGGTCCTTTAACTGACTGCTTGAGTCGGACCCAAGGGCGGCTATGCTCGCCTGGCACAATACATACATTTTGCCTCCCGAAGGGCTACATTCATACATTCCGGTTCATCAGGTCCTTTAACTGACTGCTTGAGTCGGACCCAAGGGCGGTTATGCCCGCCTGGCACAATACATACATTTGCTGGTCTATCACATAAGACATAAAACACATACATTTCAACAGGTCCTTTAACTAACTATTTAGTCGGACCTAATGGCTGCTCTGCCTGCCTTGCACAATCTACGCACAGGGCATACAGTTCACTCAGTCTACAGGAACTGCCTTCTTACCGGGCACAGATCCGGGTCTCGCTACCTGTGTCACAGGTCCACCATGCATCCCCACGGGCTCCTTCCCGGATGTGGGGCGAACCACGTCTGGACCAGCATCCACCGGATCAGCCACGGCTTCCCCCTCCAGGTGCTGTAACGACCCCAGTCCTGGCTACCGGCATGGAGCTAGCATGCTCCCTTCACCATCTCTCAACATGGCGGTATGGACTATCACTCAGTCCCTCACCCAGACTGGATCTGCATCTCTCTCTGGTCTGAGCTCATCTGCTCTGATCCCATCTGATCTCCCACTCAATCAGCTGGCAGGCTCTTATCGTGCCTGCCACGCCCACATGGACACACCCACTTGGCGGCTAGCAATTAGCCTTCTCTAGTTCCTACACAGCTGCTCATCTATGTGCCTGATCTCTACAGCTTTCACACAGCTTATGTTATCTCCCTGTGTTACGGGTCGGTTCACACAGTACATACAATGCTCTCAGCCGCTCATTGGTCTCATGAATATTTCAGCCATTGACACATTGGGTGCCGGACATGATTATACAACACACCTACGGTTCAACCCGGCTCATGTGCACAGGATCCTATACTAATCCTGCATGTGATGCGCCCCGGCCATGGGGACATGCCGGCGGTGCCTCACAATATCTTGCTATTCCAAATCCTTCTATAACTGGAGCTGCGCTTCTGGTCCCATGATTTCTAACTGAGAATCCTCTATCTTCCTGTGATGTCACATCAAAATCATCCTTCCATTTGGGGCTCTGGAAACAAATGAATGGGTCTGACTTGACATGTGAGTGGGCATGACTTCATTCAGTAGAGTTCACACTGCTCCTGTTCATGCTACTGCAGACACAGTTCTCCCTGCAGACACAACTCTTCCTGCAGACTTACCTCTAACTTGTATCTGTATTTATACATCAGTTTGCATATATACACACTGCTCTTGTACATGCTGCTGTAGACACAGCTCTACCTGCAGACACAGCTCAACCTTGTATCTCTATGTATACAGCAAGGTGTATATACTTTCACACACACTGCTGCATACCCTGAGTAATTCCATCTGTGTTCCATCTATATTATGTATAATTTCATATCTTTCTCCCTATTCACCCGTTATTCAGTAGAGGGTAGTAGTGAATAATCTTTACTACCAGGGCTGGTGTTCGGGTGCATTGTATATTTACTTACAGGGCCGTCATCAGGGCATGACAGCTCTGACAGCTGTGAGAGGCCTGAGGAGATTGACAGGAGAGGTGGCATGGAGGAGAGGTGAGGCGGCGGACCCCAATCTCCTCTGAGCCACTTCTCCTCACCCCTTTGGAAGGCTCTCTCCAGTCAATCTCCTCTGGGCCCAACCCCCTCACCTCTTCTGCGGGCCCTCAGATATTACTGCACAGCGCAGGCACTGGTAGAATGTGAAGGATGGAGCTGCTGTAGATGCTGGTGGTGAGTATTGTGTGTGTGGTTATGTGAGTATGACTGTGTGCGGCTGTGTGTGGATTTGGCTGTGTGTGTGTGTGTTGCTGTGGCTGATTGTGTTTGTGTGTGGCTGTGGATGTCTGTGTGTGGCTGTCTGCCTGTCTTTGCACGGCACTATATTGTATATGCAAGTCCACAATACATTCTGTATTACAGTGTGTCTGTATATAATGTATGTATATAGTGTGGACCTGTATATACAGCATAGTACTGTGCATACAAGATAAAGTACCAGCAGTCTCTAACGTGTATGCGGCCAGCAGTTTCTATTGTTTATATGGCCAGCAGTCTCTAATGTGTACACAGCCAACAGTCTCTGTGTACACGGCCAGCATTCTCTGTGTATACGGTTGTCAGTCTCTGTATATACAGATGGCAGTCTGTGTATACAGTCAGCTGTCTCTAAAGTGTGCAAGGCCGTCATTCTCCATTGTGCATACAGCCCACATTGTGTATTCGGCCTGCAGCTGTCTTTAGTGTGTGTTCTCTATTGTGTACCACCAGCAGCAGTCTCTTTTGTGTATTCAGCCCAAAGAAGTCTCTATTGTGTGTGTGTGTGTGTGTGTGTGTGTGTGTATTTAATAAATATGTATGTGTGTTGGTGTGGAGGCGGAGCCTGGGTTGAGGTGGAGAAAGGGTGGAGACTGGGTGGAGTCTCAGTGGGGGCCCCAAAATGTTGCCAGTGAGGGGTCCTGAAATTCCTAGTGGCAGCTCTGATAACTTATATTCCACACAATGCCCTATACGGGAAATTGTGCTGAGACTGTGTGTGGTCCTGAGGGTGTAGTAGGAAGGGATTAGATGAAGTTACAGGGCTGTACTCCCTGCTGGCTCAGGTGGATGCAGAGGGGGCTGTACTCATTGCTAGCACAAGGGATGATTGGAAATAGAGTAAGAAGGGAAGATGAATCAACGGCTGTAACAGCAGAGTTGATGCCTGTGCACATTAAGTGAAACAGAAATGTATAAAGCAACATAAAACTGAAAAGCAGTAAATAAGTCAGGGTTGTGAACTACTTCTTTAAGGTTAGAGAGAAGTGCACATCATAAAGACAATCTTCAAAACATATTTCACTTGGTCATCAAACAATAAAGTAATGGATTTATTGTGTATATATAGTGGGTAGTAAAACAATTATCATCCTTTAAAGAATATGTCCATTATGCATTTGTTTTCTGCATAAATAGTAGTACCTGTTAACATGCTTGCCAGCAATCTGACTTTTGTTGAGCTAATCTGACAAATCGAACAATATGGAGATAGTTTATACAAAATCTACCCTACAGTATGTACTGTTTGGGTTCCTGCCATTTGGAGGGAATTCAAATGGTAGCTCTTACAACAGGACTTAAAGAGGTTTTCAACTACTAATGTGACCCCTGTTTCATTCATCCTAATTATCCCAGTTTGGGGAGCAGAATGGGAGTGTATTGATTTTGATAATAATAATACATTTTTATTTATATAGCACCAGCATATTCCGCAGCGCTTAACAACACAGTGGTTAATAAACGAAAATACACAGTATAATACTGTAAGTAATTCCAGCAGAGAAACAATACAGTACAATAATAGGAAACAATACAATAAACTTAGAATCAATGGAAAAAATACAATACATAAAGTAAAAATCAAGGTGCTCAAAAGAGCTTACACTCTACAACGGGGTAGGGGTTACACAAAGTGCAGGGGCTTATTACACTGATGGTCCAGGCATCTTGAGGAAATGGGGGATAGAAATAAAGTTACATGAATGGTCACCAGACATCTGTGTAGAGCTTTTGGGTTTGGTGGAGTTTGAAGTAGAGTTATGTCGAGAGAAAGATAGTGAATTGGCTATGTACAGTACAAAGGAATTTTGTTAGGGAGCATGATGGGTCACCTTGAAAAGATGTGTTTTTAGGGAGTGTCTGAAGCCATGCAAGTTGTGGATGGTCCTGATTTCTTGGGGTAGAGCATTCCAGAGAATTGGTGCAGCTCAGGAGAAGTCTTGGAGCCAGAAGTGTGAGGATCGGATTAGTGCAGATGTTAATCTAAGGTCATTTGTAGAACGCAGAGAATGGGTGGGGTGATAGACATAGATGAGGGAGGAGATGTAGGGGGTGCTGCATTGTGAAGAGCATTGTGGGTGAGAACAAGCAATTTGAACTTGATCCTGTAGCGTATAGGCAGCCAGTGCAATGACTGGCACAGAGCGGAGACATCTGAGTAACGATTGCCCAGGTAGGTGATCCTGGCTGCGGCATTAAGGATAGAGGAGAAACTTCAGAGAGGGGGAGGCCAATTAATAGAGAATTGCAATAATCAAGGCGGGAGTGGATTAGGGCCACGGTAAGGGTTTTAGTTGTTTCCATGGTGAGAAAGGGGCGGACTCTAGAGATGTTCTTCAGGTGTAAGCGACAAGAGCGGACGAGAGATTGTATATAGGAGGTGAAGGAGAGATCTGTGTCAAAATTGACACCCAGACAGCGAGCCTGCTGACTAGTTGTTATCGTGGTGCCGTACACTGAGAGAGAGTTGTCAGATTTAAGGAGATTAGTGGAGGATGGGAGAAAAAGAAGTTCAGTTTTGGAAAGGTTGAGTTTTAAATAGAGAGCAGACATGATGATGGAAACTGCAGCTAGACAGTCATTGGTGTTATTTAAAACCGCAGCGGTAAGGTCAGGGGCTGAAGTGCATAATTGTGTGTCGTCAGCATAGAGATGGTACTGGAAGCCAAATTTGCTGATGGTGTGTCCAACCGGGGCCGTGTAGAGAGAGAAGAGGTCCAAGGACTGAACCCTGAGGGTCCCCAATAGTGAGAGGAAGTGGAGAGGAAGTGGAGCTAGCAAATGATACGCTGAAAGAGCAATCAGAAAGATAAGAAGAGAGCCAGGAGAGAGCAGTGTCCTTTATTCCAATAGAGTGAAACATAGAGAGATGGTGATCAATAGTGTCAAAATCTGCAGAGAGATCAAGAAGAATAAGAAGAGAGTGGTCACCCTTACGTTTTGCTGTCAGTAGGTCATTGGTCACTTTGATGAGGGCAGTTTCTGTAGAGTGAAGCCAGACTGTAATGGATCTAGAAGAGAGTGAGCGGAGAGGTAACGGGTGAGGCGGAAGTAGACCAGGCGCTCCAGGAGTTTAGAGATGAAGGGGAGATTGGAGACTGGTCTGTAGCTATTTGTGCTACATGGGTCGAGAGAAGCTTTCTTTAATAATGAAGTAATGATCGAGTGTTTGAAGGAGGAGGGGAAGATGCCAGAAGAGAGGGAGAGGTTGAAGATTTTGGTTAGGTGAGTGGTGATGACCGGACTGAGAAACTGGAGTAGGTGTGAGAGAATGGGGTCAGTGGTGCATGTAGTGGGATGAGAGGAAGAGAGGAGCCTGGCAATTTCTTATTCTGTAACTGGGTCAAATGTGGAGAGTGAGCTGGAGGAGATGTGGAGAAGAATAGGAGTGGCAGCGCTTGGTGGCTGGGAGATGATTTGCTGGCACATGTTGTCTATTTTCTCCATAAAGTAAGAGACCAGATCATCAGCACAGAGGTCAGTGATAGGGGCCTGCAATTTAGGACTGAGAAGAGAGTGAATGGTGTCAAAGAGTTTTTTTGGATTGTTGGATAGTGAGAAAATCAGGGTGGTGAAGTAGGTTTGTTAGGCAAGGTGAAGGGCAGAGTTGTAGGCTTTTAGCATGAATTTATAATATAATATATAAGTAAAAAACCAGGCAGCACGTCCAAAAATTTTCAAAGGGACACCATTTGATAGAGCCCACAGTGGTGCAACGTTTAGGCCTACACTGGCCTTTGTGAAGCACAATGTGAACAGTGAAAGCTACACTTTTTATACACTTAGCATAATATAGGTGATTAGGACAAAAGTCTATATAAACTTTTGATATAATATAAGTAACAAACCAAGTGCCAGACATAGCATTCCATATAGCTTTGAAACTCCATGCGTGTTATAAATATACAAAATTGGTACACCATTTACTATATATACAGTACAGTGATTTGTGATTAATAATTATAGTGCATCTGTAACTTATTAAAATCACCATTAACAGGTGAATGCTGGCTTACCGCCCATCACTAAGTACAGTCCGACCGCCTGCCGATCATGGCGTTTTCCGGTATACATTGCGCATGTCCGCACATAATAAATGACATCAGCGTGTCAACGTGCTCCCACCGTTCACATCACTGCGCATGCGCAGTGTCACAAAGGTCCATATCGCCATCTTAAGTGTTGGTGCCATCGTTTACTGTGACCATAGTCTTAATAGATTAAAAAATATGCCGAAGACAAGACACTAATGGTCTTATACGTTTCACAGGGAATCTCATGAACCAGTTTCATTCATCAACATACTTAACCAGTATGTAACACATCAACCACATGTAAAGGGGTGGTATGCCACTGTGTAATATCGATTGAAGTGAGCCATGGAATAAACCATAACTCACACAAAAGCAGTAACACTCACTGGACCATTCATACCATCAATCATCCGATTCCTATCCCTAAGGGTACCTTTACACGCGGTAGCTTTTCTAGGAATTTCACTGGCAACTTACTGGTTGCAGTGAAATCATGGACACATTGTTCTATCTTGTTGCTGAGTACAGATGGAACAATGTCTCCATGATTTCACTGCAACCAGTAAGTTGCCAGTCAAATTTCTAGAAAAATTGCCGCGTGTAAAGGTACCTTAAGGGGCATAGATTGTCACCAGACACAAATTGCATATTGCACATAAAAAAGTTTTTATTACAAATATTAGAAAGTCAGACTGTATATTTACTTTTTAATCTAAATGAGTTGTAAGCCCGCATCACACCTGTAAGGCGAAAGAAACAAAGACAGAATTACAATAAAAACAAATCATGAATTTATCTTTCGATTTATACATCCAGTATTAAAAAATTAAACCTCTTATAGAGATTTATATCATTATACTTTCTTGATTTCACTATATATAATATGGTATAAAGATATGGAAGGGGTCTCAGCACATATATAAACTACAGGGATACACAAATTCAAGTTAATGTATGGATCTTAAAGTCAACATTAAGCCCATGGGGTTTTAAAGTATTCAACTTATAAATCCATGCCATTTCCCTTTTCTTTACAGGGATCCTGTCACCTCCAAAACGCCTCCTAAGCTAGCAAAACACGTCCCTGCACCATCCTATCACTAATCTCACACTCCTTTTGTCTCCTAACAGCATCATGTGAAAGTGCATAAAAACGTTTTAATACTCACTCATTAGTGATTATAATTAGCAGTGACTATATTCTTTAGTCACCAAGGTGGGCTGTTTTGCAGCTCCAGGATTCACCCTGTCTCTGTGTGTTTACTGTGATGTGCAAGCATTGCCCTCCCCCCTCTCTATCACTCACAGAATGCAAATCATTAGTCCAGCCTTCAGTTTCAGTTTCACAGCAGCACAGACAGAGAGAGGGTGGATCATTCAGGCTGCAAAACAACACCCCCTGGTGACTAAAGAATATGGCCCCTGCTAATTATAATCACTAATGAGTGAGTATTAAAACGTTTTTATGCACTTTCACAGGATGCTTTTAGGAGACAAAAGGAGTGTGAGATTAGTGATGGGATGCTGCAGGGACATGTTTTGCTAGCTTAAGACGTGTTTTGGAGGTGGCAGGATCCCTTTAATAGAGCATTCCTATTGCCTCCTCTTCTCAATACCGGAATATGATAAATTATTCTAAATTTCAATTCATTGACTTTATGGCCCACTCCATTAAAGTGTTTAGCAATAATGAGATCCAATTTTTTAAGTATGGAATACTAGTGCTGAGCAAAACGCATTTTGAAATCCCATGTCGTCTCCACCACATACCACAGACAACATGGGCATTCCAACAAATACACAACAAACTCAGATTCACAAAATTCAAGATTCAAAAAATGCTGTATTTTGAAAGTTTGTTGGGTTCGATAATCTTTGAACTCTGAGCCTTTCAGCATTGTGACACAATTGATACAATTTAAACAAGGAAAACAACCCTTTCTATCTACTCCCGTCAGGGACATTTGTTTCTGTTTTTTAAAAGAACCAATATCTGATTGGACCAATCAGTCCGTCAAACTTCTACCACGTTTATAGGAAAAGAGAGGAGGGTTGAAGAATTCAAGCACCCCTGAAATTCCATTGGTTAAAATACTCCAATGTTTTTTTTCATAATTTTAGCCACAGCCTCACTTTCCTCCCCATACACTGAGACAAATGGTATCCTGTTCATATTATTTTTGACCCTGGGTTCTAGCAGTGTATCTCTATCAATCTTCTCCATCTTAGATCTCTGGGACAATAGCAATTTTCTAGGATAACCTCGTTGTTTACATTTTTCAGTCATGGTATCCAAAGTTAACTCCAACTTCTCGTTATTGCTCTCTATTCTTTTCGCCGTCAGATATTGTCTATAAGGTATCGCTTTAACAGTGTTGCGAGGATGATGACTCGTATATGACAGAATATTATTTCTGTCTGTTGGTTTCACATATGTACTTGTGACCAACGTACCTCCACTCCTTGTCACCAGGACATCTAAAAATCGAATTTGACTATTGGAGTGTACCATGGTGAACTTGATGGTGCCATTGATCCGATTTAAAAATAAAAAAAAATCAACTGGTGTTTGCTCAACATCTTTCCATATGAGGAAGATGTCGTCAATGTATCTCCACCACCCCAGGACATTACTGAAGTGGTGGGACACAAAGACGACATCCTACTCCATTACCCCCATCGCAATATTAGCATACACAGGGGCCATATTTGCCCCCATTGCTGTACCCCTCAACCGCTCATAGAAATTATCACCATATAGAAAATAATTTCTTTTCAATACTAAGTTCCACAGCTGTACTATAAGATGTTTCATGTCCTCAGAATAGTTTAAACCAAACAAAGTTTTCTGTACACATTCAACTCCATATACATTTTCAATCGATGTATACAAACTTGTAACATCAAATGATACCAACCAATACTCGTCCTCAATCTCCAAGTTCTTGATCTTTTTTAAAAATCTGTGGTATCCCTTTTGTAGGATTTAAACTGTACTGCAATAGGGTTCAATATCCTATCAAAGAACACCCCAACGTGGCTCAGCACAGAATCTGCCTGCCACGATGGGGCGTCCAGGTGGATTTATTAAGGATTTATGTATCTTGGGAAGATTATAAATTATAGGAGTGGTGGGAAATTCAATCAATAAAAAAATCATACACCTCTTGGTCTATTAAATTTTTTATCAATGCTTTATCCAAGATACCTTTCAACTCCCTTTGTATATCAAACTTGGGATCCATGTGCAATTTTTTATATACCTTTGAATCACTCACTTGGCTATTCAATTCTTCCAAATATATTTGCCTGTCCATGATGACGACGGCACCCCCCTTATCCACACTCCTAATGATGATATCATCATCATGGACAAGCTCTTTCAAAGCTGCTGCCTCCTCTTTAGTCATGTTAGGTTTCAAAAAAGGGCTACCATCTCGTGTTGTTTTTAACAATTCTATATCAGTATTAACACCATCCATAAATGCTGTTACACATGATGAGCATGTTGGTGGAACAAAATCACTACTACTTGGCAACATAAGTTTTCTCCCATCAAGTTCAGCATTTGACACTCTAGAAAAGTTACTATCTTTGTTTTTGAACCACTCCTGCAACTTAATTCTTCTGTAAAAGCGATTTAGGTCTTTAGTCAATTGAAACCAATCAACATGACTAGTGGGGCTACAGTTAAAGCCCTTGATCAGTAATCTTTTCTGAGTATCAGTTAATACTTTATTGGAGATATTTACCACTAATTCTGATCCCTGTTCCTTGTAGCCATTGGTCTCTGGGGTGCTGATGGCTTTCCTTTCTTCTTCTTTTCTTTCTCTTTTTTCGGTCGGGTTGGTGCCTATAATAATTAGAAGGAAGATCATTATTGTTTTTAATAACATCTTTTGACTCATCAATCTTATTAAAGCAATGACCTTTTTTCCTTCACCCCTCCCGCCATTCTTCTGCCAATTGTAGATGTTTCCTTGTTGGTAATCCTCAGTGTCTCGTGCCCACTTTTTCCTTTTAATTTCTTCAAGGTCACTTCTTAACTTAGACACATGTGAAGTACAGTTCTCAAGAAAATTTTTCCAATCTGTTCTTCAGCTTGAACTCTAATTCAACAACCCCACTCCGTATTCTCTGCAGTTATTGTTGTAAAAATTCATTGTTCAGTAAAATAGTACTCAATGCATACTCATTAGATATTTTGTAGAACCGTGCACAAAATTCTGATGAATTCATCATAAGTGTAGGCCTTGCATTTGATCTCAACCCTCTCGGTATGATTTTAGATCGATAATATTCTCCCAATGTCACTAAATGCAGCTCCATAGTAGTAATCTTTTTCATATCATTCTCATATTTTTTCTTAATTTTAGAGACTGATTGCTGAAAAAGATGGCCTCCCCACCAATCGCCCCCAAAATCCTTTCTTCATCATCCATATTATATGAAAATACAACCAGCTCATCACATTCTACCTCCATAGTCCTCCGTGAAAACACAATCAGAGTGAAAAATAAAAACCAAATGTGTCCCAAAGAGTCCCAAAACAACATATAATGAGGAAAAAAGGAGGATTCAGCACAAAAATACAAATAATTTTAGGGTGCAATAATCCTGAAACAATGTTAAAATAACATATAAGTAAAAAAAACAGACGCACGTCCCAAAATATTTTTTAAAGGGACACCATTTAATAGAGCCTACAGTGGTGCAACGTTTCGGCCTACACTGGCCTTTGTCAAGCACAATGTGAACTGTGAAAGCTACACTTTTTATACACTTAGCATAATATAGGTGATTAGGACAAAAGTCTATATAAACTTTTGATATAATATAAGTAACAAACCAAGTGTCACACATAGCATTCCATATAGGTTTGAAACTCCATGCGTGTTATAAATATACAAAATTGGTACACCATTTACTATATATACAGTGATTTGATTATTGAATAATTATAGTGCACCTGTGACTTATTAAAATCACCATTAACAGGTGAACGCTGGCTTAACGCCCATCACTAAGTACAGTTAGTGCAGATCACGGCGTTTTCCGGTATACATTGCGCATGTCCGCGCATAATTAATGACGTCAGCACGTCAACGTGCGTCCATAGTTCACGTCACTGCGCATGCGCAGTTTCACAAAGGTCCATATCGCCATCTTAAGTGCTGGTGCCATCGGATACTGTGCCCATATTCTCAATAGACTATCTATGACAATCTATGCCTCTTAGGGATAGGAACCGGATGATTGATGGTATGAATTGTCCAATGAGTTTTACTGCTTTTGTGTAAGTTATGGTTTATTCCATGGCTCACTGCAATCACTTATACACAGTGGCATACCACCCCTTTACAGGTGGTTGGTGTGTTACATACTGTACATTAAGTATGTTGATGAATAAAACTGGTTCCTGAGATTACCTGTGAAACATATAAGACCATTAGTGTCTTGTTTTCGGCATATTTTTTAATCTATTGAGTCTATAGTCACAGTAAACGATGGCACCAGCACTTAAGATGGCGATATGGACCTTTGTGACACTGCGCATGCGCAGTGACGTGAACGATGAGTGCACGTTGACACGCTGATGTCATTGATTATGCGCAGACATGCACAATGTATATCGGAAAATGCCGTGATCGGCATGCGGTCGGACTGGACTTAGTGATGGGCGGTAAGCCAGCGTTCACCTGTTAATGGTGATTTTAATAAGTCACAGATGCACTATAATTATTAATTAATCACAAATCACTGTATATATAGTAAATGGTGTACCAATTTTGTATATTTATAACACGCATGGAGTTTCAAAGCTATATGGAATGCTATGTGTGGCACTTGGTTTGTTACTTATATTATATCAAAAGTTTATATAGACTTTTGTCCTAATCACCTATATTATGCTAAGTGTATAAAAAGTGTAGCTTTCACTGTTTACATTGTGCTTGACAAAGGCCAGTGAAGGCCGAAACGTTGCACCACTGTAGGCTGTATTAAATGGTGTCCCTTTAAAAAATATTTTGGGACATGCTGCCTGTTTTTTTTACTTATATATTATTTTAACATCGTTTCAGGATTATTGCACCCTAAATTTATTTGTACTTTTGTGCTGAATCCCTCTTTTTTTCTCATTATATGTTGTTTTGGGACTCTTTGCACATTTGGTTTTTATTTTTCACTCTGTGTTTTCATGGAGTTCTATGAAGGTAGAACGTGATGAGCTGGTTGTATTTTCATATAATATGGATGATGAAGAAAGGATTTTGGGGGCGATTGGTGTGGAGGCCACCTTTCTCAGCAATCCATCAGTCTCTGAAATTAAGAAAAAATCTGAGAATGATATGAAAAAGATTACTACTATGGAGCTGCATTTAGTGACATTGAGAGAATATTATCGATCTAAAATCATACCGAGAGGGTTGAGATAGAACGTAAGTCGTACACTTATGATGAATTCATCAGAATTTTGTGCACGGTTCTGCAAAATATCTAATAAGTATGCATTAGATACTATTTTGCTGAACATTGAATTTTTACAACAAGAACTGCAGAGAATACGGAGTGGGGTTGCTGAATTAGAGTCCAAGCTGAAGAACACTTTATCAGACACAGATTGGAAAAAGGTTTTTGAGAACTGTACTTCACATGTGTCTAAGTTAAGAAGTGACCTTGAAGAAATTAAAAGGAAAAAGCGGGCACGAGACACTGAGGATTACCAACAAGGAAACATCTACAATTGGCAGAGGTATGACGGGAGGGGTGGAGGAAAAAAGGTCATTGCTGTAATAAGATTGATGGGTCAAAAGATGTTATTAAAAACAATAATGATCTTCCTACTAATTATTATAGGCACCAACCCGACCAAACCAAAAGGGCAAGGACAAGGAGAGGGGGTTGGAGACAACACCGATCCGAAAAAAGAGAAAGAAAAGAAAAAGAAAGGAAAGCGAGCAGCACCCCAGAGACCAATGGCTACAAGAAACAGGGATCAGAATTAGTGGTAAATATCTCCAATAAAGTATTAACTGATACTCAGGAAAGATTACTGATCAAGGGCCTTAACTTTAGCCCCACTTGTCATGGTGATTGATTTCAATTGACCATAGACCTAAATCGCTTTTACAGAAGAATTAAGTTGCAGGAGTGGTTCAAAAACAAAGATAGTAACTTTTCTAGCGTGTCAAATGCTGAACTTGATGGGAGAAAACTTATGTTGCCAAGTAGTAGTGATTTTGTTCCACCAACATGCTCATCATGTGTAACAGCATTTATGGATGGTGTAATGCTGATATAGAATTGTTAAAATCAACACGAGATGGTAGCCCTTTTTTTTTAAACCTAATATGACTAAAGAGAAGGCAGCAGCTTTGAAAGAGCTTGTCCATGATGATGAAATCATCATTAAGAGTGTGGATAAGGGGGGGTGCTGTCGTCATCATGGACAGGCAAATGTATTTGGAGGATTTGAATAGCCAAGTGAGTGATTCACAGGTATATAAAAAATTGCACGTGGATCCAAAGTTTGATATACAAAGGGAGTTGAAAGGTATCTTGGATAAAGCATTGATAAAGAATTTAATAGACCAAGAGGTGTATGATTTTTTATTGATTGAATTTCCCACCACTCCTATAATTTATACTCTTCCCAAGATACATAAATCCTTAATAAATCCACCTAGACGCCCCATCGTGGCAGGCACAGATTCTGTGCTGAGCCACGTTGGGGTGTTCCTTGATAGGATATTGATCCCTATTGCAGTACAGTTTAAATCCTACATAAGGGATACCACAGATTTTTTGAAAAAGATCAAGAACTTGGAGATCGAGGACGAGTATTAGTTGGTATCATTTCATGTTACAAGTTTGTATACATCGATTGAACATGTATATGGGGTTGAATGTGTACAGAAAACTTTGTTTGGTTTAAACTATTCTGAGGACATGAAACATCTTATAGTAGAGCTGTGGAACTTAGTATTGAAAATAATTTTTTTTCTATATGGTGATAATTTCTAGGAGTAGTTGAGGGGTACGGCAATGGGGGCCAATATGGCCCCTGCGTATGTTAATATTGCGATGGGGGTAATGGAGGAGGATGTCGTCTTTGTGTCCCACCACTTCAGTAATGTCCTGGGGTGGTGGAGATACATTGACGACATCTTCCTCATATGGAAAGATGTTGAGCAAACACCAGTTGATTTTTTTTTATTTTTAAATCGGATCAATGGCACCATCAAGTTCACCATGGTACACTCCAATAGTCAAATTCAATTTTTAGATGTCCTGGTGACAAAGAGTGGAGGTACGTTGGTCAGAAGTACATATGTGAAACCAACAGACAGAAATAATATTCTGTCATATACGAGTCATCATCCTCGAAACACTGTTTAAGCGATACCTTATAGACCATATCTGAGGGCGAAAGCAATAAAGAGCAAAAATGAGAAGTTGGAGTTAACTTTGGATACCATGACTGAAAAATTTAAACAATGAGGTTATCCTAGAAAATTGCTATTGTCCCATAGATCTAAGATGGAGAAGATTGATAGAGATACACTGCTAGAACCCAGGGTCAAAAATAATATGAACAGGATACCATTTGTCTCAATGTATGGGGAGGAAAGTGATGCTGTGGCTAAAATTATATAAAAAAAATGCGCAATATATACTGGAAAATGCCGTGATCGGCATGCGGTCGTACTGTACTTAGTGATGGGCGGTAAGCCAGCGTTCACCTGTTAATGGTGATTTTAATAAGTCACAGGTGCACTATAATTATTAATCACAAATCACTGTCCTGTATATATAGTAAATGGTGTACCAATTTTGTATATGTATAACACGCATGGAGTTTCAAACCTATATGGAATGCTATGTGTGGCAGTTTGTTTGTTACTTATATTATATCAAAACTTTATATAGACTTTTGTCCTAATCACCTATATTATGCTAAGTGTATAAAAAGTGTAGCTTTAACTGTTCACATTGTGCTTGACAAAGGCCAGTGTAGGCCGAAACGTTGCACCACTGTGGGCTCTATTAAATGGTGTCCCTTTGAAATTTGTTTTGGATGTGTTGCCTGTTTTTTTCACTTATATATTACGTTAACATCGTTTCAGGATTATTGCAGCCTAAATTTATTTGTATTTTTGTGCTGAATCCCTGTTTTTTCTCATGAATTTATAATGGATAAAGTCTTCTGGTGAGCGAGTTTTCCTCCATTGGCGTTCAGCACTCCTAGAGCATCGCTGGAGGAATCAAGTTTGTGATGTGAGCCAAGGCTGTTTTGTTCTATGTTTTGAGTTTCTGAGGGTGAGCGGCACTGCTTGGTCCAGGGTGCTTCTGAGAGTGTTATTATAGTGATTTACTGCCAGATCTGGACAGGAGAATGAGGAGATTGGGGACAGTGATGAGATGGGAGAGTCTGTGAGTGCATGAGGGTCAATGACCTGTAGATTTCTGGATATTTGATAGGTAGGGGTGGGCTGTGGTGGGTGAAGTTTAGTGAGCGTGAAGGAGAGAATGTTGTGGTCAGAGAGGGGAAAAGATGAATTATCCATGGATGAGGTTGAGCAGAGTTGGGTAAAGACCAGGTCAAGGGTGTTATCATCCTTGTGTGTCTCAGAGGTTGAGAGCTGGAGAGGCCAAGAGACGTGGTTAGAGATAAGAGCTGGGATGCAGATGGGGTGATGGGGCTGTTTATGGGGATGTTAAAGTCTCCCAATATGAGGGCTGGTAATTCTGAGGACATGAAGTGTATCAGCCACGCGGAGAAATGGTCGACGAACTGAGTGGGTGACCCTGGGTGGCGATATACCACTGCTACTCTGACAGGAAGGGGATGGAATAACCTAATGGTGTAAACCTCAAAAGAGGGGAATGAGAATGATGGGGCTGGAGGGATGACCTGGAAAGTACATTGTTGGACAGGAGTAAGCCAACTCCACCACCATGTCTGTTCCCAGGTCTTGGTGAATGGGAGAAGTGTAGGCCACCGTGAGAAATAGCAGCAGGAGAAGCAGTGTCAGAATCCTGGATCCAAGTTTCAGTGAGGGCCAGGAGATTGAGAAAGTTAGTGATAAAGTAGTTATGAATGAAGGGAAGTTTGTTGCATTCAGACTGTGGATTTCAGAGAGCACAATTAAAAGAGGGAGATGAAGGTGTGCAGGTGATGTTAATAAGGTTAGTGGAGTTTCTGTGTGAGGTGGGAGAGGGGTTGAAGGTAGCAGAGGGCGGACCAGGGTGGGGAGAGATCACCTGACAAGAGCAGCAGTAAAAAGAGAAAGAGCAAATGGTTTTTGGATTTACGACATGATTTATTTTGACAAACTTTGGAATATGATGGGCTGAGAATCTTCAGTAAACTGAGGATAGCATGGGAGCTGTACATAGGGTAGGGCAGGAGAGAGGGGCTGATGTGAATGAGTAGTGAAGGAGGGGGGTAGGGTGATAAAGGTTGGTGGTGAAAGCACATAGGAAAACAAATGATGAAATAAAAGACATTGTAAAGATTAGTAGTGAATATAGTTATACACTGTGTTTAAGTGGCCCTTTATGTCATTACCTTCCAGTCTATCCCAGTGAATTCCGGTCCATTTCATATTATGCCATTTTTTGGTGATGGGGAGGGGCCTGCAACAGAACCTAATTAGCTTAGATCATACAACACAATGACAGAATATAGTAGCTAAACTCCTGGGGAAAGATTACTTTTATTTTAGATCAAGTGTAGGACATTACATAAATAGGATATACTAATCAACCATACAATTAAAACCTGCAGCTTGATATTGTGTAGGTCCCTCACTTGTCACCAAAGGAGATCTGACAGATTTATTCCACTGGACATCTGAAAGTGCCCTTGGTATCTGGTAGATCTTTTAATATCTGGCAGCAGATTCTTTAAGTCTATTAATTTGGATCTCCATTGATTTGACATTTTTCCAGCACATCTCAAGATGCTTTCTTGATTTGAGTGAAGACCATCAAACCATTCTTGAACATTTTTTGCTAAGTGGCAACGAACATTATCCTGCTGAAAGAGAATACTGGGGCTATATAGGGGTGGACTTGGACTGCAAGAATGTGTAGTTAGGTGATACGTGTCCAAAATAACATTCAAATGAATGAAAGAAACCAAATTTTCCCAGAGAATCACACTTCCTCCATGGGCTTCCCTTCTTTTTTTATAATTCTTTATTTATTCTGTATAACATACAGGAAAATAGACAAACACAATGTAGATTATTTTTCAGCAAAAGAAATTATTCAAGTATACTGAGTTTGCCAAAGGCGATGGGAATAATGCTAATAATTTATATGTCCATTAGTAAGCCAGATGGCAGTGTAATCGTATCACACACGGGGACAACAATTCTCCTCTGTCTATGAGCAAAAGAAATTACTTCCCATACCTGGAGTGAAAAGAATAAGAACAGTGAAAAAAAGAGAGAAACCAGAAATTATAAAGAGGGACAAGAAAGAGGGAAAGTAGAAAAAGAAATAAAAAAGGGGAGAGGGGATCACAGGGAAGGGAAAAGGACCTGCCAAAACAGCGCAGCCACTGTCACAGCTCACCTCTCAGAACAATCACCTACTCCACGGCATTCTCTAAAAGCCTCCGGTTGTTGAAATTCCAGCCAACGAATCCATGTGTCCCTAAACTTCGTGTATGAATCGTGAACCATAGCTGTCAGGTCCTCCATAAACATGAGATCATTCACTTTCATGATCCACCTGGTGATTGAGGGACTGGCCACCTTCCTCCCCAGGAGTGGAATGCATGCTCGAGCCACCATTATCAGAAGTCTTAATAAGGTATGTTTATATGTTTATATCTGCCAATGGAAATCTCGGAGTGATGATGTAAGAATAGGGCAGGCCCTAGTTCACCCACATACAGTGTAGATTATTTCACTCACCTTAGGCCAGAAGGGGCCAAGGACTCTACATTCCCAAAAGACATGTATAATTGAACCCTCAACCTTGCCACACCAACAGAACAGGTCAGTTCAGGGGAATATTTTGTGCAGTCTAAATTACTTTTTATGTATGGTTGTAGCTGCTAGAAAGTCTTGGAGAGATTACCGTGCATAATCCCGCCTGAAGTGGTAAATATGCTAAATATATTAGATTCGACCCAGCGCTTAAACATTAACCCCTTATCAATGGCTAATCATTATAAGGAATGCACAATATTATATGTATCGTTTAACTGTTATTTCGGATGTTTATTTGTTTGTAAAAAATATAACAGCACTTATAAAAATGTTTTCTGTTGCTAAAAATCTATTAAAATAAATTAATTAAAATAAAAACAGTTGACTATTAGACATCTTCTATGGTTTTATTACTAGTTCTCATGGGGGTCCCAGCTTCGGGTTGTTTGTTCCTCTTTCAGGTGTCTGTTGTGACCTAGTGTTTTTCTTTGCTGTAAGATAGCTTCTGAATATTGAATTGAATTGGTTCCCGGCTCTCTTGTGGCTGTGGTGTTGGATGACAAGGTAAATTCATACATGTATTGGCTTCATCTGTGTTGGTAGATTTTCAGGTGTCTCCTCATATTTCCCTTGAAATGATGAGTTCTCCTTTATCTTTGCCTGTTGCTGGTGTGTTTTTTCTTATCGCCTTCTCCTGTGGCTGTCTATGCTGAGACTTCGGGCGGTTTCCTCTCTGCTAAGCCTGCTGTCTCCTCCCAATGTGCTTGACACTCTGATGAAGAGGGCCTACAGCCCTAGAAATGCATTAGTGACGCAGTAGGATTGCAAGACTGGTGAATCCCTGCTCTGTTGCTGGGCTCCGACCGACTCCTCCTAGCTCTGGACTAAACCCTGCCCACCGTGACATGTCAGGCTGAGGTTGGTAACCAGGAAGCACAACGCTGACCGACAAGGAGAAGCTTCCAGCACACTTGGAGGAGACAGGCAAGGAGGAGCTTCCAGCACACTGGGAGGAGACAGGCAAGGAGAAGCTTCCAGCACACTGGGTGGAGACCGGCAAAGAGAAGCTTCCAGCACACTGGGTGCAGACCGGCAAAGAGAAGCTTCCAGCACACTTGGAGGAGACAGGCAAGGAGAAGCTTCCAGCACACTGGGAGGAGACAGGCAAGGAGAAGCTTCCAGCACACTGGGTGGAGACCGGCATAGAGAAGCTTCCAGCACACTTGGAGGATACAAAAAGATGGAAGCGTGGTGTATGTTTGGGCGCTGAGGTAAGGAAGATCTCTGATGCTGGCTTCTTTTCCGGACTTTATTAAAATAATTGCAGTTATAATTATTCAAGCTTAAGGCTCTCAAAACCCACGATGCATTTCGACGTGCACACACGTCTTTCTCAAGTGAACTTGAGAAAGACGTGTGTGCACGTCGAAATGCATCGTGGGTTTTGAGAGCCTTAAGCTTGAATAATTATAACTGCAATTATTTTAATAAAGTCCGGAAAAGAAGCCAGCATCAGAGATCTTCCTTACCTCCGCGCCCAAACATACACCACGCTTCCATCTTTTTGTATCATTTTGACTCCCTATGGGGAGAGTGGTGGAGTGAGCTGCAGAGGAGGGAGAGTACCTGAGAAGACGTCAGCTGGATCGGCCCCTTTACTAGACACGTGACGCCGCCCGGCACTAGTGTTTCCCCGGAGAAGACCTCGTAGGAAGCACGAGGACGGAACCGGAGGATTCCGTTGCTTGATTTTAATAAGCTTATCTACGGGCTGTGGGTTATAACCAGACCAGGTGAGTTTAAACGCAAAAAAACCGCCTGCTAACAACCCCATGTGTACAGGCGCACTATAAGCTGTTGTTGTTTTTCCTTTACATAGCACACTTGGAGGAGACAGGCAAGGAGGAGCTTCCAGCACACTGGGAGGAGACAGGCAAGGAGGAGCTTCCAGCACACTGGGAGGAGACAGGCAAGGAGGAGCTTCCAGCACACTGGGAGGAGACAGGCAAGGAGGAGCTTCCAGCACACTGGGAGGAGACAGGCAAGGAGGAGCTTCCAGCACACTGGGAGGAGACAGGAGGCTTAGCAGAGAGTAAACTGCATGAAGTCTCAGCACAGACAGCAACAGGAGAAGAAGATAAGAAAAAACACACCAGCAACAGGCAAAGATAAAGGAGAACTCATCTGAAAATCGACCAACACAGATGAAGCCAATACATGTATGAATTTACCATGCCAGCCGTATTTTTTTTCGCGGCATCATCTGCCGCAAGTGCCAGAACTGCACTTGCCACACCTACCGCTCACTTACCGCAAGCCCCATAGACATTGCATGGGGCTTGCTGCAAGTGAACCGCAAGTGTGGCCGTTATGCAGTAATCGCGGCAGTTGCGTTTTTTTTCACCACAACTGCCACAACCACCATTTACCGCTGATGTGAAAGGGGCCTTAAACATGTTGCACTTTATTATTCTTTTGGTTTATTGCACAGAAATATAACAATAAAAATGTACAGTACCATCAATGAGTTAATAAAAATACTAAAGATCACTTCTAAGATTAAAGGCCCCGTCACACCTGGCGACGGGGCTGGAGATGTCGGCGGCGACTGGCGGGTGTGCGCACATTTTTGGCGCCCCACCAGCGTTGCCATCCCCCATTTACATGGGGCGACATCTCCAGCCCCGCGCCGGCGAGCTGACAGGCGGCATCGCCGCTGGGGTGTCTGAAAACCCCAGCGGCGATGCAGGACAATGGGAGCCTATGGCTCCCATCGCCTGACAGGTCGCCGGCGGCCGGTTACATGGGGCGATGTGTGCACATCGCCCCAGATTGGTCACCTGGTTTCAGAGTAGTGCTCTGAAACCAGGCGACCTCCAGGTGGCGCCGACATCGCCCCTTTACATGAGGCGATGTAGGGGCCGATAGGCCACGCCCCTACGCCGCCTATGTAATTGGCGGCGATGTCGCCCTGTATGACAGAGCCTTAAGACCTTTGGCGCTACGGGAATCTAACTCAAATATCCAATATAGTTTTCTGTTATGATGCAGCCTCTCTCAGTCCTCACCTCCATATAGACAAAATACCCTTTCTATGCCTTTCATGCCAAATTTCCGGCATGTTCATCTCTGAAATGCCGTGAGAGACCTGATAGTCCAGTACATGGTGCATTAGAAGTTGGACTAGCAGCTGATATATGTTCTGCTAAACGCTTTTTTAGGGAACATGTTGTGCATCACACATAATATTTTTGCATACCACTCATGTGGTATTGCAATTAATAAACGTCTGTATGTGGAACTTAATGTTAGAATTGCTGCTGCAAAAGAAATCGACAACATCCATATATTTACAAAGATAGTACATATTTCCCCCACATCTATAGGAGCCTTTATATGCATGCCAAGGCTAGGGTCACACTTAGCATGAGTTTTTTCGGTGCCTTAAAAAAAGCATGCGTTTCTGCATGCTTTTTTCATTTCTGCATGCGTTTTTTTAGGTGCCTTAATCTACCCATGCGTTTTTACATGCGTTTTTGAATCAGCACCCAAAAAAAGTTCATGAACTTTTTTTGGTGCTTTTTTAAATACGCATGTGTTTTTTTTAACATGGGCCCCTATGGAAAACGCACGCGTTTTTGGATTGTACTAAATGGTACTATTGTACCATGTGTTTTTGCATGCTTTTTTGATGGCAGCTACTCACATAAGAGAAAAAACTCTTGCCAAAAACGCATGGCACGTTTTTTGCTATTAAGGAATGCGTTTTTGCTATTAGGGCATGCGTTTTTTGCATGGGGGCCTATGGGTGTATTTTTACATGCTTTTTTAAAAGCTCAGGTCTCCAAAAAAGCATGAAAAAAACGCAAGTGTGACCCTAGCCCAAGTCGGTTTTTGGGAGGTTCACTGGAGAAAATACTTGGGGAAATTAGACTGTCAATGTCATTTGATTTTCTGGCTGCAGACCTCCAGCCTTCTGATAGAATCCTGTGCAGCAATTCATCTTGATATATAACTGGGATGTTTTCGTTGAACACTTTTTTAATTTGTGCAAAATCGCAAGTATAAGTGACTCACCGTTGCCGGGTTCTCAGGTGTCAGGCGCTGGCTGCGGTCACGGTTCGGTGCCTGAGGCTGTAAGGGCCCGGTGGTCAATGCACGGTTAAATAAGAAATAAAGTTTGTTTCATGACGCCACCTGTAGGTGTCCGGTGAAGGCACCGGCGCTGCTCAGACCTCCGGGGTGATGTGCGGCAGCTAGATGGAACCGCTCCCTACAGGGCGAGCGGGGGTTCCCCGAGGCAGTTAATGGCGTTCGAGGGAATAGGGTAGCGCGGTCGGTGTAGTGCAACTGGAAGGAGGGACACGCACACATACAGTCTTTTGGTACCATTACTGATGTTGACGGGTACACTCGACCGGAGATGAGGTAAAACACTTCAGGATTTTCCACAGCAAGCAGGGTTGTAGGCTTCCTAGTTTCCGTAGTTTTGCTGGAGTCTGGCAGGCATGAAACCCGACCAGACCGTTACTGCACTTTCTTGTGTGACTCTGTACACCCGGATTTGCTGCACTGAGGGCACTTGCATGGGACTCCTGTCAGGCCTTAGACTCCGGGCTCTCATTTGGTGTTGCTTCGGGTGTCCGGGAAGCTAAACCCCCTATTTGTTGTGCTGGTTTCTCTGCAAGGTCTATACTGTGTCCTTGTAGCTCGGACCCAGTTACCGGAACTCTGTTAGGGTGAGTCAGATGACTCCTCTGCCCCTTTTGGTACTTGCTTCTCTCCTGTTCCTGTGACCCCTATTCTAAGGGTCTACCACTGTTCTCAGCTGCTTCTGGTATGGGCCTAGCGTGGCTCCAGTACCAGGTCAGCTCACTCAGCTGCTTACAGTTCTGTAGTGACTGCACACTCTCGTGTTTCTCCCTCCAGGACCCGTATTTATAGGGGGAACTGGCTTAAGGCAACCAGTGGAGCTCCCCCTACCGGTCTGGGGTGAAAGGTGTTGTTTGTTAGTGGGGTCTGCTTGCTGTGTACTTTCCATCCATGTCCCAAGAGATTCTGTGGTAACCTGCACAGGGTGCCACATAAGCAGTTACAAAGGTTGATAAGTGAGCCTTTTGAGGGGTAGAAATGGTGTTGTTACTAATAGCATCATTGGTTTATTGGAATTTGGAGGTTTTTTCCTACCCATGCTCTGCATGTCTTTGATCTGCACCAAATTGTTTATTTTTTTTTCTTTTCTTTTTCCTTCTGCTTTTTATGGTAAGGCCCTGGCTTCCCCTGCTGTGTAATTAGTTAAGTTGTGTTCTCTTTCCTGTTAGTTAACTAACCCTGCTTGCTCTGTCTAACATACACCCCTCCTGCCCCTTCTCTCTGGTCAGCTGAACTCACTTTCTGGATTCTTAAAGCTGTATATAAATCATACCTTTGACCGTGGGTCTCCTTCCGTGTCTCTTAAGTTTCTAGATATATCCCAGAAATAAACCAGAAGAAACCAGAAGGTACCAGCTATACCTGTCTGCTAACTGTCTTTGCTACTTTACTTTTCCACTGCTTCACTAATCCTTACCCTCTTCCACTACCCCCAAACATCATCACTCCCATTACAAATATTTATCTCACCATCGCTATTACCTCTCCACCTGACCTCCTCTGCTGAACTGCTTCTCAATAACACACCTCTCCTGCAGAAACACAAAACAAACCTGCCACTTTCATTCTCACACCTGCTTGCTCTCTCTTTGCTTCTCCTATCACCCGGCGACATATCTCCAAACCCAGGACCTTCACAGCCAACATTACCCACTATTCCTTCCTTCTATCATCCCACAGCTAAGAAATAGCCGCAATCTTCTAAATATAAAACCCACTCCCCTGACCCCCCTCTCCACAACCCACTCACTCTGGAACACTCTGGAATGCCCATTCCATCTGTAATAAACTCCACTTTACTCACAACCTCTTTCTTCTCACAAACTCTCCTTCCTGGGCCTCACCAATACATGGCTGACACTCTTTGATACTGCTTCCCCTGCTGTGCTGTGCTATGGCAGACTCCATTTCACCCAAACACCTTGCGCTGGCAACAAACATGGTGGAGGAGTGGGTTTCTTTCTAGTAACCTTCAACCCAATTGCACCTTCAACCCAATTCCACCTCCCTCCCTTTTCTTCTCATCCTTCGAAGTGCACTCTCTCCGTATCTACTCTCCTTCCAACCTCCAAGTTGCTGTCATTTATCGACCACCAGGCCCAGCCACTGCCTTCTTTGACCAATTCTCCATCTGGCTTCTTCACTTTCTCTCAGTTGACATTACCACTTTCTTCTTCCTTTGGCCTCTCTCAATAGTCCTCCACAACTACCCACACAGAGGGACATACACTAGACCTCATCTTCACCTGCCTCTGCTCCCTAACTAACTCCACAACCTACCCTCTCCCCAAATCTGACCAACATCTACTTACCTTCTCATCGTTGTCCGCCTCACCTGCCACTCATATCCAACAACTCGCACACCCTCGCAGAAACCTCACACATTGATACTCACATACTCTCTTATTCTACCACTATCCTCCATGTCCTCTTTCCACGATACAGATAACACCACCACTTTCTATAATTCTACACTCACAGCAGCAATTGATGCAGTTGCCCCTCTTGTTCGCAGCACGACATGAATCAACAGACAATCCTGGCACACATACACCACTAAAAAGCTGTGCCGAGAGTCTAAGGTTGCTGAGTGGCGCTTGAAGAAAACACAGTCACAAGAAGACTACACAGCATTCACACAAGCACTTCTCAAATTTAAGTCAGCACTCAGCACCCCTAAACAGAAATACTTCATTACCCTCATATCCTCTTTGTCCCACAACCCCAGGCAGTTATTCAACACATTTAAAGAGGACCTGTCCACCCCCTCCTGGATTGAAATCTAAATGCAGCACTGAATGCAGCATGTATGCTGCATTCAGGCATGGGTTTCCCCATGTGTCTGGCTGCTCTGTACCCTGAGATATAGCTTTAGGAAAACTCACTGCTTTGGAGTCAGGAGGGCATTCCCTGGGTCTTGAGTCAGCTCTATACACGGGAGCGATTCCCACCCCCTGCCTCTCTGTGCCGTCTCCTTGCTGCCTCCCTCAGGTCTGTGGAGCCATCCTCGCCTGCGCCTCCTTGTGCTCATTGACGCACAAGGAGTCGCAGGCGAGAATGGCTCCACAGACCTGAGGGAGGCAGCGAGGAGAAGCAAGGAGGCGGCACAGAGAGGCAAGGGGTGGGAATGGCCCCATAAATAAAGCTGACTCAAGACCCAGAGAATGCCCTCCTGACTTCAAAGCAGTGAATTTTCCTAAAGCGGGTGATAGGTCCTCTTTAAATCCCTCCTCCACCCCCCACTGCCCCCTCCTACTTCTTGAATCTCTGCAGCAGACTTTGAAACACATTTCACCAGCAAGATTGATCAGATCAGACAAGTCTTTGCTACCCAACCACCATAGCCCCCATGTATACCAGACCACTCCCCTCCCCCACTAACCCTCCTCCCCTCCATCACTGAAGGAGAACTTGCACACCTCGTCTCCAAATCGCACCTCACCACTTGTGCAGCAGACCCCATTCCTTCCCACTTCCTCCCCAACCTCACCACCACGCTTATCCCAGCCCTAACCCACCTCTTCAACCTATCACTAACTTCTGGTACTTTTCCTTCCACTTTCAAACATGCAACAATTATTCTTATCTTAAAGGTGGCATCCCTTGACCCGACCTCCACATTCAACTACTGTCCCATATCCCTGCTCCCGTTCGCCTCCAAACTTCTTGAAAGCATGGCCACACTGTACTTTCCTCCCACCTCTCATCTAACTCTATATTTGACAACCTTCAACCTGGCTTCAGCCCCACCACTCCACCGAAACGGTCTTAACCAGAATTACTAATGACCTACTTACCGCCAACGGACACTTCTCCATCCTCCTCCTTCTTGACCTGTCCTCTGCATTCAACATAGTTAACCAATGCCTCCCATTACAGATCCTCTCTTCCATTGGTATCACTGACCTTGCCCTCTCCTGGATCTCCTCCTACCTTTCCAACCGCATATTTATTGTCTACCATGCCCAAACTACCTCCTCGCTCCATTGCCTCTGTTGGGGTCCCTCAGGGTTTTACCCTGGGACCCCTTCTTTTTTCTATCTATACCCTTAGCTTAGGACAACTCATAAAGTCCTATGGATTCTAGTACCACCTGTACGCTGATGACACTCAGATTTATTTCTCCGGCCCAGACGTCACCTCTCTGCTGTCCGGAATCCAAGAGTGTCTATCAGCCATAAGGTACCGTCACACGCGGCAATATTGCTAGGCAATTTCACTGGCAATTTGCTGGTTGCAGTGAAATCATGGACACATTGTTCTATTTTGTTGCTGTGTACAAATGGAACAATGTGTCCATAATTTCACTGCAACCAGCAAATTGCCGGTGAAATTGCCTAGCAATATTGCTGCGTGTGACGGTACCTATATCTTCCTTCTTCTCCTCTCATTTCCTTAAACTTAACATAGGCAAAACTGAACTCATCGTGTTTCCCCCATTTCGTGCACTTCCCTTACCTAATCTGTCTATCACAATACATTACATCACACTTTGCCTGTACCTGAAGTCCACTGCCCCAGAGTAACCCTTGACTCTGCCTTATCCTTCAAACCATGCATCCAAGCTCTCGCCACCTCCTGCCGCCACCAACTCAAAAATATTTCCAGAATCCGTCCCTTCCTCAACCATCAATCTACTAAACTACTAGTGCATGCCCTCATCATCTCCCATCTCGACTACTGCAACCTCCTCCTCTGTGGCCTCCCTGCTAACACTCTTGCACTTGTCCAATCTGTCCTTAACTCTGCTGCTTGTGTCGAGCCCACTGGGACGGGGTACTCGGTACCGGACCGGGTTGCTACTGGGGATGTCACGGAGGTCCTGGTCCGGACCGTGGCCCGGGCCCTGCAAGTAAAAGGGGAATATTTACAGGGGATATAATATTTGTCGTGACGCCACCCACGGCTTGTGGTCAATAGTGGGACCACTGCTGCTGCAGAACCTCCGGGGACGATGTTAAAGCAGCTATAGATGGAATAGTTCTCCTCGGGTAGAACTGGGTTCCCCGGGGCAGTGATGATGTTAGTCTATGGTGTAGTGTAAGCTTGTAGTGGATGCAATACAGTTACTGTCCTGCTGCTGCAGCTTTCCTCTCTCCAGGGTTCAGAGCTGACAGGCTGTGGCTCTCCAGGTTGAAGGGAATCATGTGCAGGTACAAGAGAATCATGCAAGTGAGTCAGAGGCAGGGTTCACCGTGTTTACTTAGCAGGTTATTCAGCATGACAGCTCAGTTACAGTTCACAGTACAAATCTTTACACGGGTAAAGTGTAACCCCTCCGGGTTCCTTTACTCCCTGCAGCCAAGTTGTTCCTCTCTGTGACCCCTCACTCCTTCTCTATCCTTTCCAGGCTTTTACTATCTTTCTTTCACTTGGTGTGTGTGTGTCTCCGGACAGTATGGCGGTGGCTCGGGCCCCTGTGGGTCCTCGTGGTCGCCACTCAGCTGCCTGTCCTTTGGGGTAGGAACTCTAACGTAAAGCTGGAGTTCCCCGTCGGTTAATCTGGGGAAACCGGGTAGAATGTCGGTCCCCTTCAGAGCCGACACTCTGCTGTTAGCCTAGCCTCCAATAGTCCTGCTGTGCTAGGCTCTATCATGATCCTTTTAACCGTGACTCAGGCTCCATAGGAAGGGCTTCTCAGGCTGCAGTCGGTCATCTCAGCCGTGTTACTAGGGCCCAATGCTGCTGGTCCTCTTTTTCCTCACACTCCTGGGGTGCTGGTTCCGGATAGGCTTTCTCTCTATGGCTCCACACTAGCTCTGCAGATTCTGCGCTCCTTACACCCCACTCCTCCAGGACGTGTGCTTCTTGTCTTTGCTCCTCAGCCTACCTCGGCCTACTGATTCCTTCTTCCTCCCCTTCTTTATTTCTACTCTCTATCACCTGACTTGCTTGCTGGCCCACCCACTGTTCTCTAAACCCACCACCCATTGCCCGCCTAGAGTCCCGGGCTCCGGGTTGGGTGCTGCTCTCCAGTGGTTGTGGGTTGTCTGTGAGGGTGTTGTGGTGCAACTGTCTTCCTATCTTACCTGGCTGCACTTCCCTATGGGGCGTCCCCTAGAGGTCATCTAGGCACACAAGCACTTTGCATGGGTAAGCATGAAACTAAGAAATATGTGATGTTACTCTAGATAATGGAGGTCTTGAGATAGCAATTGATTAGTTATCGGTATAATGAGAAGGGACTATAAACTGGAACTTCTATATACCATGGGTGAAAGCCCTCAAATCTAACTATGCATGTCTCTGTATCACAGAATCTTTGTTTGAAAAGACTACCATGTTTTGTCTTATTGTGTTTGGAGTAGGACTTTAACCCCTCAATGTCCTCTCATCCAGTTCCATGTAATTCTAAGATTTTTATTATGTCTTGAGCACTTTATATCTGCAATTTTACTCTTTGATGAAATAATAAAAGCATCTATAAGAAAAGCAGTTTATTGGTGCAATTGTATTTGTGGTATAGAAACTCTCCAAAACCGATGAAATATGATTAACAATAGATGTGGGAGAGCCCCAGTATATTTTGATAAGTATTCATGTGTGACCAAGATTTATAAAACACTTCCCTATGTGGCCTCCTGGTCGCAGGGGCGCCACACTTGTCTAATCCACTTCTCTCCTCAATATTCCCCTACTTCTCCCCTCTGCAAATCCCTCCACTGGCTCCTAATTCCCCAATTCAAATTACTAACATTGACTTACATAGCTGGGCCACAACCTGTCTCCCCCATATATCTATGAACTAATCTCCCGATATTATCCAACTCGTAATTTTCGATCCTACCAAGAGCTCCTTCTTTCCAAAACACTTGTATGTTCCTCAGCTAACCGCCTGCAAGACTTTGCTTGAGCATCCCCCATCCTCTGGAATTCTGCACCCCAAAACGTCCGACTATCCCCTACACTCGGAAGCTTCAAGCGACACCTGAAAACCTATCTCTTCAGAACAGCCTACAGCCTGCAATGACCACGGTGCTACCCCTGGACCTGGCGCTCCACCACCACCAGAGCAGACCCAACCTACGGTCTCCCTCCTCACTACCCTGTAGAATGTAAGCCCGCAAGGGTCGGGTCCTCTCTCTCCCCTCTGTATGAGTCTTTCACTGTTAGTTTGCTCATTGTTTTAACTTGTTTATATGTAACCCTTTCTCATGTACAGCACCATGGAATCAATGGCACTCTATAAATAAATAAATAATAATAATAATCATATTAATTGCATCATTGGATTTATTGGAGTTTGTATGATCTTTTTTCCCACCCAAAGGATCACATGTAGTTTTAATCTTACATAAAAGTGAATTCCTACTTCTTTTTTCGGGATGATTGTTCTTGCTCTTATTCGTGCCCATGATTTATATCCTCTCTGGTTTAATCTGAGTTCAATATTATCAGAATCCCCTTTCCAGAGGATATAAATCATGGGCAATAAAAAGAGCACAAATGATCACTGAAAAAAGAAGTAGGAATTCACTTTTTTTGAGATTAAAACTACATGTGATCCTTTAGGTGGAAAAAAACTCATACAAATTCCAATAAATCCAATGATGCGATTTAGTAACAACACCATTTCTACCCCTCAAAAGGCCCACTTACCGACCTTTGTAACTGCATATAGTTGCACTTTTGCACAAATTAAAAAAGTGTTGAACAAAAACATCCCAGTTCTATATCAAGATGAATTGCTGCACAGGATTCTATTAGAAGGCTGGAGGACTGTAGCCAGAAAATGAAATGACATTGACAGTCTAATTTCCCCAAGTAATTTTTTTCTGTGAATCCCCCAAAAAAATGACTTGGCTTGCATATAAAGGCTCCTATAGATGTGGGGGAAATAGATGCAATCTTTGAGAATATATGGACGGGGCCGGTTTTAGACAAAGTGGGGCCCTGGGCAAAAGGTTAAAGTGGGCCCTAAATGCTCACATATTGCACTATCACACTCAGACATTTCGGTTACATGTTCAAGCACCGTATTCAGACTGGTAAATGAGTGCGATTTATAGTATTCAAGTCAGCGCTTGTTTCTGGTCTTTTTACACAGGATGTTGAAGAATGATTGTTGCAGAGCAGTCACTGATAGAGCAATCTGTCCTCTACCGTATCATGTTATCGGCAGCACTTCTGCAGTTTGCAGCAGGTGATGTGCTGCCAAGAGCAAGGATTTTTGTTCCTCCATAAACAATCCAATCACCCGATGAAGGGCCGCATGTGGGCTTGTCCACTGAGACCTCCTCTCTCATCAGGCTTAATAAATCTTCATTCTTCATATCTGGGGATGGGGTGGTCTCACAGCCATGATATACAACTCATATTTACTTTCATGTAATTCCAAGAATATTGATACCAAATATGACCTATGTATGAGGTTCAGAACGGCAGGACTCATTTGCCAGGTTCCTGAACGTTACATAGTTATATAAGACCTATCATTAAATGCGCAAACCGGTGAACAACCTGAAAATATGAATAATGTGTATGTGGCATGAACGGGTCTTCTTAAATTCGACATTGAAAGACTGTAGATTTAAACAAAGGAGTTTCTTTAGGAACAGATCTGGTTTAAATAAGATAAGATAAGATAAACATTATTGATCCCGGAGGAAATTACAGTATTACAGCAGCAGAACAAAGATCAAGAACATTTCACACTTTACAAAATAAGTCTATATGGACAGCAGATGTGGGTAGACTGGTACATGTACCTCACCTATTCCCCCCATACACTTAGAACTTCACGTAGTCTTGGGACGCTTTACACTTATACATTTGTTAAAAATCCCCACAGCTGTCGGAACAAACGATTTTCTGTATCTTTCCTTTTTACACATTAGTTGGATTAGACGCTTGCTGAATGTGCTCTTCTGCTTCGCAAACAGTTCAGAGAGCGGGTGTGTATTGTTGCTCATTATAGCCTTGCATTTCTTATTACCGTATATACTCGCGTATAAGCCGACTTTTTCAGCACAAAAAATGTGCTGAAAAGTCCCCCCCTCGGCTTATACGCGAGTCATATACTGGCTGAGTGGGGAGGGACAGTAACCGGGGGCTGGAGGTGGCTGGGGAGGCTGGAATAAGAGCGGGAGGTCATGTGACACCGCTCATTAAATATGCACGGCTCCCCGTGTCAATCAGTGAAAGGGGGAGCCGTGCATAATACAGTGCGCCCCCCCACCCCGCTGTCGCTGCAGGAGCATCAGAAATCTCACCCTCCGCCGTCCTCTGGAGCCACCGGGTGTCCTGGGTCCTCGGTCCTAGTCTGTCCTCCTTCCTACAGCCTCATTCTCGGTCCTCCGTGCTCTGTTCTCCCTGTATGCACGCTTCCCGTGCTGTGGGCGTCGCGGCAGCATGACGTCATCGCCGCTGCGTCCAACCCGCCCACAGCATTAGAAGCGTGCATACAGGAAGAACAGAGCACGGAGGACCGAGGATGAGGCTGGAGGAAGGAGGACAGACTAGGACCGATGACCCAGGACCCGGTGGCTCCAGAGGACGGCGGAGGGTGAGATTTCTGATGCTCCTGCAGCGACAGCGGGGTGGGGGGCGCACTGTATTATGCACGGCTCCCCCTTTCACTGATTGACACGGGGAGCCGTGCATATTTAATGAGCGGTGTCACATGATGGTAAATGCATCGATGGTAAAGCGTCACGCTGGAGCGGTGGTCAGTCACATACTCCGTGTGCAGTAAAGTAGCGGTTCCGGCCTATGTGTGCGTAGTAGAAGTGTTTGCCTTGTCACGCACGCTGAGCGCTTGTGACAGCGGCGTGTGGCGATTGTGCTAATTAGCGTTTGTGCCACCCACAGTGGCTGCTTACAACACACAGTGTGCGTTTTCAGTTGAAGTGTCATCTGTGTCCTGTCTGCCTAACTATGTGTGAATGCAGGCCCAATGGTGTGCATATTTGTGCGCACAGATGTGAATGTAGTGGAGGAGCTCCCAAGGCCACATGGGCAAGATGTGTGTGACAGTGTCCTTCAAACCACCTGACAGGAATATGTCCTGCATCAATGTGCTGTGTCCAGGTGACCCTCTGCCTACACCAAAATAAAAGGGTGAGGTACACACATTTCCCACATACACTGTTGGACAAAATCCTTCCCAAACAGCATGTCTACCCACACAGATTGTCTGCCCAATCACAGCCAATAGGTGTGTATGACATCCCTGCCCCCCCCCCCCCCAAACCTTCATCACACTGCCCTCCATTCCCAAGTAATCAGGCTCACACAGATTAGTTTGGATCCAAGGACAAAAGATTTATTATAATGCATCAATCCGGACCTTGGAGTGAAAAACACAAACATATACAGAAAGGAAATACAATGGACATTACAACTGCATGTGACATTGTATACACATATATTCGGGATCCCAAAATTAGCACACATGATAACCTGTGCAGCAAGCAGAAAAATATAAGCATACCTAATCTAACTAACTAACTAAAATTGATGCACAGAATGAAAACAAACAACCCAAAAAAAAAAAAACCAACAAAAAATACAAAACATGGCACAGCTAACCTGCTGTCACCAACATACCAAGCTGCAAAGCAGCATCCAGAACCAGACACACTATATGGCCTGGTCCTGCCAGCTCACTGCACCAGACCCATTGAAGTAGGAGCAGTAAGCTTCTCTACTGTCCCTGGCCTCCTGCTGAGTGCGACCATGGCTCTGCGGCTGGAGTGGCGCAACAACATGGGCCTCATCACGCCAAGACCCTGGACGGACCTCCCCTGTTGTGGCGTCTGCATGATCTACATAACCTCCTGGCGTGTATGATGCTCTATCCCTACGACGCAGGAAGTTGTGCAGTACACAGCAGGCCAGCACTACCGCGTCAATAGACTCCAGTTTCATATGCATAGGCGTATGAAAAACCCGGAATCGATTCGCCATTATCCCAAACGCATTTTCAACTACACGGCGGGCCCGGGATAGCCGGTAGTTGAAAATGCGTCTCTTAGAAGTAAGGGCCCTCTGGGGATATGGCCGCAGTAGGTGAGCCTGAAGTGGGAATGCTTCATCCGCCACAAACGCAAAGTTGAGATGTTCGGTCGTGTCCTCATTTGAGGGGAAGTTTAGCCCACCACTCCCTAGTAGTGTTGCCAAGGAGCTTCGGGCAAACACCCCCCCATCTGCGTTGCGACCGTTCATTCCAACATCGACGTAGAGGAACTCATAGTTGGCATCCACTAGAGCCATGAGGATTATACTACAATACCCTTTGTAATTGAAAAACAAAGAGCCTGAGTGGGCAGGTTTGGTAATCCTCACGTGCTTTCCATCCAATGCCCCACCGCAGTTGGGGAAGTTCCAGCGGGTTTCAAAGCCTCGCCCTACTTCCATACATCCTGCGGCTGTTTGTGGCATCTTTAGGTAGGATGGCTGCAGAACACTCCAGATGGCCTCACATGTCTCAGGGATCAGGCGGCTCAGCAGGGGCAGGGAGACACGTGACAAGTATGTGAGGGATGTCATTGACTGCCCTGTAGCCAGGAACCGCAAAGTGATAGCCAACCGCTCTGCAGCTGATACCGATGGACGCATTAGAGTGTCCTAACGCGCTATCAGTGGCCCAACACGCTCCAAAAGGAAGGTGAAACAGTCCTCGGACATACGCAGATAGTTTCGGTAATCTTCCGGATTATTGAGCTCCAGCTCCCGCAACAGCTGCATGTGTCCCCGGTTTTCCCGCCTGCGCAGCCAATCCCGGGTCCACAAACGCCGCTGTCTGCGACTCATCAACCGGTCATACCGATCCTGAAGCCACATTTGCTCTTCCACCACTGCGGCAGCCACGATAACATTGCGATCATGGATATTCTGCATCCTCAATATCAGCACCTGTAGATGACAAAATCAAACATCAGTACTTACAACAATATGAGGACATTTCTGCATGTAAAGCAAGCCACACCTCTTTTCAATGACACACTGGAGCCCAGATGATTGGATCTCTCTTCTGCCCACAAAACACATCCTGGAAGGCATGCCTTTAACACACCCACTACTCGGGCAAAACCAAATGGAACATGCACAATTATAATGGTTTCCTATCCATCTTCAGCTTGGGGAGGACATGAAAGTCACACATCTGGACCTATGTGAGTTCCAAAGGGACATGTGTCACCAATAATGTTGCTCAGACTTGGCCCATACTCCTTACTAAAATACATATGTAGGCCGCAAATAACATACATAAATCCACTACGTACCAGGATATGCCAGGTTGACTGAGCATACATGACACAAACAACATTCAACATGACTCAGGATGTTGAAACTTGGTTAGACATGTGTTTGCTGGGGTTAGGTTCTCTCCACATCTGTTCTATGTCTGGAGTGCTACACCTCAAAGCCATGTGTGATCCTAGCCCCGTTGTTCCCACTGTCCATTGTCCACAACCAGTATGATGTCATTGATGCAGTCCACATGAGTGACACAGTTCTGTCTACAGTCCAGCAGCCATTTTCCTGTATGGTGACTGGAAAAAAAAGAAACCAATGTTTCTGTGCCAAAATGTAAAGCCCCATACAAAATGCCTAGACAAATTCACCACACTTCACTAATGTAACCACCACACCAATAGCAATCCACATATCATCCGCTAATGCACTCTTTGGCGCTAGTAAAAAACAAAAATTACAGATCCATCACAGCCGCCGCTCATTCCATGTGTGGCCACGAATACTTACTTAATGGGTCTGACCAGCAAGCGTAACGTCTGGCGGGATGCGCAGCTTTTCTAGTTCCGGCAACCAATCACGACTCAGCGATCTGCACCAATTAGCTGCCGCTAAACCTCCTCGCAGGTGTAGGATGAGGATGTGCGTAATTGTTTCGTTTGTGATTGGTTTACCGGACTATAAAGCCATGCTAATGGCCACCACACCTTGTCCAGACGTCCATGTGCATTGAGCTACTGGTGTCCTGTGCGCCTTCTTCTGTTGCTCTGACGGTAAGGCTTCCCTCCTGCTTGTTCGTTGACATGCGTTGCACTCAACGCAGATGCGGCAGTCACAGGGCGCTTAGGCAATGTGTGTATGGCCATTTATTTACTGCATGTAGTAGTTTTTGGTGTAGGAATATATATATATTCCTAGCTTATTCTGCGTAGGGCAATGGCCATGTAGGGCCTCTAGTGGCCTTCTCTCACAATAGATAATACGTTGACCTCAATTACCATGCCAACATATCAAGGTGTGTTTGGGCCTGGTACTTGCCATCACCATTGATGCCTGCATTGTGGGCACATTGTTTCCAGGGATGGTTGGTACATGGGCTAAAGTTTTTTTTACACGGCTGTTGGACCACCAAGATGATGATGGGTTTGCCCATGACATGTAGTATGTGCAGTTTTGTCACACAGTCAGCCCTCCTTTCACATATGTTTTACTTTGACGATTGTGGGCAGTACAAAGCTAATATCTATCACACAATGTGCTTGTGCAGATGTGGCCCTTGAGGTATCTGCACACACACTGTGTTGAGGTGTGTTGAATTATGGATTTCGGGGTATTCAACCTTGTAAGTACCATGTGTCGGTGGGCACAGATGTCATGTGTTTAAGAATGGCTTAACACATGTGTGGGACTTCGGTGCGGGGGCACATGTAGACACTGTTGCACACATGCAAAGTAACATGTTTAAAAAGTCCAAAATATTTTCTGAAGCCCAAATGTACCTGGCATGTTTGGTTTTAAGTCCCAAAGGATGGTGTAAGTTTGGTATGGGTCGTGTCCTGACAGGATATTTTTTGTGTGTTTGCATACACAGATGCCGAGGTGTAGTGTGGACTTCGAGACCCAGCTTCTCACGGAGTATCAGCGGCACGAGTGCCTGTGGCGCTCCTCGCTGCCTGAATATAAAAATCAGGCAGCGAGGGCCGAGGCCTACAGGCCTCTTGTGGCTCTGGCCAATCGGATGGAGCCAAGGGTAGGCAAGAGGTGGGACCAGCATATGGTGGCATTGAAGATCAAGAATATGCGGGCCTCGTTCATGCGGGCTCACATCGAATACCAGCGTCGTCGGTCAGGGGCTGGAGCGGATGAGGTACCATTGCCTACCCTATGGTACTATCCGCTCCTCACCTTCGTCCTTGGCCACGGGAGCTCGCGTGTAACGAGGACCAGCTGCCCCGTTGCTGCGTCCCAAGTAGGCCCGGTCCAATCACCATCTGCGCCACAGGAGGTGGGTAATTGTGTTACGGTGGAGCCACACAAGGTTTTCTTCACATGTGTGCTTGTCTCACTCTTTCCCAGGTATCACATGGTAATATTTTGGTGGTGGGCCTGGTAAACCTTTGAGTGCTAAATAATGACCTCCTTGCATTCGGTGAGTTTCTAGCATTCTAGCCACTGAGCCCTAGGTCAATTTGCAAGACACACCAACCTAGGTTTAGGTTAGGGTTACTCAGTTAATGTTTTTAAAGTTATAGGTTGGGGATTCACTGAGGGACATGGTAGCATTTAAGACATGGTGCAGGCACACGTGTGTTGCCTGTGGCCCATGTGGGGTATATTTTTAAGGAAGTGGGGGGGGAGTTCAGAATAGTGGGACTCCAAACGTCCAGCTGGCCCACATGTCTGTGTGCAGAAAAGGCGCCAGTATGAACGTGGTGTGTTGAGACTTGTTTATTGGTTATGGCTTTGTGAAGCACACATAATTCTGTAGAGAGGCGATGACGTTAAATGGTAGAGGTGAGTGTACAGGAGATGGACCGGTCTTGTGGGCATTAACCTTCGGTGTTGATGTGGTATTTCAGTTTTTTGGGTAGTCTTTTTGTGTGTGGTTGTGGTGTTTTGAGTCCTCTGGCCTATGTAGACATTACATATTGTGTGTACTCATTTTCTTTTTTTTTCTTTTTTCCCCCCATAGGCCCCTGAGCAGGACGGCTCCATTGCCGACCAATCTGTCGCTGATGATGCTCAGCCGATGACATCTGGGGCTGAGCAGGAGGGCGGAGCCAGTGATGTGGGTCCAGACCCAGGTCCCAGCTCGGTGATCCGTCGGCGAAGACGTCCAGCACCACCTGACACCGAGCTGGGCACCTGGGCCCGACGGGTTCTGTTAGACGAACAACGGACCCACATCTCGAGCTACACCCTCTACATGAGCGACAGGTTGGAAAGGATGGAGCCGCTCCAACGCCAAATAGCTCAGCGGGTCTTCAACGTTGTCGCTGATGCTGCCGAGGATGGGGCACTTCAATGGGGATGCCACATACCCTCCCCTGTGCAACAAGACTTGTGGCCCCTTTCCCCATCGCCCCCATCCCGGCCCGTGAGAAGACTGGCCCCGCCACACACACCCAATCCCCCCCCCAACACGTCGTCGTCGATCAAGACGGTCTCGGGCAGGTCGGGGCTGCCATGAGAGGAGGGGGGAGCCGGCATTGTCAGAGCCGACAGAGGATGAAGAAGTAGGACACTAGTAGCCAATGCACATAATTGGCAGTCTGGACTATGGCTTATGGAGGAAGCTCCTTGTTCATTTGGTTATTCCTTGCTTTGCTTTTTTTATTTTTGGAGAAAATGTTGGCTGAATTACAGCATATGATTTTTTTATGTTTGGTATGACTTCTACCACCAATAAAATTTTGGTTGGGACACAATTGTGTATTTATTTTGGGTTAAGGATTGTGTGGGTCAGCGGGGGTGAATGGTAGTGGTCACAATATAGGTTTGGCAAAGCCACACAATATGGGCCAATGCCCTCAGAGCAGGACCAACATCGGTTCCTTTGTAATGTGTTTGCACTTAGACAAAGAGATCTGGTCATGTGGCTGTCATAGTTAACTGATGGTCCGGTTTAGCCACCAAATATTATTGTTGTGACATGAAGGAGCTTACCAAAGAAGTTCACCCAGCATTTTATTGAAAACAGAAATGTGTGACAGGCATTTGCCACAATATACAGAATGCTTTGGTCACATAGGGCGAGGCAGTCCACACTCCTCTTGGTCCCAATGTGGGACAGTATAGGTAAAGAAGGCAAAGGGCTAGCCAGTCCACACTCCTCTTGGTCCCAATGTGGGACAGTATAGGTAAAGAAGGCAAAGGGCTAGGCAGTCCACACTCCTCTTGGTCCCAATGTGGGACAGTATAGGTAAAGAAGGCAAAGGGCTAGGCAGTCCACACTTCTCTTGGTCCCAATGTTTGACAGTATAGCTAAAGAAGGCAAAGGGCTAGGCAGTCCACACTCCTCTTGGTCCCAATGTGGGACAGTATAGGTAAAGAAGGCAAAGGGCTAGGCAGTCCACACTCCTCTTGGTCCCAATGTGGGACAGTATAGGTAAAGAAGGCAAAGGGCTAGGCAGTCCACACTCCTCTTGGTCCCAATGTGGGACAGTATAGGTAAAGAAGGCAAAGGGCTAGCCAGTCCACACTCCTCTTGGTCCCAATGTGGGACAGTATAGGTAAAGAAGGCAAAGGGCTAGGCAGTCCACAAGCCACCTGTTGTGAAAGTGGGACACTATAAGAAAAGAGCCCAACGGGGGCAAAAATAAAAACAACAATGAAAAGCCAAACAGGCAACATGGGTAATTTAGTGGTCCAACAAGGACAACATATTTTAGGCCCAGGGGAGGGCATTTTGTTTGGGGTGTTGGTACACCTCATTGTCGGCCATCCTGATGTTGCTGGACGGCAGCCAGCATGTCAGCCAAGCGCCCAAGATCCAGGATGCCACGTCGTAGGGCCCGTTGTAGGCGTTCGGCAAACTGGTGGTGGGCCCTCACAACGTCCTCCATGGTGGGTACACCTGTATTGTGGGTTAAGAAAACCAAATCATCACATTAAAAGAGTCCCTCTGCTTATTTTTGGGGTTCACACAACAAATATGGTCCTTACCCTCGGCCTCAACATCCTCCTCACTATCATGTGGTGAAGGGGAGGCACTCACACTCCAGCCCGCTGCTCCAGCCCGTTCGCCATCTGCAACAATGGGTGAGGACATAATTGAATACATGAGTGCCAATCAGAATTCACAAACAACAACACACTGCTTAGAGTGTGCAGCCCATAGCATCACACAAAATACACTTACCACCATATTCCTCAATGGCGGGCTCATTTTGTGGTTGAGGCATAGCCTCAAGTTGTCCACCAGGCGATGGCACGTCTGGGTCCAGCACCGCAGGGTCATCAGGATGTGCCACGGCCTCAGCTGATGGTGATGCCAGCTCCTCGGCCTGAAGCCCTGCTGGGTCTTCATGGTCCTCCTCCTCCTCATGCCCTGATGATGGCCTATTCCCTTGTGGGGATGGTGAGGCAGCTGGCTCTTGAGCCGGTGGGGTTGCTGACCCACCTGCAGGTGGTGTCGGGGGAGCACCTGCAGGTGCTGGTGGGGGAGCATCATCCATTGAGCCATCCACATCTGTAGAGGATCACACAATAATTCATCTGTCAGCAGAATGTTTACGCTGTGAGATGTATGGACAGTTCAATATTGGGCCTATGTGTTTGCAGTAGTCCACATATGGGCTGACCTCATGTATTATGCATGGCGTGTGTATGAGCCAGTAGTGTGGTTATTGTGTGTAGAGCATCTAACACTGTGGACTCATGTTGTGCACAACATGAACCTTAGTTTAAGGCAGATGTGTAGCCTGTCAATCAATATTCTGCTGGCTATATTGTACCCCATAGCATGTGTGCCGCCATAGCTCTCACTCTCCGTATGATGTTTATTACGATATAGTTGTGTCTTTGGTGAGGTTACATATGGTAAAATGTATGTTTGCCCCTCAGAACTACTTACCGCGCAGCCTGGCAATCCTGCCACGGATGTCGAGTATGCGGCCTGGGCATTTGTGCTTCAGGACCGCGATCTTTTTCTGGACGGCTTTAGCGGTCCTCTGCACCCCCAGTTGGTTGAGCAGAGCCCGCTGAATCCGCCGGATAGTGGCGCGATTGCGCAGCCTAGGGTGACGGTGGTGCCGATTACCCCAGTAATCATACCGGTCACAGTGCTCTATGAGGACCAGTAGTTCGGCCATCCCCCACGTTGCAGCGCAGTGAACGGCAGCCATGACTGCTATGGTGTGTGCAGAGGAGGGGCTGGCACCTTGCAGGCAGAGTGAAAATGAAACTAACGTCATGACGTCATTACGGCCGCGGTCGGGGTGACGCACCCTTTAAAGTAGCCCAACGCGCAGTGACACAAGCGACACACTTATGCGGCACCTACTACACAAGACACACAGTGCGGTGAGTAAACCAAGGCTGAGCTGTGTGCTGAGTAATTACTTTACATGTGGTATGGGTATGCGTGCATCTGTCTGCGCGCTGCGCGCAGTGCCACACAAGGTACACTTCTACGTCAGCAAATGTACAATGAGCCAGAGCGGTGCGTAAAACACACTTGTGCGCTGTGTACAGCATTATCCGTTATCATGTGTTCAGAGGATGTGCAGACTGTATAAAGATTATGGGGCATTTGTTTATTTTCTATCCTCAAGTGTGCGTCCGTGTAATTGTACTAATATATGATCGTGCATACTGCGCGTATCTGTAGTGCTGAAGGGACAGCTCATCCAAGATGGTGGGCTGTGAGGCAAGGGCCAATCGGAACGCACTATCTTCCACCAATGATCGCAGATGGGGCGCGGTCCCACGGAGCCTCTGTCACGCCCTAGCTACATTCCAGCTACGTGGCCTGGTGTCCAGACATCCCTTCTGTAGCTTCTTTACACGCCGATACAGCTCGCTGCAATCGGCTTTGTAGCAACCTGTTTCAGAGCAGTGCTCGGAAATAGATGTATCTGTTGCCGGCTGCCTCCTACCGTCTTCACACACCGCTACTACTGGCTATATTGAGGATGCAAGCTACGATCGTAGCCTGTAGTGGGTTGTATCCATCCTGTTGTAGGGGCGTGTAAAGGTACCTTTAAGGATCTGTAGGTGTCATGTCCCATGATTTGAGAATTATTCAATTCCTTAATCTGTGTGTATTTTTTCCTCCCCTCTCACTGTAGCTCCAGTGATGTCAGTTACCCCCTCCCTTCTTACCCATGTAATCATCTTGCAGCCATCTTAAACAGCCACATATTTTACTGCCCTGTGAAGAATCATCCTTTTTACCTGCTGCATTGTACATTAATACAAGTTGCTCAGTGAAAAGCATCAGCACTTCTGGGTTTCTACTACAAAGTCTTTGTGACTGAGTTTGAAGCTATCTGGGGATGCTTACAGACCATGTTACCCCGAAAATAAGAAAGCCCCCAAAAATAAGACCTAGTGGGGGTTTTATCAGGCTGCTAAATTTAAGCCGATCTGAGCTCTCTGCTTTAGCTTTGTAGATGTATGGGAAACCGCCAGCCAATCAGAGCAGCTGCTGGGCTCTGGCCAGCAGCTTCCCATACATCTATGCAGCTGAGGCAGAGAGCTCAGAGTGGCGCCCGTAATACTGCAGCAGCAGACCTGTGGGAAAAGGTGTGTGTGTTTGAGTGTGTGTACGATATGTGTCTGTGTGTGGAGATGTGTGGTGTTTTTGCAGGTGCCGTAGTAGGGATATTGAGGGCTGCATGAGGATGATGGGGCTGCAAAGAGATGATGGGCATATGGTAATGCGGACTGAATGAGGCTGATGGGGCTGCAAGGGGATGATCGGGACTGCATAGGGATGAAGGGGATATTGGGGGCTGCATAGGGATGATGGAGATATTGGGGGCTTCATGGGAGTGATGGGGATATTGGGGGCTGCATGATGATGATGGGGATAATGGGGGCTGCAAGGTCATGATGGGGGTTGCAAAGGGATGATGGGGGATACGGTATTGGGGTCTGCAAGAGGATGATAGGGCTGCATGGGGGTGATGGGGATATTGAGGGCTGCAGGTGGATTATGGGGGCTGCAAATGGAAGATGGAGATATTGGGGGCTGCATGGGGAAGATGGGGGCTGCAAGGGGATGCATAGAAAAAAGGCATCCCCTGAAAAAAAGACCTAGCGCATCTTTGGGAGTAAAAATTAATATACGACACTATCTTATTTTCGGGAAACAGGGTATGAATAAACAGTGATAGGAATATCAGAAAAGATGATAGTTCAAGGCATCTAATATGAGCACTGTAAAGGGGGTCCAGAATAGTAAAAGGGATGTCCTGCTTTTGGAGCTAATAAAGAATTATCTGTGCTTATGGCCTAGTGAAAGAGATTTTCCAGCTGTAACTGTAAAGCCAGATCATCTTACATAAAGTCTGCAAACACACTGCTCATGAACATGGTTTCAATAGCAAAGTATCCGTGTGTGTAAAGCTACCTGTGCACATTCTCTCCCTCTGCTAAGCATTGATATGAAACCAACAGCCCTTATCACTGCATATATCCTTCTTTCCTGGTACACAACATATCTGACAAAAATACCACACACTTCCTGCCAGATTTGCAATCACAAAAATGGGACCCAGGTCTCTATGCAGCATCTAGTGAAAGAGATAAGCACTTAAACAAGCTCGCATGGAAAGTCAAGAAGAATTTAAAGACTGCAAAATGTTACATTTCTTGCAATATGTCTTTCCTATGGCAAAAGGTCATGATTCACAGACCACTGTATCAAAGTCTGAGTCTCATGAGTTATGGTCCTAGGACAGTTGTGCATATTATAACAATCATATAAAGAGTTTTGTGAAAAATACACTACTGTTCTGGAAACTTAATTCTGATTGAGACCGCACTGTGCATGACATTATGAACCAGACAGAGGCAAATATTGTCATCTTGGAAATCTAGATCCACTAAGCACTCAAGGTATTCATCTAGATCAAGCTCATAAAACTGCTCAACTCTCAGCAAGAGCATGTGTAGAAGCTGAAACTACTAAAGTAGAATCAATCTGTGTGCAAATTAATGCAGAATTGGAAGCCAAATCAGTACACAAGAAAGGAGAAATAGAAGCCCTAGTGAAGAAATGTGAGCATGCAACAGCCATGGCAAAGTTAAAGGTGGATGCAGAAGACCCACTTAAGTGCACAATTGACTATGTACTAAGCCAAAATGGTGAACTGCTGACCACCACTAACATTCTTATCAGTACTGACGCTTCTCTAAGGCACCAAATGCCAATCCTCCTACAGCACCCGGCTTGTAAGGTCAGTCCAATGCACCACCAACTTCCAACCTTAAACCTCCTCTATGCCCCAGAATGCATCAGGACTCCGCACCTCAGCAAAATCCATTCACTGATGCCACCTTGCAACTTGCAACCCAAGTCACTATACTGATAACCACATAGTTCCAGCCTCGCACCAAACTGGTTGCTGGACTAAATGCTGACCCACACTTTCTCAAATTTCTAGGCCAAGATGCAACAAACCACATGAACAGTGTTACTCAGCCAGCAGGTGTACTCCCAAAGTCAGAAAGAATGGACATTTCCGACTTTGCAAGGTACATAATTCGCTATGAACTTATTTAGACCGGTCTCACAAGGTTCAATGATCAACCCGAGAACTACAGAGGTTGGAAATGTGCATTCTGAACTGTAATTAGTGACCTCGGCCTTTTCTGCTGAAAAGGTGGAACAGGTTGTTAAGACTGAATGGGTTAAGAGACTCAAATTCGCTCACACAGCAGCTGGTCTTATGGTTGCATGGGAAGGATTAGAAAGAAGCTTTGGCAATCTTGAAGCCATAGAAAATGCCCTTTCAAGAGATTAAAATATCCAGCAAGGTCAGTTCAAAATTCCATGAGGTCAGCGACCTGCTGTTTGAGCACCAGCTGGCCAAGGCAGAAACTCAGCTACCTTGACACTGCTCATGGAGTGAACCCAATAGTCTCCAAACTGCCATATAACGTGCAAGAAAGGTGGGCCATACTCAGGTCAAAATACAAAAGAGTACATCATGTTTCCTTTCCTCCGTTCTCCTACTTCTGCAATTTTATCAGAGAAATTGCAGAGTACAAGATCCACCCAAGCTTTTCCTATTGAGAATCCAGCAGCCCTGATTCAGCTCATCCTACATAATAGATTGCATATTCCAACAATGGAAACCACAGAGGTTCAGTTTCAGTGAAAAAGACTGATATTTTTCCTGCTCCAGACGAGAGGAACAAAAGTTAGAAGGTTGAAAACCCAAATTGTCAGTGTCCCATTGATAAAATTCCACATCCACTAAAAAAGTGCATCAGCTTCAGAAAGACTGTTCCAGGAAAGTAAGGAGCTCCTAAAGAAGTTTGAAGTATGCTTCAGATGTTGTGCTTCTACTGAACACCTTGCTAAAGACTGTAACATTGCAATCAGGTGTTTGGGTTGTGACAATGAGGACCATATACAAGCTCTCCATCCATCCCAACCAAACTCTGCAACTATGCCTTCTCTCACCACAAGCCAATGCGGGGAGGATGCAAATCAAGCAGCAAATCCTCTCAATATATTCTTCATGCATGGAAGTCTGCGGAGAAGTTCTTGGGGACAAATCCTGTGAGAAGATTTGCCTAGTGAACATGTATCCCAAGTGTCACCCAGAGAAAGTCATGAAGATGTTCAACATCTTGGATGATCAGAGCAACCAATCACTTGCATGGTCAGAACTCTTTGATATGTTCAACTTAAAGGGAAATGCTTACTCTTACACTTTAGGCACCTGTAGCAGTGTTACAGAAGTCTCCGAGAGAAGGGCCAGCAGTCTTTTAGTAACATCTCTTGGGAGCACTGTTGAGATACGTTTATCTACACTTATCAAGTGCAACCAGAAACCATCCAATAGGAAAGAGATCCCAACTCCATAGACAGCTCTTTATGACCCCCACTTAAGGACTATAGTGAAAAAGATACCAGCCCTTAACAACAATGCTAATACCCTGATTCTCCTCGGCAGATACATTTTTTAGCTGCACAAGGTACGTCAGCTAATTAACGGACCCCACTATGTACCATTTGCTCAGTGCCTTGATCTAGATTGTGCTATCATTGGCAACGTCTGTACAGACAAGATGAAGAGACCAAAACAAGATCTCCTCCTACAAGACATATTTCCTTCCAAATGATAACAGCACCTATTTTCAGTTAAGCCCACATCACTATTGGGTGAAGGAGAAGCTGAGTGACAGTAAGTAGCGACAAAAAACCCTGGATGACATGGGCATGTTCCTGCCCTGCGACGACAAACTCGGATTAACTGTGTTCGATACTGCAAGGACAACAACTTGGGAGCTCCTATACCCTCTTTTTCTCCAAAGACAAGTTGCCAAACAACCTGCTGCAAGCAACTGCAATGTTTCCATTCTATGGTGTCTATAACCCTTGCAAGACCAGCTAGATTAGAGTGCTGCTTTACTCCAGTGCTCAGAATAAAGGAATCTCTCTCAACAACTTACTCCTCACTGAAACAGGGCATGTTCACTTTTAAGGTTTCACCCTACAACAAACCTTTTACCATACAAGGAGTCTCATGTGTCATACACAGCATCTATGATCCTCTTGGGTTCCTAGCACCCATCATCATTTAAGGCAGGATACTGCTGAGACAGCTTGCTGCTGGGACCATTAATTGGGACAGTCAGCTACCGTCCCAGAAACAACAAAGGTGGGAGACATGGATAGAGTTTCTGAAGGTCTTAGAGCAAGTCAAAGTCCCACACTGTTATATTCTAAAGTCTCCTTCAGCTGCCATCAGTAGAGAAGTCCACATTTTCTCCCATGCATCTATAGAGGCCATAGCTGCAATAGCTTATCTGAAGACCTCAGAAGCCTGCAATAAGGTACATCATCATTTTGTCCTGGGTAGAATCAATTTTGCTCTAAAACCTGCACACTTTGTACAAAGGCTTGAAGTCTGTGCTGAGCTAGCAGTAGAAACTGCCAAAGTCACTATTGAGCAGTGGCACCACATCTCCACTGGCCTGTGACAAGTATTTTGGAGAATAGGAGTCAGAGCCATATTTAGCCTTGACCACATGTGGCTATCACCTCCAAGTTTGCTGTACAAGTATCCTTGCTCAAACGATGTCAGCTGTGAACTTAAGTAGAGGAGCCAGAGGATCCTGTAAGGATCTCAGACCAATCATCATTACACGCTGAAAGTTCAAAGTGCCAGAGTAGAAGCTGAGGTCTCATTATCTTGGGTACTTCTCAAGCAGGCTGGTAATCGTCCGGTGTACATCGCCCAGCACTTCAATGGAGAAAGCATCACATGAACTAGACACTGCTGCCCTGACTCAGCCCATGGCTGGAAGCTTACTTCCTCATACCTTATTTTATTGGGCACAAGAAGAACATGTTTCCAAACAGGGCTGCAACTAGGAATTTCAGGGCCCCTTACTGGCAAAATTTGGGGGCCCCCCTAAGACCCTGCCCAGCCTCCATCTCAGCTCTGCCTCCATCCCAGCATATGTTTATATACATACACATTCACTAGAGACTGCTTAAGGCTGAATACACAATAGAGACTGCTGCAGGCTGTATTCACAATAGAGAGTATAAAATAGAGACTGCTGCTGGCTGTATACACAATACATAATACATAATAAAGACTGATATAGGCTGTATATGCAATAGAGACTGCTGGTAGCTAAATACACAATAGAGACTGCTGCAGGATGTATACACAATATACAGGGTGGTCTATTTATATGGATGCACCTAAATAAAATGGGAATGGTTGGTGATATCAGCTTCCTGTTTGTGGCACATTACTATATGGAAGGGGGGAAATTTTTCCAGATGGGTGTTGACCATGGCAGCCATTTTGAAGTCAGACATTTTGGATCCAACTTTATTTTTTCAATGGGAAGAGAGTCATATGACACATCAAACCTATTGAGAATTTCATAAGAAAAACAATGGTGTGCTTGGTTTTAACGTAACTGTATTCTTTTATAAATTGTTTATGACCACTTATAAAATGTGTTCAAAGTGTTGGATTGTCAATGCAACCCTCTTCTCCCACTCTTAACACACTGATAGCAACACCGCAGAAGAAATGCTAGCACAGGCTTCCATTATCAGTTGTTTCAGATGCTGCACATCTCATATCTTCACAGCATAGGCAATTGCCTTCAGATGAGTGATGAGGCAAACTTTTTTGTAAATGGTGAAGTTAACAAACAAAATCACCACTATTGGTCTGACACTAACCCACAGTGGATAGATCCCTCCAAGACTGTTGGAACACAAAAATCGATGGTATGGTGTAGCATATGGAGTACAAAGATAGTGGGGCCATTCTTCATCAATGTAAACCTCAATGCCACTGGATATCTGAATCATGTAGCAATTTTAGATATCCAGAGGCATTGAGGTTTCCCATGGAAAAAATATAAACTTGGATCCAAAATGGCCAGCTTCAAAATGGCCACCATGCTCACCACCCATCTGGAAAAGTTTATCCCCTCCCATACACTAATGTGCCACAGGAAGTTGATATCACCAACCATTCCCCTTTTTATTTAGGTGCATCCATATAAATGGACCACCCAGTAAAATGCTGCTGGCACAATAGAGAAAATCCATGTTTGTTATTCTAGGTTGACCTGCCAGCTGGGAAAAATTTGAGTAAATATGGTGTTGCAGGGAGAATGCAGCTGGGATTAATAAAATGATAATACATTGTGACTCTGCAACTTAAATCTCAAGGTTCGTTTCCACAATGAGTGTGAGGCTAGGTTCACACATAAGCCCTTGGTTGGTTTTTGGCATCAGTTTTTGCATTTTTTATTTCTAAGTCCAAAAACTGATGGAAAAACGGATTATATGTAATAAACACCCTATCCGTTTTTTACTGCACCCAAAAATCATTGCTAGGAGCGTTTTTTAGTCAAAAATGTTGTTGGGAACGATTTTGGGTGCCCTTTAAAAACAGATCAATTTTTTTAACATGGGTCCCTATGGAAAAACTGATCCGGTTTTTTGGTGCCTTAAAAAACGGATCCGTTTTTTCTAGCATTTTTTGGCAAAAAATGACTAAGTCCAAAAAACGTTCAGGGGCACAGGAGGCTCAAAAAGCACCAAAAAAAACAAAACGGATTGGTCATGGAAAACACTTCCAAAAACGGATTGCTATGTGTGACCCTAGCCTAACTCATGTTTTGACACTGCTTTCTTTCATCCTGTCAAAAATGCTGCATTTTATATAAGAACTGTGCACTCTATCCTTAATCCCTGTGCATGAACAGCATAATATGGCACTGTATGGCCAGCCCCATGGTTTACACTGGCTGCTGTAACATTGCTAATTTGCTGTGTTAAACCCTATTATGGGATGGAGGGAATTATGTAGAAGCATGCCTGGTCACTCCTGACATCATTAGACTCCTCTCTGAGTCTTCAGTAGTATGTGGAATGGCATTTGACTTTTTTTTAATGATGATTTGCACAAATCGTATTGCAAACTATTTAAACTTGAGGGACCCTATGAATATCAAGAACTTTTACTCAAGGTCAGTTATACGCTGATCAACTTGATAATCTCTAGTGAGTACATCCAGGATGAGCATCATCATACACTGAAAAAATGTAGAGTAATTTTTCCAAAGTATTCATAAGAATCTCACAATGGGAGGTCAATTAATAAAACTTACTTCAAAGCGAGAGTCTTGGAGGCTTGTATAGGAAAGCACTACCCTTGAAACCCAAGGAAGCTGTAAAGTTTATTTTTCAAGAGCAAAACACTTCACAGGGCAAAGAGTAGTTTGTCAACATTGTCATTCCATATAAATTAGTTTGAGCCTCAAAACTGGCATTTGCGCATCTTGAGAAATTGGTACAGGACCTTGCAAAGACCTATGGAAGGTGGAAGTTTTCCAGGACACTCAATGCACACAATACATTTCAAGGAGTTTTTTTTTTATACAAAACCTTTCATAAACCACATTAGCCCAAGGATGATAAATTCATCCAGACAAAATTGTAAACCTTACATGGCAGTGGTCCAACCAAAAAGAAGCAGTTTTAAAATTTAGTCAGAAAAAAAGCATTTGTGTGCAGTGTATACACAAGTTTCCTGAACTCTCATAGCTTTTGCTAGTACTATGAAAAGCATCTATAAATTTAAAAAATGTAGCAAAAAAAGCTGCAAAATATGTAATATGTGAACTTACCAATGTGTGAACATAGACTGCATGCCCAATCCCTAACACTGCTGTTTGCTACTAATTTCAAATTAACTACATATATTTTGTTAAATTGCTGCTCTCTAATGTCTCTAATTTTCTGGAAATGTTTGATATCCCTTTGGCCTAGAATATATGCTAAAAAAAGTTTGATCGCTTTATCGTAGAGTCTTGAATTGTTAATAAGTGGTTTTATATGTCTATATTTCTCATTGGAACAAGTTCTTTCCACATGAGTCATCAGAGGTCACCACTTGTACGTACGACTTGTAACCCAGCAGTCTGTGTTTGTTAAGATATAGTATAATTCCATCCTATTTAGTAATCAGTTATTAAAGTCTACAAAGTCTTTAAAACTTTGTCTAAGTGTAAGGTCAACAATACCAACAATTGCATCCCAAATTTACAAGGTTAGCAAACCAAAAACTAGGAAACCAAGGTCTCGAAGCAATCATTCAATAACACTTTGGATTGCACACTAAAATACACTGATACTTGGAGAACCTGGAAAATGACACTCTGATCCTTTACTAGTTCCACAGTAGGAAAAGCTGTAGGGAAAATAGGAACTAAGCAAAATCCGCAAATCGACATGATCTGGCTGTGGAATTTTTCAAAAGTTGTTAAGGATTAAGGAATGTTGTAAAATAAAAAATGATTAACCCTTTCTCGCCCCTTGAATCCACAACTGATAGGGATGAAATCCAATCCAACATTCATATAGCCAATCACTGACGTAAGCGGTCATTTGTCATAAATGCAAATTTCATCACCGGGGTCAGTGGTTAGCGGCAGCAGCCAAACAAAAGAGGGACACAGTGTCAGTACTGCAGGAGATCATTGGTGATGCCAAGTTTGTTGCAAAAAAAATTGAATGTTATTTTGTTATGACCTGTATATTACTTGATATTTGAGATAGGCCAAGCACCAGCTTCAATATTCACTTTTTACTTATTTTTTGTTAATCATAAACTCAACAAAGAGTCATCATTATGGCAATAATCCACCTTTTGAGTGGGCTCGTTTCGTTCAGATGGACATCGTCATTAGAGATGCTTGGTATGAATACTACATATGGTTATATCTGATTCCATTATAAATGCACACGGGCATATTGGCCAATGTACATATTAGAATACAACTATGTGTGATCTTTAAATAAGTCTAAATAAGTCTACATCAAGAGTCAAGTGCCCCAGGATTGTTAAAGGGAATCTATCAGTAGGATTTTATCCTCTAAACTATTGACATGTGTAGGTAGCTCTTTCAAACACAGGTCCAGCAATACTTTACATGACCATTCTGATCCTCCACTAAGAAATCATCAATTGAATTTATACACAAATTAGGTTCAAGATCTAATATTTTCACAATTAAATACAACATAAGTACATTATGTCACAAAAACAACAATGTCAGAATCCGTTGAAGTGTTCCACAGTTATTACTTCATAAAGTGACACTAATCGTAATTTTAAAAATTAACCTTGTCAGGAAGGTGAAAACAGGGTAGGTGGTGAAGGAGTTAAAGGGGTTTTCTTAAGTTTGAAATTTATCCCCATCCATGGAATAGGTGATAGCTTTCTGTTCGCTGAAAACTCCACCTGCCAAAAACCAGCCAAGTGTTTCTATCTTGGCTATCTCGGGAAATCCCATTAAGAATAAATGGAGTGGCAGTACACATGATGGTCCTCTGGTTTGTTTCTTGGGTTCAATGGAAATCCCAGTTGAAAGACCCTCAGTGATCAGGAAGTTATCCCCTATGCCATAGACAGGGGATACCTTCCAAATTTGATAATAACCCTTTAAAAAACATGAACCTTGGCATAAGTGATAGAAGGTTCGCTTAACAGTTAAATAAGAAGTCCTCAAGGAAAGTCACCCAGTAAAATTCCAAGTAATCTCTTAAAGATCTAGTTAAAGCCCAATCATCACAATATAACAAAGGCTTTATAGAGTCTTTTCACATACTTTGTTACTCAAATAAAACATGTATTTTTTATAGAGGAGTTATCTGAGCGAGATAATCATCACTGAAGAAAGCAAATGAAAGGAATGTGACATTAACACTTTTGCGGCATATAACGTATTAAGTTTGTCACATGCTACATCCCAGATTTTAATGCAGGCTCACAAGCCGAGCCTGCTTTTTTTCAGCAGATGATGGCAGAAATAATTAGCCCTCATCTGCCTCTAACAGCCGCAAATGAAGCAGAGTCAATTTGTGACAGCTGCACTAAAGTGGAAAGAAGCGCAGATAGGGTCTGAAATTTGTATCTGCTCACCTGGAAAGGTTGTGTAGCACACAACCAGCATGAAAGTGAAAAATAACAGCTGCTGCAGGGTCCACACTTCGTATGGTCACCGTAGTTGAAAATCTGATAGAGACATGTGTACCTGGACCCGCGCTGCTTAAATCAAAGCAAATAGACAATATTCATCACCAAATTATTCCTTTATTCCTCCTACGCGACCACTGCTCCCTGATGGAGTCGGACTGGCTCCAAAATGCGTAGGAGAATAAAGGAATGATATGGTGATGAACATCGTCTATTTGCTTTGATTTAAGCAGCGCAGGTCCAGGTACACATGTCTCTCTCAGATTTTCAATCTGTGAAAGCGCCATTCACACCATAGTGGCTGGGGAGTATTGTTCTAACTGCTCATTGTTGCTCCCATGACACAATGTGTTAAAAATTAAGAAATTATATATATATATATATATATATCTATTATATAATTGCCGTAGCGACTTCCGTCGGAGCGGCGCTGCTTCCGGTCGCTTGGTTAGCGAGTCCGAGCTGCTTCTCTTGGACTCTGTCCGTGGCCGCGTAGCGGCCAAGGCGACTCACGAAGCAATGCCCGCAAAGCGGGCATTGCGAGTCGTTGCAGCCTAGCGAAGCAATGCCCGCGAAGCGGGCATTGCGAGTCGCTACAAACCGCTAACCAAGCCACCGAAGCCCATACTCCTGTAGTGTACACCGCTATACTATACTACAGTCCCATGCCCATAAGCGCCATGGGACTGTAGTATACCATCGCGCTGTACACTACAGACCCCTGCCGCGACTCGCTACACCGCTAACCAAGCCACCGAAGCCCATACTCCTGTAGTGTACACCGCTATAGTATACTACAGTCCCATGCCCATAAGCGCCATGGGACTGTAGTATACCATCGCGCTGTACACTACAGCCCCTGCCGCTCTAAGCCTACCCCCTAAGGCACCGCCGCCCCTAACCCCCTAAGCCCCGCAGCAGCCCCCGACCACCTAACCCCCGACCCGCACCATCCAAAGCCGCCGCCGATACCCCCTAAGCCCCGCCGTCTACCTCCTAAGCCATCGCCGCCCCTACCTAAGCCCCTACCCCCTAAGCACCCTACCCCCTAAGCCCCGCAGCAGCCCCGACCACCTAACCCCCGACCCGCACCATCCAAGCCGCCGCCGATACCCCCTAAGCCCCGCCGTCTACCCCCTAAGCCATCGCCGCCCCTACCTAAGCCCCTACCCCCTAAGCACCGCAGCAGCCCCGACCACCTAACCCCCCGACCCGCAGCATCCAAACCCGCCCCCGATACCCCCTAGGCCCCCGCCGATACCCCCTAAGCCATGCCGCCTACCCCCTAAGGCACCGCCGCCCCTAACCCCCTACCCCCTAGACCCCCGACGATACCCCCTAAGCCATGCCGCCTACCCCCTAAGGCACCGCCGCCCCTAACCCCCTAAACCCCGCAGCAGCCCCGACCACCTAACCCCCGACTCGCACCATCCAAACCCGCCGCCGATACCCCTTAAGCCCCGACTACCTAACCCCCGACTCGCACCATCCAAAGCCGCCGCCGATACCCCCTAAGCCCCGCCGTCTACCCCTAAGCCATCGCCGCCCCTACCTAAGCCCTACCCCCTAGGCCCCCGCCGATACCCCTAAGCATCGCCCCCCCTACACCCCCCCTATACCCCTAACCCCGCAACCCCTAAGCCATGCCGCCTACCCCCTAAGGGACCCCGCCCCTAACCCCCTAAACCTCGCAGCAGCCCCACCACCTAACCCCCGACTCGCACCATCCAAACCCGCCGCGAACCCCTAAGCCCCGACTACCTAACCCCCGACTCGCACCATCCAAAGCCCGCCCCCGATACCACCTAACCCGCCGTTAGCCCCGCCATACCCCCTAAGCCATCGCCGCCTACCCCTAAGGCACCGCCGCCCCTAACCCCCTACCCCCTAGACCCCCGACGATACCCCCTAAGCCCCGCCCTACCCCTGCACCCTGCCCCTAACCCCCTAACCCCGCAACCCGCCACCTAACCCCACTGACACCAACCCGCCGGTCCCTTAAGCCCCTACTACCTAACCCCCGACTCCACCATCCTAAGGCCCCATACCCTACACCCCGTCTACCCTAGCCCGCCGCCCTCCTACCCTTAACCCCTAAGCTCCCGCCGCTGTCCCCTGCCCCTGTCCCTGTCGCTAAAGCCCTACACCCTAACCCCCCGCCGTCCCCTAACCTAACGCCGCTCTCACCTAAGGCCCTACACCCGAAGCCCCGTCCATCACTTACATGCCTTCAAGTCATCTGATCGTCCGTCCGATCGTCCGTCCGATCCTCCGTCCGGCCAGGCGTCTCTTCCTCCGGCCCGGGGTCTTCTCTCTTCTTTCCGCCATCTCCGCCTCTTCGTCCGGCCCCGGGGATCTTCTGTCTCTTTTCCGAAAATTCCACCTCCGACGTCCTCTTCCTTCTCATTAAGATAGAATGGAGGAAAAATCCCCCATTCTACCTCAATGAGATCTCACGCCGTCTTCTGATTGGTCGCTGGATAATGCCCTCAGCCAATCAGAAGAGCTCCTCATTCAGTTTTCATTCAGGTCCGCCTTTTTTCCCCATTGACATACATTACCGGTGTGTCGGCGATTTTATGGCCGCCCCCCTGGTTCTATTTGTCGGCCCTAAAATCGCGGACACACCGCTAATGCATCTCTATGGGCAAGTCAGCTCGAATTCTGATTGGTCGCCGTTCAATCCGAAATCGGGCTGACTGCCCATAGAGATGCATTAGCGGTGTGTCCGCGATTTTACGGCCGACAAATAGAACCAGGTGGTCGGCCATTAAATCGCCGACACACCGCTAATGCATGTCTATGGGCAAGTCAGCTCGAATTCTGATTGGTCGGCGTTCAATCCGAAATCGGCCTGACTGCCCATAGAGATGCATTAGCGGTGTGTCCGCGATTTTAGGGCCGACAAATAGAACCAGGTGGTCGGCCATAAAATCGCCGACACACCGCTAATGCATTTCAATGGGAAAAAAGAAAGGCGGACCTCAATGAGAACTGCGTCTCAGCCTAAATAATAAATTAAATAATAAAAAAAATAATTAAAAAAGAATTAAAAAATAATAAAAATAATAATTAAAAATAATAAAAAATTCAATAAAAATAATAATAAAAAAATAAAATATATGCTAATAAGATCAGCCCTTTGCGGACCTGAATGAGAACTGCGTCTCAGCCTAAATAATAAATTAAATAATAAAAAAAATAATTAAAAAAGAATTAAAAAATAATAAAAAAAAATAATTAAAAATAATAAAAAATTCAATAAAAATAATAATAAAAAAATAAAATATATGCTAATAAGATCAGCCCTTTGCGGACCTGAATGAGAACTGCCTCTCAGCCTAAATAATAAATTAAATAATAAAAAAAATAATTAAAAAAGAATTAAAAAATAATAAAAAAAAATAATTAAAAATAATAAAAAATTCAATAAAAATAATAATAAAAAAATAAAATATATGCTAATAAGATCAGCCCTTTGCGGACCTGAATGAGAACTGCCTCTCAGCCTAAATAATAAATTAAATAATAAAAAAAATAATTAAAAAAGAATTAAAAAATAATAAAAAAAAATAATTAAAAATAATAAAAAATTCAATAAAAATAATAATAAAAAAATAAAATATATGCTAATAAATCAGCCCTTTGCGGACCTGAATGAGAACTGCGTCTCACTAAATATAAATAATAATAAAAAAATAATTAAAGAAATAAAATATAAAAAAAATAAAATAATAAAAATTCAAAAATAATATAAAAAAAAATAATGCTAAAACATCACTTTGCGACTAATAAACGGTCACAAAATAATTAAATAATAAAAAAATAATTAAAAAGAATTACAAAATAAAAAATTATAAAAATAAAAAATTCAATAAAAAAAATAAAAAATAAATATATGCTAATAAGATCAGCCCTTTAGCGCACCTGAATGACAACTGCCTCTCAGCCTAAATAATAAATTAAATAATAAAAAAAATAATTAAAAAAGAATTAAAAAATAATAAAAAAATTAATTAAAAATAATAAAAAAATCAATAAAAATAATAATAAAAAAAAAATATATGCTAATAAGATCAGCCCTTTAGCGCACCTGAATGACAACTGCCTCTCAGCCTAAATAATAAATTTAATAATAACAAAATAATTAAAAAATAATTAAAACATTATAAAAAAATAAATAAACATAATTAAAAAATAAATAACAAATAATAATTTAAAAAAAAATGCTAATAATAATATTACTGCTAATAATAATGCTATTAATGATAATAATTATGTTATTAATGCTATTATTAATGCTAATAATGCTATTATTAATTCTATTAATGCTAATAATCATGCTATTGATGCTATTAATAATGTTATTAATGCTATTATTAATGCTAATAATCCTATTATTAATGCTATTTATGCTAATAATTAATGCTAATAATGCTATTAATAATGTATTAATGCTATTATAATGCTAATAATCCTATTATTAATGTATTATGCTAATAATAATGCTATTAATGCTATTATTAATGCTATTAATGCTATTAATAATGCTATTAATCTATTATTTATGCTATTAATGCTATTAATAATGCTATTAATCCTATTATTTATGCTATTAATGCTATTAATGCTAATAATAATGCTATTAATGGTATTATTAATGCTAATAATAATGCTATTAATGCTAATAATAATGCTATTAATGCTATTAATAATGTTATTAATGCTATTATTAATGCTAATAATGCTATTATTAATTCTATTAATGCTAATAATAATGCTAATAATCCTATTATTAATGTTATTAATGCTATTATTAATGCTAATAATCCTATTATTAATGCTATTTATGCTAATAATAATGCTATTAATGCTATTAATAATGCTATTAATGCTATTAATAATGCTATTAATCCTATTATTTATGCTATTAATGCTATTAATGCTAATAATAATGCTATTAATGGTATTATTAATGCCGGTAATGCTAATAATAATGCTATTAATGCTAATAATAATGCTATTAATGCTATTAATAATGTTATTAATGCTATTATTAATGCTAATAATGCTATTATTAATTCTATTAATGCTAATAATAATGCTATTAATGCTATTAATAATGTTATTAATGCTATTATTCATGCTAATAATCCTATTATTAATGCTATTTATGCTAATAATAATGCTATTTATGCTATTAATAATGTTATTAATGCTATTATTTATGCTAATAATGCTATTATTAATTCTATTAATTTTAATAATAATGCTATTAATGCTATTAATAATGTTATTAATGCTATTATTAATGCTAATAATGCTATTTATGCTAATAATAATGCTATTAATGCTATTATTAATGCTATTAATGCTAATATTTATCCTATTAATGGTATTATTAATGCTATTAATGCTAATAATAATGCTATTAATGCTATTAATGCTAATAATAATGCTATTAATGCTATTAATAATGCTATTAATGCTATTAATAATGTTATTAATGCTATTATTAATGCTAATAATGCTATTATTAATTCTATTAATGCTAATAATAATGCTATTAATGCTATTAATAATGTTATTAATGCTATTATTCATGCTAATAATCCTATTATTAATGCTATTAATGCTATTAATAATGCTATTAATGCTATTAATTATGCTATTAATGCTATTAATGCTAATATTTATCCTATTAATGCTATTAATGCTAATAATAATTCTATTAATGCTAATAATAATGCTATTAATGCTATTAATGCTATTAATTATGCTATTCATGCTAATAATAATGCTATTAATTCTATTAATAATGCTATTAATGCTATTAATACTGTTATTAATGCTATTATTAATGCTAATAATGTTATTATTAATGCTATTAATGCTAATAATAATGCTATTAATGCTATTAATAATGTTATTAATGCTATTATTAATGCTAATAATGCTATTATTAATGCTATTAATGCTAATAATAATGCTATCAATGCTATTAATAATGTTATTAATGCTATTATTAATGCTAATAATGCTATTAATAATGCTATTAATGCTAATAATAATGCTATTAATGCTATTAATACTGTTATTAATGCTCATAATACTGCTAATAATGCTATTAATACTGCTATTACTGCTAATAATAATGCTATGGCTTATATTATTGCTATTGATGATGCGATTATTATTTAAAAATCTTTAAAAAAACAATAAACATATTTTAGATACCCGATGCATTTGCATCAGGCTAACAGCTATAACTACTATAATCAAATTAATGCACGTTCTAGAATCCCGATGCATTTGCATCGGGCTCACAGCTAGTATATATATATATACACATAAGAGAAAAAAAACTGCACAGCACTCACAGACAATGTGAACTGTTGCCAGCAGGGATGCTGGGATAAACTACTAGGGAAGGTTTTTTTCCCTAGTAGTTTATCCCAGCATCCCTGCTGGCACCAGTTCACATTGTCTGTGAGTGCTGTGCAGTTTTTTTTTCTCTTTTGTATCGTGTAAAGTTGCTGGCTCCATTACTGCAAATTGCACCCTCATTGCCTACTGGTGATCTAGGGTCTAGATGGTGTCCGCCCACTTAGTAGTGGGGTAGGGTGGACAAGGAGGACTTGGGTGTCAGCGTTAGGACTCATCGGACCTGAAGTCACTTTGTCGCAGTCGATGAGCAAGCAGACATTGGCCAATGTGTGTACTAAGTACTTCAGATTTTAAAAAAATAAGAAGAATTTTGAGTTTTTTGAAAAAAACGCAAGTTTTTAAATTTTTTCTCATATATATATAGCTTGTCAGCATATGTACATCATTGGTAGCAGCTGAGTGCTGCAAGGTTTTTTCCCTAGTATATACACACATACATACACAATTGATATATAAGCGTTCATAAAAGTCGATCTACCAGAATATAAAATTAATGAATCTGATTGGTACGGTTGAGGCCAAAAGTATTGACACCCCTGCAATTCTATCAGATAATGCTCAGTTTCTTCCTGAAAATGATTGCAATCACAAATTCTTTGGTATTATTATCTTCATTTAATTTGTCTTCAATGAAAAAACACAAAAGAGAATGAAGCAAAAAGCAAAACATTGATCATTTCACACAAAACTCCAAAAATGGGCCAGACAAAAGTATTGGCACCCTCAGCCTAATACTTGTTTGCACAACCTTTAGCCCAAATAACTGCGATCAACCGTTTCCGGTAATCATCAATGAGTTTCTTACAATGCTCTGCTGGAATTTTAGACCATTCCTCTTTGGCAAACTGCTCCAGGTCCCTGATATTTGAAGGGTGCCTTCTCCAAACTGCCATTTTTAGATCTCTCCACAGGTGTTCTATGGGATTCAGGTCTGGACTCATTGCTGGCCACCTTAGAAGTCTCCAGTGCTTTCTCTCAAACCATTCTCTAGTGCTTTTTGAAGTGTGTTTTGGGTCATTGTCCTGCTGGAAGACCCATGACCTCTGAGGGACACCAGGCTTTCTCACACTGGGCCCTACATTATGCTGCAAAATTTGTTGGTAGTCTTCAGACTTCATAATGCCATGCACACGGTCAAGCAGTCCAGTGCCAGAGGCAGCAAAGCAACCCCAAAACATCAGGGAACCTACGCCATGTTTGACTGTAGGGACCGTGTTCTTTTCTTTGAATGCCTCTTTTTCTCTCCTGTAAACTCACAGCTTGAACTTGTTTGGATGTTAGTCGAGGTACTTTATACACCATCCGCACAATCTTGCGTTGAAATCTCTCGCCAATTTTTCTTTTCCGTCCACATCTAGGGAGGTTAGCCACAGTGCCATGGGCTTTAAACTTCTTGATGACACTACGCACATTATGAATATGCAAATAAGTCTGTGGAGCCTCGGTTAGGAGTCTCAAACACAGGACTAGCCAGATATCCTTCCAGGGAAGGACCCAGTCAAGGGGTAGCTCCTTGCGGAGAACACCATAACCACCATGTTAAGTGGCCCTTTTAGTCAATATCCAGCTCTTTTACAAGCTTAGAGATATGACAAGGGAATACCAAGGACAGGTATCCATCCACAGACAGCTGTTTCGGGGTGTTGCCCCTCATCAGTGTGGAGTAGGATTCTGGCTAGGTGGAAGCAAGGACTAGTAGACCAACATCGCAAAGTATTCACTGATCTCAGGGAGACCAGTCCAAGAAAACACTGCGGGCAGCTGGCTAAAGCGCTCAACACAGTGAATTCCTAGGCGCATTGCCTCCTGGGAATTATGAATATGCAAATAAGTCTGTGGAGCCTCGGTTAGGAGTCACAAACACAGGACTAGCCAGACATCCTTCCAGGGAAGGAAACAGTCAAGGGGTGGCTCCTTGCGGAGAGGAAGGATATCTGGCTAGTCCTGTGTTTGAGACTCCTAAACGAGGCTCCACAGACTTATTTGCATATTCATAATTCCCAGGTGGCAATGTGTTGAGCGCTTTAGCCAGCTGCCCGCAGTGTTTTCTTGGACTGGTCTCCCTGAGATCAGTGAATACTTTGTGATGTTGGTCTACTAGGCCTTGCTTCCACCTAGCCAGAATCCTACTCCACACTGATGAGGGGCAACACCCCGAAACAGCTGTCTGTGGATGGATACCTGGTCTTGGTATTCCCTTGTCATATCTCTAAGCTTGTAAAAGAGCTGGATATTGACTAAAAGGGCCACTTAACATGGTGGTGATGGTGTTCTCCGCAAGGAGCCACCCCTTGACTGGGTCCTTCCCTGGAAGGATATCTGGCTAGTCCTGTGTTTGAGACTCCTAACCGAGGCTCCACAGACTTATTTGCATATTCATAATTCCCAGGAGGCAATGCGCCTAGGAATTCACTGTGTTGAGCGCTTTAGCCAGCTGCCCGCAGTGTTTTCTTGGACTGGTCTCCCTGAGATCAGTGAATACTTTGTGAAACTGCGCACATTAGGCACAGGAACATTCAGGTCTTTGGAGATGGACTTGTAGCCTTGAGATTGCTCATGCTCCCTCACAATTTGGTTTCTCAAGTCCTCAGACAGTTCTTTGGTCTTCTTTCTTTTCTCCATGCTCAATGTGGTACACACAAGGACACAGGACAGAGGTTGAGTCATCCATGTCAACTGGCTGCAAGTGTGATTTAGCATCACATGATTTTTCTGAGGGTGCCAATACTTTTCTCCACCCCCTTTTTTATGTTTGGTGTGGAATTATATCCAATTTGGCTTTAGGACAATTCTTTTTGTGTTTTTTCATTGAAGACAAATTAAATGAAGATAATAATACCAAAGAATTTGTGATTGCAATCATTTTCAGGAAGAAACTGAGTATTATCTGACAGAATTGCAGGGGTGTCAATACTTTTTGCCACAACTGTAAATGGAATGATGATTTTCAGCCAGGTAATAACAGGCAGCCAAAACATTGTATCTACCACAAGATGATTTTAATAAAAGTATCGGCTCAGGATACAAAAAAAACAGGCCCTCACACAGCTTCATACCCCAAAAATAAAAATATAACAGTTCTCAGAAAATAGTTTGACATTTTTTTTCTTTTTTTTAACAAATTTCTGAATATTTTTTTCACCACACTTAAAGGGAATCCCTCAGTAGGTTTTTGCTGCACAATCTGAAAACAGCATGCTGTTAAGGTTCACATACAGAATTCAGATGTTTCTTACTATGTTTCCTTTACACTGTCCTGCAAATGAGCAACAATGTTTTTCACTTTTTATTTTCAAGCTCCATATCTCACCATCCACCACAGCTTTAAGTGAGACTACCTTCATTTTATAGAAAATCATCTTGACTATGTCATACATAAATTTGACTTACAACTATTGAGCATATGATTAGTTATGGAGATTCTTGTCATCATTGCATTATTACTGTTTTGCTCCTTGTGTTTGAAAAATCTTTTTCTTTCCATATACACAAATAACAATCTGTTCTCATATTTCCTAACAACTCAGTGTATTAAAGGGAACCAACCACCTAAAAATCGCTATCTAAGCTATAAATATCTGTCCCTGGACGCCCGCCGCGTCGCTCGGTCTGTGACGAACCCAGGCCGTCTTTAGCATGCCATCTGCGCCTGCGCATGCTCAGAAGTCAGCCTGGGTGTACCAGTGACGCAGTGGGCGGAAGTGACGCAGGCCTGCAGCACGTGACCCGCTCATTGCGAGGACGCGATGGGCGGGTAATTTGAATCCTGGGAAGAAGATGGACAGCAGCGAGGAGACCCACCTCGCTGACAAAGAGCCTGGAGGAACGCCCATCCGACAATAATTTGGTAAGTATAAAAAGTGATTTAGTGTGCCTCTAGTTAGTTAGATTTAGATGGTTAGAATAGTAATTTTAAGCTCCAGGGACAGATATTTATAGCTTAGATACCGATTTTTAGGTAGTTGGTTCCCTTTAAGTTGATTCTCAAGTGAAAGGTCACTGGTTCAAATCAAAGCACAGCCATAAAGACTATTTCCCAAGAAATGGAAAGCAGCAGCATCCAGTTCATCGATAAGAGTTTCTTGTTAATAAAATATAAAACTTCATCATATAAGTGCCATGACAATTGGAAGAATATGAAATGAATTCCCCCCATTCATTCAAAAGCCAAGAGGTGGATGTCCAGGCAAAATATCAGTCAATATGTCGGAGCATCACAGGGTCTATCAGTACTGGTACTACAAACACGGCAGTTGAGGTGGCTCATATGCTTCGTAATATTGAGATCACAGATGTCCATGAGAGCACAGTTTGATGCATGAAAACCAGTAAAGAAGCCTCAATTTTTATATTGACATAAGAAGCATTGGCTCAAGTCTGTAACAAAAAGTATGACAAGTGGACAGTAGAAGATTTGGAATGGGTGATTTGGAGCAATGTGATGAAAGTCAACAGACTAGTGTGTGATGGGTGCAAATGGGTCTGGAAGAAACAATGGGAGAAGGAGCTAATGGATTTAGAAATTGAAGGAACTGTCAAGCTCAATGGAGGAATCCTAATGATTTAGAGATGTTTCAAAGCCAAAGGCATTGGTTGTCTCAATGCTGAGCTATATGTGAGTTTCCTACAAGATGAGTTACTTTATATATTCAAGTACTATGGACATGAAAAGGACAACATGGAGTTTCAGTAGGACAATCATCTGAACCATACGTCGAGATAGGTGAATAAATGGCTCAATGGTATGCAGTAGAGGTGCTGGATTGGCCCCCACATTTCCAAGATCTCAAACCAATCAAAAACATGTGGGTGGAGTTAAAGAAAAAGCTGAAGACATACTCAAGTGAGTCAACCAGTAAGCACCAACATTGGGATCATGTAGAAGAGACCTGGAATCAGATTGTAGCAAAACATGCTTGAATCTGATTGAGAGCATGCCCAGAAGGATTTGGCAGTGTTGAAAGTCTAAAGGTGGATTTACAAAATGCAAAATACTAAAAATATAATAAAAATTTGGATTTTTTAGAAGCAAAACAATAACAATGCAACAATATTGCAAGATTATGCATAAACCATCATATGCTAAACAATTTTATGAAAAAGTAGAATGTCCAGCTCACGGGATTGGAATAAATGTGACTGTCTTTATTCAAAATTCTTTAGGCTCCAAATTTACAGCAAGGCATCAATAATGTACAATAAATATGTCAGGGGAGCGTCAAGGCGACCCCTTTCGGATAAACATCCTTTCTCAAGCCTGAGGATGTGAAGTGTGAGTGTCCCGTGCTGCCGGGACACCAGTGGTAAGCTGATTTTTTCACTTGCTTAAATAATTTTATGTCATATTTACATATGATAGCCAAGATGATTGTCTATTAAAATGAAGGAAGTCTCACGCTCAAAGCTGTGGTCGACGAAGCTTGAAAGTTAAAAGTTCAAAACATTGCTACCCTTTTGCTGGTCAGTGTAGCACCAGGAGCTTATCATTGCTGTGACTAACTGGTGTGCATGCACTTGTCCGACTCAGCGCCCTTCTGTGATTAGTACCTCACACATCACTGTCTATAGACATTAGAAGAAGTATAACTATCCAGCATTAATGTCCAGAGGGAAGCTTTTTAAAATCCATGCTTTATTGGAAAATCTATAACATACTGAAATAATAAAAAAGTGGAAATCCCAGGAATCCCAGGAACAGAGGATGCTTTTCAAACATGAAGATTCTTAATCATAGTGTGATTCCAATTATACGGTATTCAATTTAAATAGAGAAAAACAGAAAATGACAATAAGTAAACATATCGCATGACAACCAGATTTTCAATATAACATCAATATAAATAATTTCTATTTAATAAATACACGACATCGGATTTAATATTCATACTGGTATGATGTTATCTACTATAGATAGGCTCATATAAATGTGGTTAGAAATCATGTGGCCTCTGTCCATATATGAGAATACTAAAGTAATCAACTCTCTTGTCATCCGTAAGGAATATAAAATTAAATCCTTCATCAATTGTAGCAGTACTCACACTATTTATATTATTTTATTTCATGTAAGAAATGCAATTTGCAGTCTGTTGGGTGCACTACACATCCTCTTAGAAAACGTATATCGTAACACATTTATGGCACAAAATTAAACAACTCATAGTTTGTCTGTTGCTTTGCAACACATTTTGCATGTTCATCAAGGGGATGTTAGTACCCTTGTGGTTCCTTTACACGCCGCTATCGAAGGTTAGAAACCACCGGGTGTCAGTACAATTGTACCTTGTACCGTCAAAACACCGCGAGGAAGTGGCGTGTAATTCAGGTAACACCCTCCTGTCTCTGTCGACACCTGTCTTTCAGCCGTGCTCAAAAACAAGTAGGTATAAACCCTATGGTAGCGGCGTATAATCGAGGAACAGGAAGGTATTTTCGAACACCTAGTGAACTCCCTGGGGCATGACACAGCCTCCGGGATACCGCGCCCCATCAACGATCATTGGTGGAAACTCCTGCGTTATGATTGGTTGTCCCTGCATAGAGCGGCATATTTAAGGAGCTGACCAGTCACACTACACAATTGCAATAGCATCATGTATTAGCCATCCTTCCTGCGCCGGCTGGCCAATCATAATGCTATTGCATTGTCCAATCACCGTACGAGCGTCTCGTAATCCACAACTCTGCCATGCCTATGTGTTGTCCCTACTGCCCCAGGTCCTCCCATATTGCCTTGTGGTAGCGGCGTGTAAATCAGGGAAGGTGCTCTACAGAAGGTAACCTGCGGCACCCGTCGGTGCTTCCAGGGATCGAAAAAACCTACTGTGGAGCACTTTGTAGCGGCATGTAATTGCGGTATCAGGTACCGTTCGGAACCGTTGAAACGCGCTCGTGCACGTGAGACACCCGGTGGTTTCTAACCTTCGATAGTAGCGTGTAAAGGTACCATTAGGGTTAATGCCAATGAAGCACCCAAACGTGCAGGGATAACTCACAAATCTTTCATCATAGAGAAGCCTATGATTTTTTAATATGAATACCAGAGCCCCTAAGGGTATGAATAGTAAGTCCGATCTCTTGTATATTTATTGATTAGATATCATTTATATTGATGTTATATTGATAATAGTCATGTGATAAGTATTATGATCATTTATTGTTTTTCCTCCATTTAAAAGGAATACCCTCTCAATGGAATCACACTATAAGTACGGTAATAACTTTCATGTTTGGAATGCATAATGCCTGTGGATTCCTGGGATTTCCACGATCTTGAAATACGTTACTACTTTATAAATTTTCCAATAAATTATTGATTTTAATAATCTTCCTTCTGGATGTTGATGCTGGATATTTATCTTTCTCCTGATTATTGCCAACACACCCATCATCCATGCACTGCTCAAGGGATTCCCTCATCATCCTTTCCATGGTGGGTTGGATTTTTTCCTGTCTGTATCGTCTATAGACATTATATACAGAAAGCCCTGCGTGGGCAGGAGCGGCTTTTTTACCTCTGCTGCATTGCTTAACCCAAGGGTGTGTCCTCACGGTATTGCAGTGTTTTGGATGCAGCGTATTGCCACTGTTTTCAAGAAATTCCATGTTCACTAGGTTTCTCCTGACCGCAGCATTTTTAGCTGTGATGCAGGTTTCCAGACTCTTGCATCTCCGCAGCATGTTAATTTCATGCTGCGGAGTTGGAATAGATAACCAGAGCATCCACATAGGGAGAATCCGCCTGGCACCCACCGCAGATCATAAGTACAGGGCGGCTGCGTCTCTCTGTGTGCACTTGCGGGTTCCTGCAGGTCTGAATTCACTGTGTCCAACACACAGCGCCTCCACATTGTGAGCACATACCAAAAAAGCTTTGATTGTGTCAGATATACAATTTTATCCCTGGTGTCATTAGGCAGCTCTTTGGTCTGGGCCATGGGGAGAGGTTGGAGTATGATTGAGTGTGTGGACAGGTGTCTTTTATACAGGTAACGAGTTCAAACAGGTGCAAATAATACAGGTAATGAATACAGAGTATGAGGGCGTCTCACATGCTACGATATCGTTAACTGCTTTTTGGTTGGAGCAACGACTTCATAACGACGTCGTTGCATTTGACAAGTAGAGACAATCAACAATCAATCGGCTGATCGTTGATCGGCGATTTTTGAACCGGACCTAAAACCAGACGATGATTGTCCGTCCAACCTGTAGCATCTGTGTGTGTGACACCTTGATAACGATGTCGTTAACGACTTTGCTTATTCAGAACTGAAGGATGTAGACGATCAAACGAGCGCAACTATCGTTCGCTTGTCACGGAATCATTGCTGCGTTGTTCAATATATCTGTACGTGTGACAACAAGCGATCTAGGTCAAGTCGGATCGATGGTCAGCTCGTTCGACCATTAAAGCGTGTAACGGGGCCTTTAGGCTGGTTTCACTTTGCAGGTTTTTTCCTGATCAGTGTCCATCAGTGTTTGTGTGCCAAAACCAGGAGTCTCTCCAAAACTCAGAACAGGTGTCAATATTTCAATTATAGTTTTTCTCTGAAAGTTGCTCACCTGGTTTTGGCACACAAACACTTGGAACCTGATCAGGGAAAATAAGGGAAAATCAGGGAAAATCAGGGAAAATCCTGCAGTGTGAAACTAGTATTAAATACTTATTTTCCTAACTGTATGTGAATTTTTTTTGTTTTATTTTTAATAAAGCAAAAGGGGGGTTATTTTAACTTTTTTATATACATATATTTTTTTATTTTTTTACTTTTTACTGGATTTTATAGTCCCCTTAAGTGACTTGAATCAGTGTTCAGCCAATCGCTCATGCTATGCAGAGCGTTAATACCTGTATACTTTTTTATTTCCTTCTCGGCCCAGGAAATTTGGTTTAATCAGACCATGTTCCTGCACGGCCATTACACAGCACATAGCAAGGACATATATGGAAGATAATAATTATAATATTAAGAATAAGATTATCTCAAGAATGGGAATTTGCCTACCAAATGAAACAAAAAAACATCACAGTGTATCACTCATTTGGAATCCTCAAGAAAAATTCTATATAGATGGTATTTTACCCCCTATGGATCCAATAAGATATCTCCGCAAAATTCTTCCAGATGCTTGTGACGCTTAACTCTTGAGCTCTAGTCCAGATTTGGTGGTCCTTCCCAATCATTACCCCTTTTTGGGAGCAAGTTTATTCATTAATTAACACTGGGGGGATATGAGTTCCCTTTATCTACCACTATTGCTCTGTTATCTATTGGCCTAGACAAAGTAGCATTTGAGGACAACAGTGCTTATCTTCCATATACTAACCATGGTTGTAAAGGCTATGCTACACTATGGAGACATGGAGAAACTCGAACAGCTGCCATATACAAAATGTTCTTAATAAAAAGCACAACAACTGCGTTATGGAATATATGATAGCTAGTCATACAAATACATTCGACCATTTTAAATCAAGATGGGTAAGGTGGTTTGAGTAAGCCAAATATTCTTGTGAGCGACAGGGTGGAGGGCCCCCATGTAGTTGATCAGCCTTCCATCCTTCCTTTTTCGACTGTAAAGGAGAGTGAATCTATAGTCCTCCTTAACCGACTTATCAACTTTCTATGAGGTAAATTAACACATCTTGAGGTTCCAATGTTAACTACCCTTTATATTTTCCCTGGTTTCCCCCACTCTACCCACCATTTTTACCTATGGTGAGATTGTCACCTGCTTGTGATATCTAACTGATCAAGATATATGATTGAAAATATGATTGAAAATTAAGTTGTACATCGTGATATTCAAATATACTGCAGCTGTAAAATACCATGTATAATTGATAATCGTTAATTCTGTCAGTATGTTGACTCAATAAAAAATTATGTTTAAAATAGAAAGAAGCACAGGAACATGTTTTTAAACACATCTAATTGTGGAAATTATTATTATTCCAAGAACTATTGATTAAAATGAACTTTTCACATTTTAATAGACTGGCCTTTTTTGGACAGAACGATACCAATGTGTTTTTTATTATTTTTACATTTTAAGGTGGAAAAAAGGGTGATTTAAAATTTTATATGTATTTTTTAAAAACTTTTAGCACATTTTTTTGTGACAGACAGATGCTGGTTCTTGTAAGACAGCTGACATCTGTTTGGTAGGAAGCAAGGTCAGCTCCTGACCTGGCTTCTTACTATTCTTAGTGACCTCTGATGAAAACGTACATCATAGGTCGTTAAAGGATAAATACCTGCAAACAATGAGGTTTTTACAATGTCTGAAAATCAGATACTTGCCACAGAAAAAAGCAGTAAACTATAAGTCAATATGTTTTGAGAACAAAGAGGATTTTTCCTGAGACTATATGTATACAGCATCTTTTTCAGTTGGATTCTGCTCTGAAAACTACCTCAAAAGGCTCTCAAAATGCTCAAAAGAGTGAATATGTGCATTTCTATGAAAAATTACCTTCTAGTCATATGTTCAGTCTTTTGAGTATCTTCTTATTACTTCAGGTCTTCAAAGATGCCCAGCGGTTAAAAGAAGTGAGCCGACCATTCTTCAAGTGCTTTTTGTATGGAATACGTCCTACAGTATACTTTGTAGCAAAAGTCAAATCGGAATGCTGAAAGGAGGCTTGGATGATGCCTTTGATGCTGTATAGACTAATTTTCCCAATGTTTTTGGTACAAAATCTGTTAGCAGTTTCTTTGTTAAAATTTTTTTTAAAAATGAGCGGAAAACCAGTTAAAAGATAACCCAAAAAACAAAATACTCAGGAAACAACTAAAAAAAGATGCAAAACATTATTTCAGTAAAAAAAATTTAAAGACTCGCATGCCCATATGTGAGATTTATGGAAGGTTGATCTTACTGACAGATTCCTTTTAAAGGATCTCATGACCAATGTTAATTTTAAAGTTAATGTTAATCAATAAATATTAGAATAATAATAATTTCCACAGTTGGATGTCTTTATAAACAATGTTCCTGTTCTGAGATAATCTTATATATGTGTTCCTGCTATGTGTTGTGTAATGGCCATGTCTGACCGAGAATGGAGCTTGGTTTGATCCTGGACAGAAGAGGATGCAAAAGAGTATTTAAATATTACAGCACAAATAATTGTTTCTTTGAGATAAAACATTTTATAAACACAGACAGGGAAATGTTTTACTTGAATACTCCGCTATGATCCCATGCTGTATTGTCTGGTTACTCTTTTGCATCCTACCCTGTCCTGGATCAAACCAACCTCTGTGCATGGTTTTATTTTTTCAAGATCTATTGATTAAAATTAACTTTAAAATTCCCATTAAATATGATACTAAACTTAGAAATGGCAATATTTTTATTTGATTCATGTCCCTTGTGATTTCAGGATTATCATTTGCATTACTTGCTGCAGTCCCTGTTGGTTATGGCCTGTATTCCTCTTTTTTTCCTGTTTTGACATATGTTTTTTTTGGGACATCCAAGCATCTTTCAATTGGTAAGTACAGACTTTCTTAAAGTGAGTACAGTAAAAGGCAGTGTTTCCCACTGTAATCATAGACATATGGGGGACCCCTTCCCTTAATGCAGCAAACATGCTGCATTCAGTGCTGCATTTAGATTGCCATGCATCAGGGGAGTGACAGGTCCTCTTTAGCCAAACACATCGGGCCTCGTCTAGTTACTAAGGATTATTGTGTAGATTTTATTAGCACTACTATCACTGCAGTAGCTAAAATATAGAAGCTAAAAACATTTATATCCATACCATTTTTGAAACCTCAAAAAAAGGCCTTGAATCTACCATGAAGATTTCCATAATTTAATCTAGATCTACCACCATCATAATTTAATCTTGAATCTACCATGAAGATTTCCATAATTTAATCTAGGTCTGCCACTATCAATGGACCATGTGTGCAGTGACTTCATCATAAATTATAAATGCAAAGTAGCATATTTTATCTTCATTTCAGAATTCAGGCAAGTCCACTCATAAGTAAAGAGTAAAATAGAGCTGAATAGAAATAAATTTTATTGCCAAGATTTACAATCATAGAGAAAACTGCAATCAGAGTCATTGAACATTGAAAACACAATAGGATCAATTACGTTATATACAGTCCCTGACAAAAGTTATGTCGCTTATCCATGTTATCTAAATAAAAGCTTATAAACTGATGTTAAATTCCTCCATTGGTTTTATAAATTACTCTTTTGAAAGCTGAAACCCTCCCAAATGTGGTTTAGGTTAAGAAAATAAATTGACATCAATGCTGAAATATTGATCATTTAATGAACACAGAATGGTCAGATTTTGGCAAGACAAAAGTTTTGTCGCACACAGAAAGTAATGTGATATTCAAACAAATAATTAACGTAAAATACAAATATATGTTGCATAACATTGGTGAGTGAAGTTGTGGTGCTATTAGAGGAATATTTTGTGTGACTTCCTTGAGCTTGAAGGACTGCATCCATGCGGTTCAACAATGATTCATGCAATTTATTAATGAAGTCATCAGGAATAGCAAATAATGCAGTCTTACATGCCTCCCAGAGTTCATCTAATTCTTTGGTTTTGTCTTCCAAGCTTCCTCTTTCATCCTTCCCCAAACATGCTCAATAATGTTCATACCCCCATACTGAATGAAACCCCAGACCATGATCTATCCACCACCAAATTTGGATCCATACGGGCTCCAGTAGGTCTCCTGCAGTATTAGCGGAGGCTGTGGTGTAATTCTACTGAAAATTCATCAGAGAAATCCACCTTCTGCCAATTTTCCAGCGTCCATCTGTTTAGGAGGCTGTGGGACTATGGAAATGCTACACGTTTTTTTATTTGCCTTTTGTTTAGTGCTGGCTTCTGGGCACTGATTCAACCATGGAGACCATTTTGAGACAGAATCCTGCAAATTGTTCTAGTTGACACAGGGGCTTGAGTTGACCAAGCTTGTTGGAGCTCTGCTGCAGTGGAAGAGGGGCTTGCTTTGGATTTTCTAACCAACAAACGTTCCTCCTGAGCAGTTGTCTTGCGGGGTCTGCCGGACATGGGCTTGTCAAACACATCTCCAGTCTCTTCAAATCTTTTTTTAATTCTTTGTACTTGACGCTGAGACACATTAAAGGTGCCAACCACCTCTGCAATGGATCTGGCTTTCAGCCTCTTGATAATCAAGGCTTTGGTCACAGAGTGGATTTTTGGCATGTTGTCAGAGCTCAAGTTGCAGTTCAAGTGAAGATCTGGGGTAATGGGCTTCTTTTTATACACACTCACTAATTAACTGATCATTTACTGACCACAGGTGAGGATGTAAACTAGGATTGGGTGCATTATATGACCAGGCAACAAAACTTTTGTCTTGCCAAAATCTGACCATTCTGTGTTCATTAAATCAGTGTTTCCCAACTCCAGTCCTCAAGGCACACCAACAGGTCATGTTTTCAGGATTTCCTTAGGATTGCATAGGTGATAATTTAATCACTTGCACAGGGGATAATTCCATCATCTGTCTAATGATAAGGAAATCCTGAAAACATGACCTGTTGGTGTGCCTTGAGGACTGGAGTTGGGAAACACTGCATTAAATGATCAATATTTCAGCATTGATGCTAATTTATTTTCTTAACCTAAACCACATTTCGGAGGGTTTCAGCTTTCAAAAGAGTAATTTATACAACCAATCGATGAATTTAACGTCAGGTTCTAAGCTTTTATTTACATAACATGGATAAGTGACATAACTTTTGTCAGGGACTGTAGATCAATACAACAGGAATAAAGTATTTCATATATGATAAAAAGTAAAATAAAAATTCTTCTGAAATCTGTGTTCATCTCTCATGACTTGACACCTCGTTTGACGACATGTATTTAAAAAGACTATTAGGCGAGCATGAAATAGTTTTCCAAATGTCATTATTGTTCTTGCACAGCTTTGCTAAAGAATACCACAGAGCTATGCTTCTTTTGTGTTTTCTAAAGTCAATAATTCATCTTTGGCCACCCCAAACTGCTCCATGATGGATGGATATAGGTTTTATTGTCATATACATTTTTGGTAGCATTGTTATGACATGTTCCAAAATCTGAGATGTAAAAGGAGATCAGACAACTTTTTTGCACTCTTGAATACAATTATCTTGGAGATGATGTGAAATCGCCCACCCTGACCCCCTATTGTCAGAAAGGTCAGTAGCTAATTACATCATTCTGGTGACATTCCATAGGTAACAAGTTGTGAGGGCTATGTTGTGTGAAAAGCTGACCAGAAAAATTGTCTAACTCTATAGTCTTCTTCTTCAGGCGCAGTTTTTAGGGCATCACCTCAAGATAACTAGGAGAGCCTTTCTGCTCTATAGTCTCTAAACACTGCAGTCATTAAGCCTGACATATCAAACCATAAGTAATATGTACTCAGGTGTTTCACTCTTCATTTTGGCCACATTCAGACGTCAGTGTTTTGATTCAGTGTTTTTCATGTATGGATAAATAAATCTTCTATACATTACTATGTTAATTACGGACAGCACACAGACTGTACACTGATGCCATTTGTGTGCTGGCTGTAATTTTCACAAACCCCTAGACTTGTATTGGTAATTTTCATCCTTCATATCACTTTGCATTGGTACTCAACCCACAAAAATACACAGACACATGCATTGCCCAATAGGTTAAACTATGTACCGTATGTATTCTATTCACTGTGATATTGTGGCCAGCCATGGTGTGAATGGCTGCATTAATAATGGCAAGTATGTATCACACAGGCAGAGGTCTGTGGCAATATAAATGTGAATGTTTTACTGTGACTTGCAGCATTTTCACAAAGGGTTAATTGCATGCAGCTCTGTGTTTTTTCTACTTGAACACACCTCCCCACCAGGTGGTATAGCATGTGACTAGTTCTAGGCCACAGGATGTGATGTCAGCCAAGAGCCTTGAGGCTGCACAGTGGTTGCTGGAGCACTTCGGAAGAGATCAGGCCTGGAGCTGTGGACTGACAAGAGGTCCGTGAGTGGAGTCTGAGAGTGCTACATTAGGACATTTTTGGGGAAATGTATCTGAACCTGTGCATGTGTACCCGTGTGTAAGGTAAAAGGACTATATACCGTAAATTATGTTCTTGTAAAGCTGAAGGAAGGCTCATATTTAAATTGCACTGTGCGATTTATGTTATTTAATAAACCAGAAATGGATTTATTTAAATGAAGAGACTGTTTGACTATCACTGCCAAGCAAGTGTACCCCCAAACTGCTTAGTGATCGCTACGTCACATGTGGTGGAGAATGTGGGCATAGTAGCAGCCTTGTTGCTAGGGCAACGGACTAGGTGCAAATCTCTGGATTCTGCAGCAGTGTTGCCTGGTTGCTGGGGCAACAATATAGCTGCAGCACATGCAGAAGCAAGCATCCTGCTGTGGCTCGGTGGGGCCACGAAGATTAAAGCATCTGGCGGCAGCTCGGCGGGGGTCACAAAGTTTTGTCAATGCACTCAACCCAGGTGTACGTGGGAGGAGTCAAGCGACTAGCTGTGTGTCGTGGGCTCACAAAAAATTTTCCATGTAGAGTTGTGCAGAGTGCTTGGCATGGATCGGTGTGCAGAGGCAGGGGTCTGACAACCGGAGGTTCCAGGAGGTCCAGCTACAGCCGTGAGAAGCGAAGCAGGTATGTGTGAGGTGGCTAACAGTGACGCTTTCAAGGAGTTCTATCACTATGTGATCCATGCATCTGCAGGAGCTGGTGGGATGTCCACGGAAAGTATCCCCTATAGACTGGGTTGCCCAAAAGTAGGCGGTATCCCAAAAGGGGGTAGTTGCCCAAAAGGGGGCAGAGTCCCAAAAGGGGGTGGTGACGCTAAAGGGGATAATGGCCCAAAAGGGAGCAGAGGTCCAGAAAGTGGTGGTCACCCGAATGGAAGCAGAGCATCCCAAAATCAAAGGGGTGGTGCAGACGGACTGTAGCCTGGGACAAATGTGCTATATGTGTCCAGTCTGCCATGTGACCTACCCACCCAGCTACATGGTGTGCCCTGCAGATAAACACGGAGGTTGTGTTCGGACTGGTCAATGCTGGGAGCTTGGTGACCCTAGTGAGGGCTGCGCCTAATGTACATGTAATACTCAAATGGAAGATCGGGGTTATCTGCATCCATGGGGGCACTAAAGACTATCCGATGTCCAAGGTGGTCCTCGAAACGGCTAGGGACATTGCAAGCCATAATGTCACTGTAGTCCCAAACTTAACCTGTCCTGTGATAATAGGCCGCGACTCTAGGCTGTTCTCAGACTTGTGGGAGAAGGGAGCTCCTCTACATCAGGAGGATGAAGAGGTCTCTGCTGATTGGGTTGTGTACGATAAGAAAGTAACACCTCCCAAAATTGATTGTTCAGACATAGGAGTGACCAGGGAAAGTTATACGTCTGTCCAACTTACTGACATGAAGTCCCCTGAAGTGTACCACAGTATGACTGGTAGTAATGTGGTAGCTAAAAAGAATGGAGCTGACACCAAGTTAGAGAGCAACTTGAGGGTTCACCATACTGTGGGGTGTGGAACAGACTCCAGGGGTGACTGTGACTCTAAGGAAGAAAGGGAGAACAGTAAGGAAGGGCCCAGCAAGGACAGCAAATCCTCCCATCGCCAAAGGAGCAAGCTCCACAGAAGCTGCCCAAATGACCGTTGCTCATAATATAATGTTGTGTGCTTCTATTCCATGTGTTATCTCTCGCACAGAAGCTGAGGAGGTTGGGAAGGAAGACCGCTGGTGCAGTGGCAGACCTCAATGTGCTGCCAGAGAAATGGGCACATTGTAATGATAGGGGTCTTCAACATGAAGTCAGAGAGGAGGAGCCAGCCAGGAAGACAGTATGAGTGTCTACTCCAATGTCTGAACAAGCAGTTGCTGGTCGTTCAGCTGGTGGCGCTATAGGAGAAGAAATCCTGCGAAGTGCCAGTGGAGCAGAGGTCCACAATGGTCAAAAAGAGCAGACCCAAGTGAAGATCAAGGGTGCAGAAGTGGAAGAAGTCACAGAAGAAGTAAGGTCTGGAGCAGATACCTACTTGAGTAATGGAAGCTCAACCAATCCAGTGGATGGAAGAAGTGAGCTAAGGAGGCTCAAGGAGACAATACAAGCTCTTTTGAAGCAAGAGATGCTACAGAGACAGGCTGTCAAGAGCCGAGTGGGTGAGTTGGAGAGAGAGATGCCCGAGTGGACTCTGCTTAATAGAGGAGCAATTGAAACAAGAAGAACTACGGAGACAGTAAGTGCAATGGAGAGAGAGATGTCTGTGCTCAGAGGTCGCTTGGCATAGTGCCAGTCGGTAAATATGAGAGCATTAGAGAAGATGGAGCAACATGTGTGTATCTTGACAAAAGGTGTTAATGCCACTGAGATGCAGAGAAAGAAGGCTCTGAAAGCTGAATCAGATGGTTGTCTAGTGGCAGCAGGAGGGAAGGAGATTCCTCTGTTCCAGAGTCTGGTAGTCGTGCCAGTGGACCAGAAGGGAGCTCCTAGAGAGCCGAGAAGTATACAAGCAAAGCTCAAAAACTGCCAAGTGCCTAGTTCTCTTGCAAGAACCATCATTGGAAAAGCTGGACGGGGCTTGCAGGAAATGATGGACAAGGCTGGAAGGGCAAGAAAAAGAATTACTGGTACTGATGAGAACAAGATGTTCCAAAAAGTTGGTATGGTTGCATTCCACATTATCGGCACGCTAGAGAGTCTTAGAAAGATGCGGACTCTGCTGAACTACCGTGTGCCGTGTCTCAAGCATGAAAGCATGTGGAGTGAGGAGCAGCTACGTCTCATGTGTGCAAGACAGAAGTCGCCTTCAACTCAAGTCACAGGAAAAAGGAGAGGTACTGCAAATAGTGGAAGTGACTGCTCTCTAGTGGGGAAAGAGGTGAGAAGAAACTACAAACAGAGACACAATCGCAGAGATCCTAAAGATAAGTTCACTGGAGGACGGTGTGGCCTCACCTGTTCAGCATAATCTATGGTAAAAGGGGTCGAGCTCTCAAAGGATCCAATTATGTCAGGCTATGGATTTGGGTCTGCATCATCCTGGTTCCTTGAATCCAAACCCGACAGCAAAGGTGAATTGAGGAATTGGTTCTTACATTCTACTATCTACTATGCTGTACCATGCTACTAAAATCTACTAAAATGCTTGTACACTCCCTCATCAACTCCCACCTTGATTACTGCAACATTCTTCTCTGTGGCCTAATAAAAAATGCTGGAAGTGATAGAGAAGTTTATCGGCAGAGAGACAGCCGAATATATGCAGCAAGAAGATGCCATGGTAGATCTGCCAGAGAAAGATGCAGAGGATCTAGAGATGACAAGCCTTCTGGTAGCTCAAGGCTGAGGGACTCAGACAGTAACCCCTGTAGTGTGCAACATGTCAGACGAGAGAGGAGATTTGACTGAAAACGCATCTCACTACTACTCTGACCATTGGAGGCGGCCATGGAGAAAGATACAGGACAAAAAGATAAACCCAAAAGATGTGGTGACTGCAAAAGGTCTGGTGACAGTGACAGACCATGTCTCAAGGACAGAAGCCCAAGACCGAACAGTAGACACAGGTGTGAGGGAAGTGCACTATCATACTGTCTCCTGGGAGTGGGGAAGGCCTCAAAAAGATAGGACTCATACAGATGAGGTGACAGAGTCTGACAGATTGACAGGGTCTGACCTTTGCTGGTGACACATATGACTTCTTGTATAGGAACCTATGGTGCCAAGCTGGATGGCTTTAGGCAGAGGGGGAAATATGTGATATGGCGGCCAGCCATGGTGTGAATGGCTGCATTATTAATGGCAAGTATGTATCACACATGCAGAGGTCTGTGGCAATATAAATGTGAATATTTTACTGTGACTTGCAGCATTTTCACAAAGGGTTAATTGCATGCAGCTCTGTGTTTTTTCTGCTTGAACACACCTCCGCAGCAGGTGGTATAGCATGTGACTAGTTCTAGGCCACAGGATGTGATGTCAGCCAAGAGCCTTGAGGCTGCACAGTGGTTGCTGGAGCACATGGGAAGATATCAGGCCTGGAGCTATGGACTGACAAGAGGTCATTAACTTGAGTCTGAGAGTGCTACATTAGGACATTTCTGGGGAAATGTATCTGAACCTGTGCATGTGTACCCGTGTGTAAGGTAAAAGGACTATATACCGTAAATTATGTTCTTGTAAAGTTAAAGGAAGGCTAATATTTAATTTGCACTGTGCAATATATGTTATTTAATAAACCGGAAATTGATTTATTTAAATGGAGAGACTGTTGCTGTGTTTGACTATCACTGCCAAGCGAGTGTACCCCCAACCTGCTTAGTGATCTCTATGTCACACCACTTTGTGAAACATGGATGTCTGAATGTAACCTTGGGTGGCACAAAAAATTGCACAATCTCTTTCAATGGCTTTTTTTCCTTCCACTTACCCTCAATTGCTATTCTGAATATTCTGTAACCTAGCAGAAAAAACACATTTTGCTGTGAGGTTAATGTTACAAAGTAAATTAATTGATTTAGAGTCAATGCACAGGCTGCAATTTTGCTGTGTATTTTGTTGTGCAACAACATTCAAAAATATGGAATTGATAATTAGTTGTAGAAATGTCGGCAATACAATTTTCAATGGGTGAATTCACTCATACAGATGGTGTCTATGTTTAAAATCTCATCAAATCTGCTGACCTTTTACTTTACTTCAAATGCAAGTGAATATCCCACTCACATCCAATGAGGATAATATAACACACAATATGCATTATGCTATCAGCATGGAATACCCCATGTTCCCTAAAGATAAGTTGTGGATTAGCCTTAAGGATGACAAAGGCTAATGCTCCTATGGATCCATGGCACATCCACAGCAGAAATATAAATTCTCTGTAAAATACTTTTTAGGATTTGCTATAGGTGAATACTGAAAGTGTCAACATAGGCCAACAAAATAGTCTGATCTGTAGATCAACTTTAAAGACTTCTGTAGCAGATCAAATAGTGTTGCAACAAGTAAAGACCCTTTCTCACCACCCGTGCTGGCGCTGTTCCAATGGTATCAGTAATTGCAGTTCCAGGGCTCATGTGACATTGTGACATCACGCAAGCCCTGCATCCAATCTTTGCTGACTTCTCTCGCCATGCTTTTGGACCAAATGAGCATTCTGCAGGAAGTGAACGGCGCTTCTTGTTGATAACTCATTTGGTCTAAAGACATGATGAGAGAAGTCAGCAAAGATTGGTTGCAGGGCTCGCGTGATGTCACAATGTCACATGAGCCCTGGAATTGCAGTTACTGATAGCACTAAAACAGCACCAGCATGGGAGGTGAGGAAAGGTTCTTTTATTTTAACTGGGGGAAACGAGGTACAGTTAGGGCCAGAAATATTTGGACAGTGACACAATTTTCGTGAGTTGGGCTCTGCATGCCACCACATTGGATTTGAAATGAAACCTCTACAACAGAGTTTAAGTGCAGATTGTAACGTTTAATTTGAAGGGTTGAACAAAAATATCTGATAGAAAATGTAGGAATTGTACACATTTCTTTACAAACACTCCACATTTTAGGAGGTCAAAAGTAATTGGACAAATAAACATAACCCAAATAAAATATTTTTATTTTCAATATTTTGTTGCGAATCCTTTGGAGGCAATCACTGCCTTAAGTTTGGAACCCATGGACATCACCAAACGCTGGTTTCCTCCTTCTTAATGCTTTGCCAGGCCTTTACAGCCGCAGCCTTCAGGTCTTCCTTTTTTGTAGGTCTTTCCATCTTAAGTCTGGATTTGAGCAAGTGATATGCATGCTCAATTGGGTTAAGATCTGGTGATTGACTTGGCCATTGCAGAATGTTCCACTTTTTTGCACTCATAAACTCCTGGGTAGCTTTGGCTGTATGCTTGGGGTCATTGTCCATCTGTACTATGAAGCGCCGTCCAATCAACTTTGCAGCATTTGGCTGAATCTGGGCTGAAAGTATATCCCGGTACACTTCAGAATTCATCCGGCTACTCTTGTCTGCTGTTATGTCATCAATAAACACAAGTGACCCAGTGCCATTGAAAGCCATGCATACCCATGCCATCACGTTGCCTCCACCATGTTTTACAGAGGATGTGGTGTGCCTTGGATCATGTGCCGTTCCCTTTCTTCTCCAAACTTTTTTCTTCCCATCATTCTGGTACAGGTTGATCTTTGTCTCATCTGTCCATAGAATACTTTTCCAGAACTGAGCTGACTTCTTGAGGTGTTTTTTCAGCAAATTTAACTCTGGCCTGTCTATATTTGGAATTGATGAATGGTTTGCATCTAGATGTGAACCCTTTGTATTTACTGTCATGGAGTCTTCTCTTTACTGTTGACTTAGAGACAGATACACCTACTTCACTGAGAGTGTTCTGGACTTCAGTTGATGTTGTGAACGGGTTCTTCTTCACCAAATAAAGTATGCGGTGATCATCCACCACTGTTGTCATCCGTGGACGCCCAGGCCTTTTAGAGTTCCCAAGCTCACCAGTCAATTCCTTTTTTCTCAGAATGTACCCAACTGTTGATTTTGCTACTCCAAGCATTTCTGCTATCTCTCTGATGGATTTTTTTCTTTTTTTTCAGCCTCAGGATGTTCTGCTTCACATCAATTGAGAGTTCCTTTGACCGCATGTTGTCTGGTCACAGCAACAGCTTCCAAATGCAAAACCACACACCTGGAATCTATCCCTGACCTTTTAACTACTTCATTGATTACAGGTTAACGAGGGAGACGCCTTCAGAGTTAATTGCAGCCCTTAGAGTCCATTGTCCAATTACTTTTGGTCCCTTGAAAAAGAGAAGGCTATGCATTACAGAGCTATGATTCCTAAACCCTTTCTCCGATTTGGATGTGGAAACTCTCATATTGCAGCTGGGAGTGTGCACTTTCAGCCCATATTATATATATAATTGTATTTCTGAACATGTTTTTGTAAACAGCTAAAATAACAAAACTTGTGTCACTGTCCAAATATTTCTGGCCCTAACTTTATAATAACATCCCTAGGTCGTTGATGAAATATACTTTTTGCTATTGCCATGACAGCACCCACCAAGAGAGGGCATCTGCCCACAAGGACAGGAAACCTACAGATAAAAAGGGACGCCACCTCAGTTGGTTTCCTGTCCTTATGGGGAACCTACAGGTGAAGAGTGTACCTGGTTCCTGCAGCTTCTGTGCGGTGCCAGAGGGGACAGCAGAATCCGGGTGTCAGCAGCAGCATCAGGGGAGCTTTTCCAGCTCAGTCTCCCTCCTCCGCTGTTTGGATTGCACGTCCCAGGGTCCGGGTGGTACCACCATGGGTCATGCTAGCGTGGCCCGGGGGTCTTCCTGGTGCTCATCTGCAGGCGCAGGTTGGGCTGGGCAAGGAGATTGGCCACCCTGCACCTCAAGCAGGCCAGCTATGAGGTTGTGCAGCGCACATGCGTGGCAGCCAGCTAAAGTGCTCTTTGAACCAGAAGTGTGGGATCCACTTCTGGGGGACCGGGGAGGACGCATCACCGGCGGTACAAAAGTTTTAAATGAGCGGATGCTCGTCCTAGTAAGTCCACTGATGGGAGAAAAGAGATATCCTCTAAGTTCAGTGCTGTGCCTCCACCTCCAGAACCGGTACCCATCCATGTCAGCTTCAGAGGATGAGTTGTATCTATGTGATCACCTGCTGAGCTGATTCCCCCCCCCCCCCTCTTTCTCTCTCTCTCTCGCACTCTCTCTCCATGCATCTTTACACAGGTGATGGCAGAGGTTATGGCTTGTGATACACTTATTGTTCCATGTTTGGACGATTTTTTAATAGCAGGGAACTCTGAGGTTCAGTGCAAGTTCCGACTAAATCATGTCATGTTGTCCTTACAGGAATTAGGTTGGAAGATAAATTTAAAGTCAAGACCAACTCCGACTACATTACAAAGCTTTTTGAGTCTCCTCTTAAACTCAAGAGTTCAACAGTGTTTCCTGCCAGAAGACAAGGTGACAACTATACTTGCCAAAGTAGGCAGGGTTGTGGACAACCTAGAACTGACCCGAACACAGGCTATGTCCCTGATGGGAACTTTAACCTCCTGCATCCTGGCAGTCCAATGGGCACAGTTCCACTCACAGAGTCTTCAACAAGAGGTTCTCAGAGCAGAAGAATATCTAAAGGGTCGTCAGGAGCGCCGAGTATGTCTGTCAGACTCTACAGTCACTTCTCTGTCTTGGTGGATGGACCCAGTTCACTTATCCAGAGGGGTTTCCTGGGTCATAACACCTGACTATGTGGTTAAAACCGATACCAGTCCCTCTGGGTGGGGGGCCCACTTGGGGAAGCATCTAGCCCAGGGACAATGGACACCAGAGGAAGAAATAGGCTCTTCCAATTTGAAGGAGTTACAGGCAGTCAAGTATGCTCTCCTCCAGTTTTTGCATCGCCTTCTCAATTTCCACATCAGGATTCAGACGGACAATACTACAGTGGTTGTGTACATAAATCACCAGGGGGGGACTCGGTCGCCCACTCTGATGTCCACTACGAAAGATATCTTTCTCTTAGAAAGAGAAAATTCTCTTCTGTTATCAGCCCTGCACATCAGGTTAGTAGACAACATCAGGGCCCCCTGTCGTCACTCTATCCGACAGGGGGAATGGGTTCTGAACAGGACGGTTTTCAGACAGATAGTGAGATTGCAGGGAGTGCCAGAGATAGATCTGTTTGCAACGAGGAAAAACTGACAAGTCCAGCACTTTGCCTCCTTGCACCCTTCGGACCATCCGGAGGTATTGGTTGCACTTTGGTGCCATGGGAATATCAGCTGGCCTATGCCTTTCCACCCATGTGCCTGATCCCTATGGTCCTCAGAAAAATCAGGGAAGAGAGGGCGAGAGTAATTCTGATCGCCCCCTTGTGGCCCAGGAGGCCTTGGTTTTCTTCCCTGAGGGCCATGTCAGTGTCCGACCCATGGGTTCTCCCGACAGATCGGGAGTTGCTCTCTCACGATCCATTTTATCATCCACAAGCGGAAGGTCTACATCTAATGGCTTGGATTTTGAGAGGCAGCTTCTGAGACGGATGGGGTTCTCTGAGGAGATGATGTCTACTCTACTCCAAAGTAGAAAGGCAGTAACCACTAACCTTTACTGCAAAGGGTTGACATCCCTAGACTAGCTCCCTGGGACTTGAACCTGATACTGGACGCCTTGACTTGACCTCCATTTGAACCCTTAGCTGCAGCTTCAATTAAAAATGTAACCTTAAAAACGGCCTTACTGGTAGCTTTGATGTCTGCTAGGTAGGTGGGTGACTTACAGGCTCTTCTCGTTTTTCCAGATATGTTCGTTCTGAAAACAGACCCTTCCTATCTCCCTAAAGTCTCTTCTAAATTTCATAGGAGCCTAGATATAGTCCTTCCCTCCTTTTATGATAATCCATCTACTCTAGAGGAACAGAGGAACAGAAGTTTCAGACGTTAGATGTGAAGAGGACAGTCCTTGAGTAAATTGCTAGGAATCAGCCCTGGAGGACGAGCAGGGCTTTGTTTGTCTCATTCCAGGGTCATAGGAAGGGGTCTAGCACCACAAAAAGCATCATCTCCAAGTAGATTTGGGAAGCTATCTGCTAAGCCAATTCATCAAATGGTGAACAGCCTCCTGATGGCATTAAAGCCCATTCTACACAGGCCATGTCTGCTTCCTGGGCAGAATGCGCTAGTATTCCTATAGAATTAATTTGTAAAACAGCTACCTGGGCCTCTCCTTCCACCTTATTTCGGAACTATCACCTTGACTTGTCTTCTTCTGATCTCGATTCTGGAGGGCAGTTCTCAATACTGTGGTCCCTCTTAGGTGATGATCTCTGAAAGTCCCTCAGTGAGTGCTGTCATGGCGATAGGAAAATCTGAGATTACTTACCAGTAATCGTATTTTACGGAGTCCATGACAACACCCACTCACTTCCCACCCTTAATACTTATTATTATTAGTATTCTATTGGTCTTATCGTTATTCACGGGTTTGCCACTTATTACAAGAGGTTTGTGTATCCCTTTTCACACCTTAAGGTGATGATATTCTACTATTACTAATCATTTTGTTCGTGTATTTATACAATTATGACGGTTCCTCCAATTTCTCTGTAACCTACTGAGGAGGCGAGGGGGACCGCCCCTTTTTATATGTAGGTTTCCTGTCCTTTTGGGCGGATCCCCTCTCTCGGTGGGTGCTGTCATGGACTCCGTAAAATACGATTACCGGTAAGTAATCTCATATATTACTGCAGGACTAGTGGATCACTTCAAATTAGTGGGTAACCTATATCCCAACAAAGCTTCTGGATTAGAGGCTGGTCTATTCAAAACTGCACTTTGACTGCATTAGATATAGCATCCCAGTCCATATATGATATACTACAACCTATGCCTAAAGATGCCACATACTATCCTACATGTAACATAGTATGTTATACTCATGCTCAGTCTTTATTGAGGAGTAGCCAGTTAACTAAAATGTAACTCCTCACCTCGATTTTATTAATACAGAACTGATTTTAAGCTTATATAGTCAGTCAGCAAAGACCTGCAGCAAAGGATATAGGTCTGATTTGCAGCCAGACAATGCCATAAGAACATTTCCCACAAATGATTTTAGTCTGATATAGATAACCAAATTATGACTAAAGCAAATTTGTATAGCAAAAAATACACCATGTACCCCTGTGTCAGGCAAATATTGCAGCTTTTTGGAACAGTAGGGGGAGCAAATTATCCTGAGTGGTTTAAATGGTCTCTAGAATGAAGCTTGTTATTGTCTTAAATTTTCATTTCTTTATCAGGACCCTTCCCTGTGGTCAGTTTGATGGTGGGTGTGGTTGTACTCCAAATGGCACCAGATGAAAGTGGCACATCAGTAGTCAACAGTACACAATCCAATAATACAGACTTGGAAACCAAAAGAATTATAATTTCAGGAACACTCTGCTTCCTAATTGGAATCATTCAGGTAACATAATGATACAGTCATTCTAACAAGATGTAAAATGTCTTTAAAAAAGATGTAAGCTTCTTAAAAGATGATCTGTCAGAAGAATTTCACCATCCAAGCTATTTATATATATTTGTATATCCAGTAGTGTTTAAAATGATAGCAGTCTAATATGACTAACCAGATTATTCCCTTTTTTGGTATAAATTATTATACCAAATGTCAAACAATTTACCAGTTGTAGTAGATTTTTGGAAAACCAACAGACTCAGCATTTAGGATCTGTAATGTTTTTAGTCTGTGTATTTGAATAATTAGATGAAAGAGGATGTGCTGAAAATAATAGCAGTGTGGAGTTTAATTAGTGAGGTCAATCATTCTGTGAAGAAACTGGTGTGAATCAAGTTGCCCTTCTTTAAGGTTTAAGCTAGCACATGTTGTACATGTATTTCTCCTTGAAAGCCTGAGAAATATAGGTAATTTGATATATTATTTAGAAGAACAACGTACTTTGATAAAAAAGTTGATTGGAGAGGGTAAATCTCATAAAGAAGTGCAGATAATGACAGATAATGACAGACTGCTCAGAAAAAAGATCTCTAATGCTTTGAAATGGAAAGAAAACCCAGGCAGACATGGCAGACAATAGAAGACTACCATTTGAATGAATCGAAGAATAGCCAGAACTGCAAAGGCTCAGCCAATCATCAGCTCCAGGATGATCAAAGACAGTCTCAAGTTACCTGTGAATATTGTGACAGTTAGAAGACGCCTGTGTGAGGCTAATCTACCGTAATAGCAAGAAGTTCCTACGAAGTCCCACTGTTAAAAAAAAAAGATATCTACTGAAGCGGATACAATTTGCCAAAGAGCATATCAACTGGCATAAAGAGAAATGGAGATACATTTTGTGCACTAATGAAAATAAAATTGTTCTTTTTGGGTCCAAGGGCTGCAGACAGTTCGTCAGGTGACCCCCAAACTCTGAATTTAAGCCACAGTACACTCTGAAGACAGTGACGCAAAGTGATAAAAGCATCATCATTCTCTTAGTATGGTGCCGCTCCTGTTTAGTGCATTCCAGGGATCATGGACCATTTTGCATATATCAAAATACTTGAAGAAGTCAAGCTGAAGAGGAAATGCCCTTCAAATGGGCGTTTCAACAAGCAACAACCATAAACACACCAGTATATTAGCAAAATCTAGTTTCCAGTCCAGCAAAATTGACTTAATCCGATAGGACATTAATAGGGTCAAAAATGCCATTTCTGAGGCAAAGCCAAGAAATGCAGATAAATTTTGGTATGTCCTCAAATCATCCTGGGCTGGAATAACAGCTGACAGGTGTCAGAAGTTGGTTGACTGTATGCAACATAGATAGGAAGCAGTTCTAAAAAACTGTGGTTAATTATACAACTAAACATTAGGATAGTGATTCACAGGAATGCTAAATACTAAAAAAAAAAGAAAGTACATATTTTGAGTTTGTACAGACACTGCAATTTTTTGACCAGCCCAATGTTAATTTAATGTTATTTTCTGTAAAATAGTTAAAAATGATGTATATTTCTCTACATTTTGATTCAATGTGCAATGGTTCCAATGCATGGAAATAAAAACTATTATAAAGATTGTGGGTTTAACTTATGTTTTTTAACAAACTGCATTTATCTTCAACACAACTGTAGCTCTTTTGAAGACCATTCCAGCATTATCTTTACATGGCCAGTCTGTTCTTCAGTTACCCAGAAATAAGCATTTGCATTTTTATGTAAATGAGGCTGAAGAACTGCTGTAGATCTGAAGCCTCTGTCACTCCAGCTCTACTAGCTGCCCAGCACCATCTCCTTCTGCTTGACTGACAGCCTCTAAACCCATGACTTTAGGCAAAATAGCTGTCAGTCAATCAGGAGGAGATGTCACTGAAGTGACAGAGGCTTCAGTTCTACAAATAGATCTCAAGCTTCATTTGCATTAGGGATGAGCGAGTCCTAAATTACTCGGAATCGCTAGACCCGCACGAGTCCGAGCCCAGGACTCGCTACTCGTTGCGAGTCTAGCGAGTCCAATGTTAATGAATAGGGAACCGAGTAATAGCGAATAATGCTATTTACAAATCGCTGATGTGTCTCTGAAAGTGTGCGAGTCCAAACTCGCAGGTTTTTCTCTTATTTGGAGCCGATGATGGGAGGGGGAAGCGATTCTCCGGCACACACCATGCTGTAAAAGCAAACAGGAAACGACTCGCTCTGACAGACGCACACACAGAGCAATCCATTCCCCAGAGCAATCATGGCCGGCTGTGTCACTGTGAACACGCTGCGATTGATTCCTCTGGTGGAGGCTCGGCCACTGCTATGGCTCCCAACAGACCCTGACTATGGGGATAACATCATGAGGACTACTGCCTGGAGAGAGATCAGCCAAGTGATGTTCCCTGCGTTCCATCTGAGTGGCCATGATGAACAGAGCAATATGAGTAAGTTAAATGAGTTCACCCGTAATATATTGGATTTACTGTATATATACTCGTGTATAAGCCGACCTGTGTATAAGCCGACCCCCCTATTTTTGCCCCCAAAAACTGTGAAAACATATTGACCGCCATCCTCGTATACAGCGGCTATCACTGGTAGACAGCCCCCCAGCAGAGTATACAGCTCCCCCTGCAGAGTATACAGGCCCCCAGATGGGTATACATGCCCCCATATTATGGTATACAGGCAGGGGCACGGGTCATGCGGCTGCAGGAGCATGAAGCAGCGCATGACCCCGAAGCAGCAGCCGGAACCGCAAGCTCCTGGCCGCGCGATGACGTCATCAGCGCGCGGCTGCGGCCGGGAGTGAGCGGCTGTGAGGAGCGCGAGGCTGCGGCTGGGAGCGAGCCCTAGGAGACTGCGGGAGCTGCGGTGACTGTGAGGCGGCCGTCAGTCATCACCCCCCCACCCCCATCCTCACCTGTGTCGGACCGGTGAGGGAGGGCTGGCACCCAAACTGTAGGGTGCCAGTCAGTCCCTGTATACAGGGCCCTCAGTGGGTCTACAGCCCCCCCAGCAGTGGGTATAGAGGGCCCCCAGCAGTGAGTATACAGGGCCCCAGCAGTGGGTATACAGGGCCCCAGTGGGTATACAGGGCCCCCAGCAGTGGGTATACAGGGCCCTCGTGGGTATACAGGCCCCCCATAGCAGGGTATACAGGACCCTCAATGTGTTATCATGCGCCGTCGCATAGTTGCCTATATTTGGATGGGGTCACAACAGTACACTTAGTTTAAGGGCTGGTGCTCCTGGCTCTTACGGCCAGGGGGTTGGGTGTATATTAATACCACTAATGAGCAGAGTCTGGTGCCCGCACTATTACCTTCTCGATGCGTCGACATGTGTCCTGCCTCATTTGTGATAGTGTCCACGTGAGCTCAATGTCCGTAATGCTGTTGATGATGTTCCACACTGTCGTGTCACTGTGACTTGTATACACATTACACACACAACATGAATAAAATGTTATTGTTGATTTGTACACATACTTTTGGTGTTTCAAATATTACACATGTCTAAACCCGGTTTGAAATCATTTCACAGTTGACCATCTTCAAAAACGTTGGAGGAGCTGCCGCGATCAACATCGCAAACAACATCGCCAGATCGCAGAGGGGGACCCGGGAGCAGCTCCAGAGATGATGTACAAACATTACGACCGGCTGTCCTTCCTTGGACCGGTGGCCCGTATGCCAAGGTATGTGTCTGCAGCACTGTTGTCTACTATTATTATTATTTATTTATATAGCGCCATTAGGTTCCATGGCACTTTACATGAGGATAATGGTTAACTACAAAAAACAGTAAAGGAAGACAATCAGGTCGTACAGGTACAAGAGGAGAGGACCCTGTCCACGAGGGCACACAGTGTACGTATGAAGCTCTATAATGAGTGTGCTGGTTTACATACCCACACTGGGGTTTGTTTCTGCCATGGTGCTACAGATTTCTATTACCTTTGGCAATGATCCAGGACATACACATTTATAGTCACATTGTGACGTTGGGACAAATAAGCAGGGTGGGCAGACACAATGTTCCGTGACCTCACAATTAGCTATTATTGTTGGCATGTTTGTGGAACAAAGCCATGTTCTTCCCTGCAATGGCCTCTAAGGTGTGTGGCCTTGTCTGGTTTGCCTGTCGTAAGCATCATTTGTATGTGTTCCTAATGGCCTCCCTCCACTTGCATAAGGGCCACATACATCCCTACACGTTTAATTGTGGGTGTTTTTAGGGTAAATAACGTTGTAAGGATATACCCTTTTGCACTAAAATGTTTGTACACCATCACAAATTGTTGACACAGTCATACACATTAGAGGACATACTCTGTATCACTACAAATATGTGTGGTTCAGTTTTCCCATGGGTATATTTGGGCCTGCAAGGTGATGGTGTAGATATTAGGGCCCACATGTGAATTTAATTGTTTTGTTGTTAACTGATGGCCACATTAAGAATCCTCCGAAAAACATAGTGTATTAATGCTGTATAAAATCAAACTTAAAGGGGCCATATTTTCAGTGCAACAGGCTTTTATGTCCAAGGTACTTTAGGGAACAAGAAGTTTGCCCTTGCTGTTCCCGGCTTTGTGTTCGGCCCCGTTGGAATAATTGTAAAACTGTTCATCTGGGAATACCACCTTGTTTGGCACCAACGATGTGTGACCTGCTGATCAAAAACAACCCCATACTCTATGTCCATTACAGTCATTTCAAAATCCAAGCCATATGTTTTGTGGGTTTTATTTACCAAGACATTCCTGATTAGCATACATGGCAGCAACAAGGAGTGTAGGACACTAACGCCGAATGCTCATGTGTCACCTATGCTGCATGACTACATTTCCTGTCTTGCTCACCTGCCCTATAGATCTGGGTTATGTGCTTTGAAACCAAGGCCGCCCACACTGCGTCTTTTTGTGTCCATCTGATGGCAAACAACCCTGAAGAATGTGTTTGCCTCAAAGTGTGAGGCTATAGCTTTGTCCACATAAAGTTACAACAAAAAGTAAATGCTATACTTGTGGCCACTAATGTGTCTTCAAGTGCCTAAATAGCTGTCCTGCCTAAGGCAGTGCACAGTGTAATTGGGCAGACAAATGGTTAAATTTCAAATGTAATGTCAAAAAATCGAGTACCAACACTACCCACACATAGAATATTGGTTGAGCCATGAGCCAAAATGTCCTAATTTATTGGCTGCAATTAAATCTTAAGGTCAACAATGAAAACACAGAATACACAGATATGGGAGCCATGGACGAGGGTTGAGAAAGATGTGGATGGAGATAGTGACTGAATAGTCATTATTATATATATTGTATTATATTACATATTATATTATATATATATATATTGTATACGTTTGAACCCCTTCCCTGGTTTACATAGATGATATAACCTAAAAGTTTGGTAAATGAAGTATGTCAAGTTAACAGTGAAGTCAGGGGGACTTTTTTTCATGTGAACCATTGGTGTTATTGATCGTCTAGATTAGATGGGATGGGGGGTGGGGGTTAATAAGGGGGGAAAAATTATGTATTATTAGGGAATTAGCAAACAAAGTGACGTATTCATTTATGTTATGTACAGTTGGTTATTCTTTAATAATAATAAAAAATTTCTGATTCAGAATACACTGATACACAGAGTCAAAAAAGTGTGCAACTTAATGTTTGACCTATGTTTTTGTTTCCAAATGCAATGCATTCACCAAACTTTTTTGGCCTTTACCCACAGAGAGGTTCACTACCGCAGGCGCCGTGGTAACCGTCCACCACCACAGCTGCCTGAACAGGCGAGGGAGGCCCCTGAAGCCCCTTTAGTGGAGGAGCAAGGCCAAGCTGGTGGAATACCACCACCACCACCGCCGCCGCCACCAGCACCAACACCACCACCACCGCCGCAACCAGCACCACCACCACCGCCGCCACCAGCACCAACACCACCACCACCGCCGCCACCAGCACCAACCCCAGCTTTGGGGCATGTCCGGCCGCAAGAGGAGGAACCTGGATGCCCACCTCACAGCAGCCATGGTCTGATCCCGGGGTCACCTAATCGACGGCGTGCACAAAGTAATGCTGACTTTGCCCACAGTCTGATACCATTCCTGGATGTAATTCCATTTGACAGGCTACTGCGGGCAAGGTCAGCATTACAGATTGTGCTTGACGCCAGTCGCCCACCAAACCACCCAGGTGAGGTTTTCAAGTATTTGGAGGGGTGGCAACTCAGACACTCCAACCTCCAAGACAGGCCCACACCCCGGGACAGCCATGTGCCACCCCAGAGGCCTGTACCTCCTTTTCAACCCTGGCCACCTAACAGGGACCTACCATTTTTCCCCACACCTGCCCAGAGGATCCACCCTCAAGGGTTGGCGGAGGCCATTCATGGGGCCCTTGACCTCTTGCAGGACCAGGGTGATGGTGGCACTTTACTGGCAAGGCCGGAGGATGCGGCAACCTACCACCAGCTGTAGACCCCTTATTTTTTTGTTTTTATTTTTTGTTCATGTGCATTGCACAATTTCTTTATGTTATTATTTCTTATATTCTCCTACTATTTACAAAGTTCTAAAAAAAAAAAAAAAATTCTGACATCTTTACCATTATGGCGGAATAATACCCAGTTTACAAAAACTAATTTGTGTCTGTCTTTTTTCAGGGAATGGATGTGTAGGTTGTTTTGTGGGTGGGCTTAAAGTCATCATCATTTAATTATTATTTATTTATATAGCACCGATAGGTTCCATGGCGCTTTACATGAGGATAAGGTACACAAGGAGAAGTACAATAAACATAGACAATAAGGTCATACAGGTACAACAGGAGAGGACCCTGTACGCGTGGGCTCACATTCTACGAGGGGTGGGTGGGGATACAATAGGGTGGGGAAGGTGTCGGTCGTGGGGTGTGTAGCGGGGTGTCATGGCAGGTTGTAGGCCTGTCGGAAGAGGTGAGTCTTTAGGTGTTTCTTGAAGGTTCCCAGGGTAGGCGAGTGAGTGATGAGGTGGGGCAGCGAGTTACAGAGCATGGTTGATGCCCGGGAGAAATCCTGTATGCGGTTGTGGGAAGAGGAGATGAGGGGGGAGTGTCGGAGAAGTTCTTGGGATGAACGCAGGTAGCGTGAGGCATGGTATCGGGAGATCATGTCGGAGATGTATGGTGGGGATAGGTTGTGTAAGGCTTTGAATGTCATGATCAGTGTTTTAAAGTGAGCTCTCTGTGGGGCGGGGACCCAGTGAAGGGCTTGGCAGAGGGTGTACACAGGTGAGTAGCGTGAGGACAGATGGATTAGTCGGGCAGCAGAGTTTAGTATAGATTGGAGAGGTGCAAGAGAGTTGGCAGGGAGGCCTGTGCGAAGGAGGTTCCAGTAGTCAAGGCGGGAGATGATGAGGGCATTAATGAGTGTTTTAGCTGTGTCAGGGTTGAGTAACGAGCAAATTCTTGAAATATTTTTGTGTTGGAGTGACAGGGACTTGGTTAGGAACTCGAGGTGGGGCTTGAAGGAGAGGGAGGAGTCAAGGATTACCCCGAGACATTTGGCGTGGAGGACAGGGGAGAGAGAGCATCATTAGCAAGTACTTTACGGACCACATGGAGCATGAAGTCACCTTGGTTACTAAGTGTAAAATCATGACTCCACATACAAATGTTGCTGACAAATAAACAGTGCCTGTGTTTGGGGGGTTACTTAATGCCTCGCTATGGCAACAAGACTAGGAAGACACATGTGAGAGGCTGGGACATCTACCTGCTACACATCGCGTCTACGCGTTTTCTACAGAGCGTACAGTGGGACCTTTCACCAGGCTCCAGCAGGATGATAGTCCAAGCAATGCCCACGATGCAAGCATAGGCTTGTTGCCTAAAAAAATTAGCTCAAGGGCCTTCATATACATTTTTTTCAGAAAGCAGGGTGCTTGGCCCATACAATAGAATTGCTTGTACTAGGAGCATAGTACATGCAATGCCCACGATGGAGGCATAGGCTTGGTGCCTGGAAAAATTAGCCCAAGGGGCTGTTTGGCATTTTGAGTGTAAATGCAGGCCTAAGGGCCATGATAAGCCTCTTAGGCTGGGTGTCTCCAAAAATTAGCCCAAGGGGCTGTTTTGCATTTTGGGTATAAATGCAGGCCTAAGGGCCATGATAAGCTTGTTAGCCTGGGTGGCTCCAAAAATTAGCCCAAGGGGCTGTTTGGCATTTTGAGTGTAAATGCAGGCCTAAGGGCCATGATAAGCCTCTTAGGCTGGGTGTCTCCAAAAATTAGCCCAAGGGGCTGTTTTGCATTTTGGGTATAAATGCAGGCCTAAGGGCCATGATAAGCTTGTTAGCCTGGGTGGCTCCAAAAATTAGCCCAAGGGGCTGTTTGGCATTTTGAGTGTAAATGCAGGTCTAAGGGACATGATAAGCCTCTTAGGCTGGGTGTCTCCAAAAATTAGCCCAAGGGGCTGTTTTGCATTTTGGGTATAAATGCAGGCCTAAGGGCCATGATCAGCTTGTTAGCCTGGGTGGCTCCAAAAATTAGCCCAAGGGGCTGTTTGGCATTTTGGGTATAAATGCAGGCCTAAGGGCCATGATCAGCTTGTTAGCCAGGGTGGCTCCAAAAATTAGCCCAAGGGGCTTTTAAATGTTTGCTAACAGAAAATAAAGGTTGATTCCTTGTCAAAAGGTGTTGTGATGGTTAATGAAACCGAAGTTAAGGTATAGTGTTGGTTTAAGATGAAGCAGCCTCATTACCAGGCTGCAGGAACATGGTTACGCAAATCGTTACTGGTCTTGTACATACTGCTTGTACCAAAAAGACACAATATAATACAATGATTAATTATATCATATTGATGTTGAACGTGGCACTTCAGCTCTGAGTACTGTCGTCTTCAGGGCTCAAGAAGTCTTGTGAAATCCAGTTCCTATTAAACTTAATTAGAGTAAGCCTGTCTGCATTCTCTGGAGTAAGACGTGTCCTGGTATCAGTTATGATACCCCCAGCGGCACTGAAAACCCGCTCTGATGTCACACTAGCCGCAGGGCATGCCAGCACCTCCAAGGCATACAACGAGAGCTCTGTCCAAGTGTGGAGCTTGGAGACCCAGTAATTAAACGGGACTGCGGCATCAGTCAGGAAGCAGGTACTGTCACTTAAGTATTCTTGTACCATGTTGGTAAGTTTCTGTCTCCGAGAGATGGTTACTGGAGCAACATGGCGCTGCAGGTTCGATGGCTTATTGAACATAGCCCACTTTGCGGACATCTTTCCAGCATCTCTTCTGGACAGCGTGGATGATTGTGCCCCGACCAATGGCTGCTGTTGCACAGAGTTGCTACCTATGGGCAGAGTGTTGTCTGACGGTGATATTAGAAGCATATTATCCACAAGAACCCTCTTGAAATAGTCAATTGTCAAGCCACGTGGTGACTGAAACAGCAGCGAGGTGAATTTATCTTTATAACGTGGGTCCAGAAAGGTGGCCAACCAGTAGAGGTCGTTGTGCAATATGTTAATCACTCGTGGGTCTTCTAGCAGACAAGTCAACATGAAGTCAGCCATGTGTCCTAAGCTGCATAGAGTCATGTCTTCAGTGTCCTCAGAACGATGTTCAATACCCATTGTATCCGCAAAGTCTGTCTCCGCCTCCTCCTCTCCAGGCCACCCATGGTGGACAGACACAAAGCTGGGGTTGTGAGTACCATCTGGGTTGACATCGGCACCAACAAAAAATAAATCCTCTTCATCGTCTTGCTCCTGTTCCTCTTCAGGAGCCAATGTTGCCTGGTCATACTGGCTCTGCTGGCTAGGTACTGCGCTGTTTAAATCTGGCTCCATAGCCATCTGCTGGGCTCTCAATGCTTCATTTTTCTGATTAATGAGGGATTCTTTCAGCAGACACAGCATGGGTATAGTGACACTGATGATGGACTGATCACCGCTCACCAGTTTTGTGCAGTAGTCAAAATTATCAAGAACCTCAGATGTGTCAGCGATCCACACCCACTCCATTGTACTAATATGTCGTGGCTGACTGCCGGTCTGACGGGCATGTTGCAACTGATACTCGGATATTGCCCTCTGCTGCTCATTGATCCTCGATAACATATGGAATGTAGAGTTCCATCGTGTCGGCATGTCACAAATGAGTCTGTGGTTGGGCAAATTCAATTGCTTTTGAAGCAATGAAAGTTTTCCAACCGCTGTTGACGAATGACGAAAATGTGCACAAACTCGACGCACCTTCTCCAGTAGGTCAGATATCTCTGGGTATGTACGCAGGAATTTCTGCACTACTAGATTCAGCACGTGAGCCATGCAAGGGACGTGCACAAGGTTTCCGAGCTTTAGTGCAGCCACTAGGTTACGACCATTGTCGCTCACCACGAGACCGGTCTGGAGTTGGAGTGGGGATAGCCACTCATCTGTCTGTTGCTTCAGACCTTTCAACAGCTCTACTGCAGTGTGCGGTTTGTGACCTAAACAGATCAGCTTCAGCAGAGCCTGTTGGCGTCTTGCTGAAGCACTGCAGCAAACCTCCCAACTTGGCCGTGATGTTGAGGGCAATTGAGGATTGGTTGAGGAAGCGGAAGATGGTGTAGTGGACATATAGGATGATGCAGAGACCCTGAATGAGGTTGTGCCAGCTATCCGTGGCGTGGGTAGGATGTTTGATGTAACACTAACATCGTTTGGCACACTCTCCACAACGTTGATCCAATGCGCGGTGAGCGAGATGTACCGGCCCTGTCCTGAACTGCTTGTCCACGTGTCCGTAGTAAGGTGTACTTTCCCGGTTACAGCGTTGGTGAGGGCACGCTTGAGGTTGTTAATGACATGCTCATGTAACGCGGGGACGGCACAACGTGAAAAGTAGTGGCGGCTTGGAACCGAGTAGCGTGGTACTGCCACAGCCAAAAGCTCACGGAAAGAGTCTGTACCCACAAGCCTAAACGGCAACATCTCGACTGCTAACAACTTAGCTATCTGGGCATTTATTTTTTTGGCTAATGGGTGGGAAGAGTGGTATTTCTGCTTCCTTTCGTACAGCTGTGTCACTGATAACTGTAAGGATGTTGCTGACCGAGAACTGTCTGCACTCGTGTTCAGTCTCTCTGCAACCGCTGCTTGTGATGAGTACATATGAGCTGGACCAGCTTCAGCAACACTTGATTGTGACGGACGGATCTGAGTTACCGTGGCAGTCTTTGGGTCAGATGACACTGTTGTGGAAGGCTGCACTTTTGACCACTGAATAGGGTGCTGACCAGCCATGTGCTTCCGCATACTGCTGGTGCTCTGGTTTCCTTTCCCGTGGCCTCTGCTTAGCCTTGCATGGCAGATGGTACAGATGACCACATTTTCTTGAGAAGGCCCATCTTTAAAAAATTTCCACACAGTGGCTGACCGACCTCTATGCTTGACTGTACTCCCTGAGGGATTACTGAGGCCCACATTTGAGACATTTTGTCCAACAGTTGACAAATTTTGAGCCACAGTGGACACAGTTTGGGCAACAGTGGTGACTCTTTCAGTTCTGGTGGGAGGAGTAGGCCTTGGTGCTTTTGTTGGTGGGACATACACACTTTCTTCCTCCGTGCTGCTCTGCTGGCTCTGCATGGCAACATTCCACGTGGGATCAGTTGTCTCATCATCAACCCCTTCCTCTTCTAAATCTTCCCGATAACAAGATTGATTTTGCTCCCCAGATGACAAGTGTGTCACTGTCTCATCATCATCATCATCCTCCAACTCCTGAGACGGTCTAAGACTTTGCTGAAAGACACGTTCATGTGGCCGGGGTGTCTCTAAAACTTGTCCACGATTGGACAATTCTTCATCAAGTATCTCATCTACTACGGAGTCTGGCAAACCGGATTCATGTAAAGGATTATATGTACCAAATAAGTCATCTGAGTGACCCATGTCTGTGTCAACATTTTCATGGGGCTGCTGTTGGTCTGAGGAACTGTGAAGAGGTTGTGGATTAGATGACCCAGCATGGTATGTACCAACAGTAGACACAGTGCTCAAAGAACCTTGAGTGCTGCAAGAACCTGTTGTTGAGGTCTTGTCTGCCAGCCAAGACGTTAGATGGTGTTCGTCTTCCGGCCTCAATACTCGTTTACTTTCCTGACGGGGAAAGTTAGACAGGAGGAACGATCGATCAATCCTCGTCTGTCTGCCCGAACTGGTGGATAGTTGGCCACGACTACCAATGCCTGTACCTCGTCCCTGTCCCTTAGCAACACTTTTTTTGGGATTTGTTTTTTTGGGTGACATTTTATAATTTGTGGTGGCTTTCTGGGGGCTTGTAAAACAAGTAGCTTGTACTATTTCGTGAAAGGTACACACTAGAGGCTAAGATATTTTAAGACAGATGGAAGGTACCGTGCGAGCTGCAGGCAGGACACCGTACAGCAACGCACTGGCACAGGAAAAAATTGTTTAGTACGCAGAACCAGGCACTATTAGGCTGCGGTGCTGGCTGCGTGCAATGTTACAAGTACCGTACGAGCTGCAGGCAGGACACCGTACAGCAACGCACTGGCACAGAAAAAAATTGTTTAGTACGCAGAACCAGGCACTATTAGGCTGCAGTGCTGGCTGCGTGCAATATTACAAGTACCGTGCGAGCTGCAGGCAGGACACCGTACAGCAACGCACTGGCACAGGAAAAAATTGTTTAGTACGCAGAACCAGGCACTATTAGGCTGCGGTGCTGGCTGCGTGCAATGTTACAAGTACCGTGCGAGCTGCAGGCAGGACACCGTATAGCAACGCACTGGCACAGAAAAAAATTGTTTAGTACGCAGAACCAGGCACTATTAGGCTGCGGTGCTGGCTGCGTGCAATGTTACAAGTACCGTGCGAGCTGCAGGCAGGACACCGTACAGCAACGCACTGGCACAGAAAAAAATTGTTTAGTACGCAGAACCAGGCACTATTTGGCTGCGGTGCTGGCTGCGTGCAATGTTACAAGTACCGTGCGAGCTGCAGGCAGGACACCGTACAGCAACGCACTGGCACAGGAAAAAATTGTTTAGTACGCAGAACCAGGCACTGTTAGACTGCAATGCTGGCTGCGTGCAGTGTTACAAGTACCGTGCGAGCTGCAGGCAGGACACCGTACAGCAACGCACTGGCACAGGAAAAAATTGTTTAGTACGCAGAACCAGGCACTATTAGGCTGCGGTGCTGGCTGCGTGCAATGTTACAAGTACCGTGCGAGCTGCAGGCAGGACACCGTACAGCAACGCACTGGCACAGAAAAAAATTGTTTAGTACGCAGAACCAGGCACTATTAGGCTGCGGTGCTGGCTGCGTGCAATGTTACAAGTACCGTGCGAGCTGCAGGCAGGACACCGTACAGCAACGCACTGGCACAGAAAAAAATTGTTTAGTATGCAGAACCAGGCACTATTTGGCTGCGGTGCTGGCTGCGTGCAATGTTACAAGTACCGTGCGAGCTGCAGGCAGGACACCGTACAGCAACGCACTGGCACAGGAAAAAAATTGTTTAGTACGCAGAACCAGGCACTGTTAGACTGCAATGCTGGCTGCGTGCAGTGTTACAAGTACCGTGCGAGCTGCAGGCAGGACACCGTACAGCAACGCACTGGCACAGGAAAAAATTGTTTAGTACGCAGAACCAGGCACTTTTAGGCTGCGGTGCTGGCTGCGTGCAATGTTACAAGTACCGTGCGAGCTGCAGGCAGGACACCGTACAGCAACGCACTGGCACAGGAAAAAATTGGTTAGTACGCAGAACCAGGCACTATTAGGCTGCAGTGCTGGCTGCGTGCAATGTTACAAGTACCGTGCGAGCTGCAGGCAGGACACCGTACAGCAACGCACTGGCACAGGAAAAAATTGGTTAGTACGCAGAACCAGGCACTGTTAGACTGCAATGCTGGCTGCGTAAAATGTTACAAGTACCGTGCGAGCTGCAGGCAGGACACCGTACAGCAACGCACTGGCACAGGAAAAAATTGGTTAGTACGCAGAACCAGGCACTATTAGGCTGCAGTGCTGGCTGCGTGCAATGTTACAAGTACCGTGCGAGCTGCAGGCAGGACACCGTACAGCAACGCACTGGCACAGGAAAAAAATTGGTTAGTACGCAGAACCAGGCACTGTTAGACTGCAATGCTGGCTGCGTAAAATGTTACAAGTACCGTGCGAGCTGCAGGCAGGACACCGTACAGCAACGCACTGGCACAGGAAAAAATTGTTTAGTACGCAGAACCAGGCACTATTAGGCTGCAGTGCTGGCTGCGTGCAATGTTACAAGTACCGTGCGAGCTGCAGGCAGGACACCGTACAGCAACGCATTGGCACAGGAAAAAATTGTTTAGTACGCAGAACCAGGCACTATTAGGCTGCGGTGCTGGCTGCGTGCAATGTTACAAGTACCGTGCGAGCTGCAGGCAGGACACCTTACAGCAACGCACTGGTACAGGAAAAAAATTGTTTAGTACGCAGAACCAGGCACTATTAGGCTGCAGTGCTGGCTGCGTGCAATGTTACAAGTACCGTGCGAGCTGCAGGCAGGACACCGTACAGCAACGCACTGGCACAGGAAAAAATTGTTTAGTACGCAGAACCAGGCACTATTAGGCTGCGGTGCTGGCTGCGTGCAATGTTACAAGTACCGTGCGAGCTGCAGGCAGGACACCGTATAGCAACGCACTGGCACAGAAAAAAAATTGTTTAGTACGCAGAACCAGGCACTATTAGGCTGCGGTGCTGGCTGCGTGCAATGTTACAAGTACCGTGCGAGCTGCAGGCAGGACACCGTATAGCAACGCACTGGCACAGAAAAAAATTGTTTAGTACGCAGAACCAGGCACTATTAGGCTGCGGTGCTGGCTGCGTGCAATGTTACAAGTACCGTGCGAGCTGCAGGCAGGACACCGTACAGCAACGCACTGGCACAGAAAAAAATTGTTTAGTACGCAGAACCAGGCACTATTTGGCTGCGGTGCTGGCTGCGTGCAATGTTACAAGTACCGTGCGAGCTGCAGGCAGGACACCGTACAGCAACGCACTGGCACAGGAAAAAATTGTTTTAGTACGCAGAACCAGGCACTATTAGGCTGCGGTGCTGGCTGCGTGCAATGTTACAAGTACCGTGCGAGCTGCAGGCAGGACACCGTACAGCAACGCACTGGCACAGAAAAAAATTGTTTAGTACGCAGAACCAGGCACTATTAGGCTGCGGTGCTGGCTGCGTGCAATGTTACAAGTACCGTGCGAGCTGCAGGCAGGACACCGTACAGCAACGCACTGGCACAGAAAAAAATTGTTTAGTATGCAGAACCAGGCACTATTTGGCTGCGGTGCTGGCTGCGTGCAATGTTACAAGTACCGTGCGAGCTGCAGGCAGGACACCGTACAGCAACGCACTGGCACAGGAAAAAATTGTTTAGTACGCAGAACCAGGCACTGTTAGACTGCAATGCTGGCTGCGTGCAGTGTTACAAGTACCGTGCGAGCTGCAGGCAGGACACCGTACAGCAACGCACTGGCACAGGAAAAAATTGTTTAGTACGCAGAACCAGGCACTATTAGGCTGCGGTGCTGGCTGCGTGCAATGTTACAAGTACCGTGCGAGCTGCAGGCAGGACACCGTACAGCAACACACTGGCACAGGAAAAAAATTGTTTAGTATGCAGAACCAGGCACTGTTAGGCTGCGGTGCTGGCTGCGTGCAATGTTACAAGTACCGTGCGAGCTGCAGGCAGGACACCGTACAGCAACGCACTGGCACAGGAAAAAATTGTTTAGTACGCAGAACCAGGCACTTTTAGGCTGCGGTGCTGGCTGCGTGCAATGTTACAAGTACCGTGCGAGCTGCAGGCAGGACACACGTACAGCAACGCACTGGCACAGGAAAAAATTGGTTAGTACGCAGAACCAGGCACTATTAGGCTGCAGTGCTGGCTGCGTGCAATGTTACAAGTACCGTGCGAGCTGCAGGCAGGACACCGTACAGCAACGCACTGGCACAGGAAAAAATTGGTTAGTACGCAGAACCAGGCACTGTTAGACTGCAATGCTGGCTGCGTAAAATGTTACAAGTACCGTGCGAGCTGCAGGCAGGACACCGTACAGCAACGCACTGGCACAGGAAAAAATTGTTTAGTACGCAGAACCAGGCACTATTAGGCTGCAGTGCTGGCTGCGTGCAATGTTACAAGTACCGTGCGAGCTGCAGGCAGGACACCGTACAGCAACGCACTGGCACAGGAAAAAATTGGTTAGTACGCAGAACCAGGCACTGTTAGACTGCAATGCTGGCTGCGTAAAATGTTACAAGTACCGTGCGAGCTGCAGGCAGGACACCGTACAGCAACGCACTGGCACAGGAAAAAATTGTTTAGTACGCAGAACCAGGCACTATTAGGCTGCAGTGCTGGCTGCGTGCAATGTTACAAGTACCGTGCGAGCTGCAGGCAGGACACCGTACAGCAACGCATTGGCACAGGAAAAAATTGTTTAGTACGCAGAACCAGGCACTATTAGGCTGCGGTGCTGGCTGCGTGCAATGTTACAAGTACCGTGCGAGCTGCAGGCAGGACACCTTACAGCAACGCACTGGTACAGGAAAAAAATTGTTTAGTACGCAGAACCAGGCACTATTAGGCTGCAGTGCTGGCTGCGTGCAATGTTACAAGTACCGTGCGAGCTGCAGGCAGGACACCGTACAGCAACGCACTGGCACAGGAAAAAATTGTTTAGTACGCAGAACCAGGCACTATTAGGCTGCGGTGCTGGCTGCGTGCAATGTTACAAGTACCGTGCGAGCTGCAGGCAGGACACCGTACAGCAACGCACTGGCACAGGAAAAAATTGTTTAGTACGCAGAACCAGGCACTATTAGGCTGCAGTGCTGGCTGCGTGCAATGTTACAAGTACCGTGCGAGCTGCAGGCAGGACACCGTACAGCAACGCACTGGCACAGGAAAAAATTGTTTAGTACGCAGAACCAGGCACTATTAGGCTGCGGTGCTGGCTGCGTGGAATGTTACAAGTACCGTGCGAGCTGCAGGCAGGACACCGTACAGCAACGCACTGGCACAGGAAATTTTTTGTGGAAAAATGGCACCAAAATTATTTGGTAGACTAGTGCCAAAAATAAGAAAAAGCTTAGGATTACAGCTCTGCGGAAAGCTGGGTGAACTAAGCTCTGAGGATGGTGCTGTATTCACTGTAAGGCTGCTCCTATCTCCCTTCCTTACAGTCCTGTACAGCAATCCTCCGTCCTGGTAGTTCTGAAAAGAACTTTTGGGTTATGTGTGAGGAATCTTGACTCCTACACTCCGTCCTGTTAGTTCTGAAAAGAACTTTTGGGTTATAAGTGACTCCTACACTGCCTAACTGTCCCTAGATCTGCTCCAAGTCTCCCTGCACTAGGTCAGCTCTTCTCAGGAATGTGCCCAAAATGGCGGGGGCAAGCCTTATATACTGCCTTGCCTGTCATAGATGACATAGGCATCACGATGGACAGCAGCCAATCATAGTCCTGCCACAACCAAGAATGCTGTGGCATTACTGACTATAATTGGCTGACATGCTTGTCCTTCTTCACAAGTTTTCTGACCTAACACGCAATGCTGACTAGTAACATAAAAGATTCTGGATTCGCGAGTCCCGAATAGAGAATACAGGACTCGGAATCGCAGACTCGCTAGGAATCGGACTCGTAGACTCGCTCAGACTCGCTGCTGTTTGGGGAGATTCAAGCTATATAGCGATGTGATATAGCGAGTCTAGCGAGTCTAGCGAGTGAGAGAAAGTAAACTCTGACAAAACTAGGATTGACATTTACTTGCATTGGACTCGTTACTGAGCGAGTATTCGCTAAAAGACTCGCCGATTACCGAGTCCAGCGAGTCCCTTAAGAATCGCCGAGTAACGAGTCCTAGCGAGTAGACTCGCTCATCCCTAATTTGCATGTCAATTTAAAAGTTGATTAATCAGCAATGGAGGAATGGACTAGCCAAGTAAAGATATTATTGGACTTTTCTCAGAAAGGGCTACATGTGCAAATATTTATATAGTAATATGGGCGTGAAATCTCTAAGATTCCCTTAAATGTATTGAAATACTGATCCACAAAAGATGTTAAAGGGAACCAACCACCCCAAATGACCCCCTGGACTGTTAATATGTGTCCCTACACCCAGCACACACATTTGGGCAATCGTTTTTGCTAAAAAAACTGTTTAGTAGAAGCTAAGATATATGTTTATAAAGTTTAATAACTTCTGACGATTGGGTGTTACCTAGCTTTGTCCACGTGCAGTGTTCGTGCTCGTCATCTTCCTCTCCCCCCTCCCCTCTCACTTTCTAAGAGCCTGGCCGCGTCATGAAAGGGGCGTGGCTAAATCGCGTCATGAAAGGGGGCGGGGCTCGTCGCGATTTAGTCCCGCCCTTTCATGACGCGGCCAGGCTCTTAGAAAGTGAGAGGGGAGGGGGGAGAGGAGGATCACAGGCACGAACACTGCACGTGGACAAAGCTAGGTAACACCCATCCGTCTCCATTTATTAAACTTTATAAACATGTATCTTAGCTTCTACTAAACAGTTTTTTTTAGCAAAAACGATTGCCCCAAATGTGTGTGCTGGGTGTAGGGACACATACTAACAGTCCGGGGGGGTCATTTGGGGTGGTTGGTTCCCTTTAAACTCACCATAGTTTCTCAATATAGTGTTATTATTGGTAATATTCTGAAAAGAGGGACCTGACAGTGGCCAGCTAAGAATGTAGGCTACTGCTTTTGCTAATAGACATGATCATAAAAGACACTTTATTTGCTAAAAAGTCTACTGATCAATCCGAGATCTCCCTAATGGCTAATGTTTACCATGGCTAAAATAAACCTCAATCACTTGTATTTACTAAGTGGAAGGTGTGACCCCCAATATAAATCTTGTATCCAGTGTAAACCAGATGTATGGCACCCATTTCAGGGGCATTATAGAGAAAATCAGATTACCGTATATACTCGCATATAAGCCGAGTTTTTCAGCCCAAAAATTGGGCTGAAAAGTTCCCCCCTCGGCTTATACGCGAGTCATACAGGCCCCCCTCAAAGTTTGGCGCCCCCACCTCACATGATGGCCCCCCCGCATGCAGCACTGCGCATATACTTTACCAGGATATCAGCTGTCACCCTCCGGTGGCGGATCGCGGCTCCTGGGCTCCGGGCTCCATCTTCCTCTGTGTCTTCCTGCTTGTAACATGACCGGCCGGCGTCGCGATGACGTCATCGCGATGAGCCCGGCGGCCACAAAGCAGGAATACACAGAGGGAGATGGAGCCCGGAGCCCAGGAGCCGCGATCCGCCACCGGAGGGTGACAGCTGATATCCTGGTAATGTATATGCGCAGCGCTGCATGCGGGGGGGGCCATCATGTGAGGTGGGGGCGCCAAACTATGAGGTGGGCCCTGCTGGGGCCCTGTATACTACCACTGGGGCTGTATATACTACTGGGGCTGTATATACTACTGGGGCTGCGTGTATACTACCACTGGGGCTGTATATACTACTGGGGCTGTATATACTATTAGGGCTGCGTGTATACTACCACTGGGGCTGTTATATACTGGGGTATACTGGGGCTGTGTATATACCACTGGGGCTTATTAACTGGGGCTGGTTATCTACCACTGGGGCTGACCTACTGACACTGAGCCTGCCTCCGTGCATACTACCTCCATCTGTGCTGAACCCTATCCTGCTGACCACTGAGCCTCCATCCTGCGCTGACCACTGAGCCTCCATCCTGCTGCTGACCACTGAGCCTATCCTGCGCTGACCACTGAGCCCTCCATCCTGCGCTGACCACTGACCTCCATCCTGCGCTGACCACTCTGCCTCCATCCTGCGCTGACCACTGTGCCTCCATCCTGCGCTGACCACTGCCTCCATCCCTGTCACTGACCTCCACCTGCCTCCATCCTCCTGCTCTACACTCTGCCCCAACCTGCGCTGACCACTCTGCCTCCATCCTGTGCGACCACCTGCCCCATCCTATGCCTCACCACTCTGTCCTCTGCCTGACACTCTGCCTCCATCCTGCGCTGACCACTCTGCCTCCATCCTGCGCAGACCACTCTGCCTCCATCCTGCGCTGACCACTCTGCCTCCATCCTGCGCTGACCACTCTGCCTCCATCCTGCGCTGACCACTCTGCCTCCATCCTGCGCTGACCACTTCTGCCTCCATCCTGCGCTGACCACTCTGCCTCCATCCTGCACTGACCACTCCTGCCTCCATCCTGCGCTGACCACTCTGCCTCCATCCTGCGCTCACCTCTCTGCCTCCATCCTGCGCTCACCTCTCTGCCTCCATCCTGCACTGACCACTCTGCCCCCATCCTGCGCTGACCACTGTGAGGCACCGCCGGCATGATCCTCATGGCCGGGGCACATCACATGCAGGATCAGGGTATGATCCTGTTTGCACTGGCCGGTTTGACTGTGATAATGCTGTGAACACAACGTTTAATGTGACTAATGAGTGGCTCATGAAATCGAGGAGTCCATGAGGAATAGGATGTAAGGAGTGATTGCTGACAGCCCAGGTGGGTGTGTCAGGTGGGTGTGTCCGGAGGAATAGCAGCCCAGCTGGGTGACTCAGTGTGGGTGTGGCCGGCACGATAAGAGTCAGCCAGCTGAGTGATTGAGAGATTCATTCTCAGCCAGACATCAGCCTGAGAGGATGTGGGCTGATTAACAGCCTGAGAGCTGAGCAGAGCCAGTCTGTGTGAGGGACTGGGAGTGCAAGTCCATGCCGCCATGTTGAGATGGTGAAGGGAGCATGCTAGCTCCATGCCGGTGCCGAGGTCCGAGGTTGTGATAGCACCTGGTGGGGAAGCCGTGGCTGAACCCGGTGGATACTGGTCCGGGCGTGGGGTGAAACACGTCCGGGAAAGGAGCCCTTGGGGGACGCTTGGTGGACCCGTTATCCCGGTAGCGAGACCCGGATCCGTGCCCGGTAAGACAGCGGTTCCCGTGTAACGGAGTGAGCTGTATGCGTGATTAATGCCAGGCGGGCATAACCGCTATTGGGTCCGACTAGGCAGTCGGTAAAGGACCCGTTGATGTATGTAGGGGCTTAGGCAATAGCCCTGAATGTAAGATGATGACCTATGTAAGAACATTGTATAATAATGTGGGGAGAAAGTGACCCAGCCAGTATGGATGATGTTGGAGGCGTTCCGTCTCTGTGGGACGAGAGGGAGGCTTGCCCTGCTGCTTGCAGAGGGTACCCGTCCCTCAACCACGGCCTCTAATGGTGTGGGTGTGCCTGTGGTGCCAGACACAGGGTTAATAGGGCTCCTAGTAGGTAACGGATGAGGTTCCCGTGTACTATGGTTTGCCAGTCCCTGTAATGGGCCATGGAGGAGCCACAGTCCATGGATGATGGGCTGTGAGCGTGTGGAAGAAATGTATGTGATCCATGGACGTTTGAATGATGGATCACACATGGTATGTAAGGCCCGGTCAGGCAGAAATCCTGACTACGGGGTAATGTTAGGTCATCAAGCGGGGTGACTAAAGCCAGGCGGCAGGTACCGCCATTGGGACCCACAGGGCCCGTTGAGGCGTATGTAACGAAGGTCAGAAGCAGGGGTTAAAAGCGCTCCTAGAGTGGGGACACCATGGTTGAACCAGGTGGACGCTGACCTGGACATGGGGTGAAACATATCCACGAAGGAGCCCTTGGGGATACATGACATACCCGGTACTCAGGTTGCTCAATCCCTGTTATGAACCCGGAGGGGTCATCGTCGAAGTATAGCAAGTGTATTTATTATAAATGTACTGTAAGATGTGTAAGTAGGTCGGAGGCCGTAGCTACCACGGGAGCAGGTGTTAGAGCTCCAATGGGGAGAGAGTCGTGGTTACAGGTCCCGGGTTATTGTGAATGTATATGTGTCATGTTCTATGTATGATGTATTTATGTAAAGTGTTTAGAATAATGTGATATGTGTCCAACATACTACCCGGGTTATGTTATTATATGTGAAAAATAAACGGGTACACATTGGTTAAACTTATAAACACGTGTTTTGTCGTTATGCAAGCGGGTTCCCCGGTTGCTACCTCACACCACTCTGCCTCATCCTGCGCTGATACTCTGCCTCCTCTGGCGAACTCTGCCCATCCTGCGCTGACCACTCTGCCTCCATCCCGCGCTGACCACTCTGCCTCCATCCCGCGCTGACGTCTCTGCCTCCATCCTGCGCTGACCACTCTGCCTCCATCCTGCGCTGACCACTCTGCCTCCTTCCTGCGCTGACCACTCTGCCCCCATCCTGCGCTCACCACTCTGCCCCCATCCTGCGCTCACCACTCTGCCCCCATCCTGCGCTCACCACTCTGCCCCCATCCGGCGCTGACCACTGAGCCTCCATCCTGCGCTGACCACTGAGCCACCGCGCAGTCCTAATCACTGAGTCTCCGCACTGTGCAAACCACTGAGTCACTGCACTGTGCAAACCACTGAGCCACCACACTATGCAAACCACTGAGCCACCAAATACACTGCTAACCATTGAGCCACCATATACACTGAAAACCACTGAGCCATCATACTGTGCTAACCACTGAGCCACCGTATACAGTGCTAACCACTAAGCCAGCGTATACATTGGTTAGCACAGTATGAGGGCTCAGTGGTTGGCACTGAGCCACATATACACTGCTAACCACTGAGCCACCATACGTGCTAACACTGAGCACCATATACATTGCCAACATGAGCTACCATAAAGTGCTAACCACTGAGTCACCGATACAGTCTAACCACTGAGCAGCGTATACTGTGCTAACCACTGAGCACCATATACAGTGCTAACCACTCATCCACCATAAACAGTGCTAACCACTCAGCCACCATAGTGCACTAATCACTGAGTCACCACGTACAGTGCTAACCACTGAGCCACTTTATACAGTGCTAACCATGAAGCCTCCGTACAGAGTTAACCACTCTGCCTCCATATAGTGCTAACCACTAAGCCACCATACTCTGCTAAACACTGAGCCACCATACAGTGCTAACCACTGAGAGACCATATACTGTGCTAACCACTGAGCCATCATACTTTGCTAAACACTGAGCCACCGCGCAGTGCTAACCATTGAGCCACCATTAGTGATGGGCGAATCTACTCGTTAAGACTCGTTACTCTGTGAGTAGTAAGAAACTCGCAGGAGTCGGTACTCTGCGAGTTTCCAAGCGATTACTCGCACAGTAATGAGTCCAATGCAAATCAATGGCAATCCTAGTTTTGTCAGAGTTTGCATTAAGTATGTTTCTCAGTCGCTAAACTCACTATCACATCGCTGTCTATGTAGCTGGATTGTCCCCAAATCGTTTAAACACTGGCACCGGTTCACGGATACCCGCTGTCAGCAGCGAGTCTAGGGATGAGCGAGTCTACGAATCCGAGTCCTGTATACTGTATTCGGGACTCGCTGAATACAGAATTTGTTAATGTTCCGAGACAGCCTAGCATGTTAGCAGCCTAGCATGTTAGGTCAGAAAACTGTGAAGATGGACAAGCATGTTAGCCAATCATATTCAGTAATGCCGCAGCCATGTTGGTTGTGGCATTACTATGATTGGCTGCTGTCCATCGTGATGCCTATGTCATGTATGACAGGCAAGGCTGTATATAAGGCTTGCCCCCACCATTTTGGGCACATTCCTGTGACGATCTGAGCTAGTGCAGGGCGACTAGGGAGACTTGGAGCAGATCAGAGATAGGGAGTGTCAGTGAGTGTAGGAAAATCACCTCAAGATTCCTCACATATAACCCAAACAGCTCTTCTGAGAGCTACCAGGACGGAGGAGTGCTGTGTACAGCACTGTAGGCAGGGAGACAGGCAGGCAGGAGCAGCCTTACAGTGCATACAGCACCGACCTCAGAGCTTAGCTTAGTCACTCAGCCTTCCCCAGAGCTGAAATCAGAGGCTTAGCTGAGCTAATATTTCATTTTTTGTAGGGAGAGTGCGTTGCTTCTCTGCGAAGTGATTGCACGCACTTTACCTCACTGCCGTGACGCAGACAGCACCAAAGTCCTTATTGGTGACTGCTTCTGCGACATAACTAATTTTTTGTAGGGAGAGTGCTTCTCTGCTACCAGCTAATAGCAGGCACATTACCTTCCTGCTCTGCCAATACGCAGTAGTAGCCTTCATTGTCATCCTAGTAGGAATTATTAACTGATAACACTGGTCAACAGCATTTTTGGTGCCAAAGATATTTCATTGAATTTAGGGTAACTTTGGGGTGCTGATTCTGAATATGTCATCAGTTTTGCCAGATTGGCTCAAGTTTTTGAGATTTTTCATAAAATGTGTAACAAAAAAGACGTTTTTTGCTACTTTTTTAACGAAGTCTGTTATGTTTCTTCTATGTTTTGTCAGTGTATATTCACCACAAATGTAACAGAATGAGTCTGGATCGTTAAGACAACTTCTTCTTGATGAGTTCATGCTTTTCACTGGACAACAGAAAACAACATAAAGTTAGTGCAAAAAAACCAAGCTATGAACAAACTTTTAGAACACTAATTAACACAAAACTATATTGAGAACTGCTCAGTTCAAGTACTAATCCAAAGAAATTAATGAGATGATGCGTCGCATTTACGAACAAGTGCTATAAATAAGATACCAAAAATCTCAAAAACTTGAGCCAATCTGGCAAAACTGATAGCATATTCAGAATCAGCACCCCAAAAATACCCCAAATTCATTAAAATATTTTGGGCACCAGAAAAAAAAATTTTTTTTGTTGACCTGTGTAATTAGTCATCTGATTCTGTACGTGACCATCTTCATTTGTCAACAATGTCCCAAAAACAACAAATGCCCAAAAAAGTGTTTGCAAAGGGACAGGGACGAGGTCGTGGCCGTAGCAGTCGTGCACAAGAAGGCACTGGTACAGGTAGACAGACGAGGATTGATCGATCCACCTTTCTCCTGTCTAAATTTTCCAGTACTCAACCTAAACGTGTCTTGAGGCCGGAAGAGCAAGACCAAATAACATCTTGGATGGCTGACAAGACCTCAACCACTGGTTCATGCAGCACACAATCATCCTTGACACCATATTCAAGTGTCGCTACAGTCAACGCAGGGTCATCTAATCCACAAACTCTTCCTATTTCCTCAAGCCATTGGCAGACAAAGGAAAATTTGGACCGCGACCTTGGCCACTCTGATGACTTATTTGCTTCTTATCAGCCCTTCATACAACCTGACCTTTCTTGGTCACTGCCCGACCAGATACTTGACCAAGACGTACGTTCTATTCATGGACAAAGTTTGGATTCACCTCGTACTGAAGTAAGTCACTTTCAACAAAGGCATACACCGTCTCAGGAGGTGGAGGATGATGATGATGATGAGACACACATCTCATCTGGCCAGCCTGAACAGTCACGTTATCCAGAAGACTTTGAGGAGGAAGGGGTTGATGATGAGACCATTGATCCAACCTGGACTGCTGACATGCATAGCCAACCGAGCAGCATGGAGGAGGAAAGTGGCTATGTACCACCGCCAAAAGCACCAAGGCTTACTCCTTTATCCAGAATGCAACCTGTGACAACAGTAGCCCAAATTGTGTCAACTGTTGCCCAAACTTTAACAACAATTGCCCAAACTGTGTCTACAGTTGGTGTTGGACAGAGTTTTCCTCCTGTGCCTCCAACACAACATAAAGGACAAAAAGCCATTGTCTGGCAATTTTTTAAGGATAGCACATCAGTACCAAATGTCGTTATCTGTAACATCTGCTATGCCAGGCTAAGCAGAGGCCAGGGAAAAGGAAACTTGAGCACCAGCAGTATGCGTAAGCACATATCTGTTAAGCACCCAACTCAGTGGTGGGCCTTCTGATCCCAACACTTGCAGGCCACCTCAGATCCGTCCTTCACCATCTACTGTTCATGCAGCAGCTCCTACTCATACGTCCACCTCACAAGCTGCGTTAGACGAGAGATATGACGTAGTCAAGTGACTTGTGAGTCTGCCCCAAACGTCCAGTTGTCTGTTCCACAGCTGTTTGACAGGCAGCGGAAGTACCAATCAACACACCCATTTTCTCAAAAAATGACTGCGCAAATTTCTAAGTTGTTAGCTGTGGAAATGTTGCTGTTTTGGCTTGTGGGTACTGAGGCTTTTCGGGAGTTGTTGGCTGTGGCAGCACCATGATACTCTGTTCCCAGCCGCTACTTTTTCTCACGTACTGCCGTACCCGCGTTACACCAGCATGTGGTTGACAACTTAAAGCGTGCACTAACAAATGCTGTAAGTGGAAAAGTCCACCTAACAACTGACACGTGGACAAGTAGTTGTGGACAGGGCAGATACATATCACTAACGGCTCACTGGATCAACCTGGTCGAGAGTGTCCCAAATTCTAAAAGTGGAATATCGGAGATACTACCAACTCCACGAATAGCGGGCACAACATCATTCCGGGTGTCCGCGTCCTCATATACTTCAACAACACAATCTGCGTCTTCAACTTCCTTGACCACTGCTGACTTGCCCGCAACATCACGTCCAAGTTGGGAGCTTTGCAGTAGCGCATCAGCAAGGCGACAACAGGCTCTTCTTAAGCTGATCTGTCTAGGTGACACACCTCACACTGCAACCGAGCTGTGGAAAGGTCTTAAGCAACAGACAGACGAGTGGCTGGCCCCACTGGAACTACAAACAGGTCTTGTTGTCAGCGATAACGGTCGAAATCTTGTGGAGGCAATAAAGCTCGGTAAGCTCCCACAAGTGCCTTGCATGGTTCACGTGCTGAACCTAGTAGTTCAGAAATTCATGAAAAATTACCCTGAGTTATCTGATCTACTAGAGAAGGTGCGGAGAAATTGCGCACATTTCCGACATTCCTCCACAGCACTTGGAAGTCTATCTGCCCTTCAACAGCAATTTAATTTGCCCAAACACAGGTTAATTTGCGACATGCACACACGATGGAACTCTACATTTCATATGTTGGCAAGGTTCAATGAGCAGCAGAGGGCAATAGCGGAATATCAGCTGCAACATGCCCGTCACACCAGAAGTCATACAAGACACATTGGTACTATGTAGTGGGTCTGGATCGCTGACCTTTGTGAGAAGTTCGATTACTGCACCAAACTTGTCAGCGGTGATCAGTCCATTATTAGTCTCACCATCCCCATGCTCTGTTTGCTTAAAGAATCGCTCCAGAACCTAAAAAGAGAATCATTGAGGGCACAGCGGATGGCTATGGAGCCAGATTTGAACATCCCCGATCCTAGCCATCCAAGCCAATTTCAGCAGGCAACATTGGCTCGGGAAGAAGACTGTGATGAGGGTGATGATGATGAAGACGATTTATTTCTCCATGGTACTGATGTGAACCCTGATGGTACTCCCAACCCCAGCTTTATGTCGGTACAGCATGGGTGGGCTGAAGAGGAGGAGGCAGAGACCGATTTTGAGACCATGATGCATAGTGTTCATCAGTCAGGTGAAACAGAAGAGATGAGTCTTTGCAGCTTAGCACACATGTCTGACTTCATGTCTCAATGTCTGTCCCAAGATCCACGCGTCATTAACATCTATGACAGCGACCTCAACTGGTTGTCAACATTTCTTGACCCACGCTACAAAGACAAGTTTCCATTGCTGCTGTTGCAGTCACCAAGGGGCTTAACGATGGATTATTTCAAGAGGGTTGTTGACAATTTAATGTCAATTTCACCCTCTGACTCCGCTCTACCCCGAAGAAGCAGCTCTTTGCAACAGCAGCCTTTGGTTGGTACACAAACGGCCACAATGTCAAGAAGAGGTGGAGGTAAGATGTCCACCAACTGGGCGATGTTCAACAGACCTTCCAATCTGCAACGGATTGTGCCTACGGTCACCTTGAGTAGGAGACAAACATTGTCAAACATGGTGAACGAGTATGTCTGTGACACTACCAGCTTCTTAACCGACCCTTCTGTACCCTTTAATTACTGGGTTCAGAGCTTCACACTTGGACTGAGCTCTCTTTGTACGCCTTGGAGTTGCTGGCCTGCCCAGCTGCTAGTGTGACATCAGAGCATGTTTTCAGTGCTGCTGGGGGCATTGTCACTGATAGAAGGTCACGGCTTACTACAGAAAATGCCGACAGGCTGACTCTCATTAAGTTCAACAAGGACTGGATATCATCACAGTTCTTAAGCCCTCCAGACGACAGTATCCAAACCTAGAGGAACATAATCAAAATTGATATGTTTGGCTGACTGCGGTTTAAACATTATGTCCTTTTCTGACACAATGTCCCTCCGCTAAGAAGATTTGATAACTCATGTTCTTGCTGCATTTGCTGCATGATAACCAAACTACACAATCAGTTTCAGTCAGGTTACTTTACTAGTGCATCCAATTGTGATGATTTTTGAACGTTTTTTTTTTTCAGACAATGCAATACAGCCTCTTGGCTGAATTTTTCAAGGCACCTAGCCTATGCCTGCATAGTGGGCATTTCTCTAACTGCAAGCAAATATATTTTATGGGCCGAGCGCCTTGTATTTAGACAAATGTTGATCACGCCCCTTGCAGCAGTTCCAGAAGGCCATAGTCGCGGAAATAGGCAAAGCATTCCCTTCACAAAACGCTAGCAGCATAGGTCAGGAATCGGTGGACAACCAAGGCGTACGGCCGAGAGGGGCACAAGTCCAATCTGCCCGAGGTAGGGGAACAGTCTTTAATATGTTGGCCAGTTTTCTCAGCCCCTAACGTTCCGCAGCACCTGAGGTGCGGGGTAGTGCCACAAGAAATGTTAAGTTTGGCCAGATGCTGAAGGAGTACCTTGCAGATCTAATAACTGTACTCCGATATTCCTCTGTGCCTTACAATTATTGGGTATCCAAGATGGACATGTTACATGAATTGGCTCTCTACGCCTTGGAAGTCCTGGCCTGCCCTGCCACTAGCGTTTTGTCAGAGTGTGTTTTTGTTGCCGCAGGTGGAATCATTACTGATAAACGCACCCGCCTGTCAACTGAAAATGAAGACAGACTGACTCAGATCAAGATGAACAAGGGTTGGATTGGGCCACACTTCACCACACCACCAGGAAATGAAAGCGGAATTAAAATATTGAAACGGTAATTTTCCATGTACCTACACTCACCCATGGGTACACACTTTTGTACTTTGGATAATCGCTGGACTGCTCATCCTTCTCCTCATGCGCCACCATGTTGACCGTTAAAAAAGTTAGGCCGTTGTTTCATGTATACCCCCATTGTTAAATATTTTTGCACATTCTTTCAGAAAGGGCATTACAACAACAATACACCCGCTCGTTTGCAATGGGAATAATGTTTTGAGGCCCTCATGCACGTCTCTATCCATGGAGAATGGGGAGCCTCCAAATGTTTGGCCGCCCTGGCAAAGGGAAATAGTACAATAGACACACTTCCTCAAAATGGGCACATGATGTCAAGAGGCCTTCATGTACGTCTCTTCTCAGTGACATCGGAGTTCCACATAATGTTTTCACGTAAAATCTTTAATGTCATCACTAGTGATGGGCGAATCCTAAATTACTCGGAATCGCTTGACTCTAGCGAGTCCGAGCCCAGGACTCGCTACTCGTTGCGAGTCTAGCGAGTCCAATGTTAATGAATGGGGAAGCGAGTAATAGCGAGTAGTGTGCGATTTACAAATCACAGATGTGTCTCGGAAGCTTCAGCCTGCCATTGATTTGCATTTGACTCATTTACTTTGCAAGTAATCGCTGGGAAACTCGCACAGATAAGAGTCCTGTCTGCTCTGTGTGCTGGCTGCCGCAGCTCCAGGGTCCTAGAGCCCGCCTGCTGCCTGATGTAGCAGAGCTGAGATTGTTCTCAGTCTGCTCATTCCCTGTGCATAGACATCTATATCTATGCACAGGGGATGTAGCAGAGAGGACATCGCGTTTTGGACTACGTCGGACGGAAGAGGATTTTGTTAATTAAAGATGGAGTCCCTAATGGCTTTTTTTTATTATTTCTAATAAAAAATTTTCTCTGTGTTGTGTTTTTTTTAAAACAATTTAATAGAAATTCATGGCGGTCATGTCTAATATTGGCGTGACCGCCATAAATTTCGGGCTTAGGGCCAGCTGATAATAGAAAGCTGGCCCTAACCTCTTTATTACGAGCGTGCCACTGCCACCAGGGCCGCTGGAAGAGCGGGGTTCAGCGCCAGAGGATGGCGCTTCAATGAACGCGCCATCTTCTGGGGCGGCTGCGGGCTGCAATTTGCAGCGGGGGTGCCCAGAAAGCTTGGGCATCCCTGCGCTGCGGATTCCAGCCCCCAGCTGCTTAGCTGTACCTGGCTAGACATAGAAATTGCGCGGAGTCGCACGCATTTTTTTTAAATTATTTCATGAAATTCTGAGATTCTGACTCTGAGACTCTGACTCTGAGACTCTGACTCTGAGACTCTGACTCTGACTCTGAGACTCTGACTCTGAGACTCTGACTCTGAGACTCTGACTCTGAGACTCTGACTCTGAGACTCTGACTCTGAGACTCTGACTCTGAGTACTCTGACTCTGAGACTCTGACTCTGAGACTCTGGACTCCTTTACTTGAACTCTGACTCTGACTCTGAGACTCTGACTCTGACTCTGAGACTCTGAGACTCTGACTCTGAGACTCTGAGACTCTGACTCTGAGACTCTGACTCTGAACCTGACCTGACTCTGATCTGACTCTGACTCTACTCTAGACTCTGACTCTGACTCTGAGACTCTGACTACCTAGACTCTGACTCTACTCTGACTCTGAGACTCTGACTCTGACTCTGAGACTCTGACTCTGACTGACTCTGACTCTGAGACTCTGACTCTGAATCTCTGATATCTGAGACTCTGACTCTGAGACTCTGACTCTGAGACTCTAGACTCTGACTTGGACTCTGACTCGACTTGAACTCTGACTCTAGACTCTGACTCTGAATCTGACCTGAGATCTGACTCTGACTCTGAACTCTGATCTGACTCTGACTCTGACTCTGAGACTCGACTCTGAGACTCTGACTCTGAGACTCTGACTTGACTCTGACTCTAGACTCTGACTCTGAACTCTGACTCTGAGACTCTGACTCTGACTCTGAGACTCTGACTCTGACTCTGAGACTCTGACTCTACTCTGAGACTCTGACTCTGACTCTGACTCTGACTGACTCTGACTCTGACTCTGACTCTGAGACTCTGACTCTGACTCTGAACTCTGAGACTCTGACCTGACTCGAACTCTGACTCTGAGACTCTGACTCTGAGACTCTGAACTCTGACTCTGACTCTGAGACTCTGACTCTGACTCTGAGACTCTGACTCTGACTCTGAGACTCTGACTCTGACTCTGAGACTCTGACTCCTGACTCTGAGACTCTGACTCTGACTCTGAACTCTGACTCTGACTCTAGACTCTGACTCTGACTCTGACTCTGAGAGACTGACTCTGATCTGACTCTACTCTGATGACTCTCTGACTCTGACTCTGAGACTCTGACTCTACTCTGAGACTCTGACTCTGAGACTCTGACTGACTCTGACTCTGACTCTGACTCTAGACTCTGACTCTGACTCTGACTCTGACTCTGACTCTGAGACTCTGACTCTGACTCTGACTCTGACTCTGAGACTACCTGACTCTGACCTGACTCTGGACTCTGACTCTGTCTAGACTCTGACTCTGAACTCTGACTCTAGACTCTGACTCTGACTCTGAGACTCTGACTCTGAGACTCTGACACTGCTCTGAGACTCTGAGACTCTGACTCTGAGACTCTGACTCTGACTCTGAGACTCTGACTCTACTCTGAGACTCTGACTTGACTCTGGACTCTGACTCTACTGAGACTCTGACTCTGAACTCTGACTGGACTCTGACTCTGACTCTGAGACTCTGACTCTGGGCTCTGAGACTCTGACTCTGAACTCTGACTCTGACTCTGAGACTCTGACTCACTCTGAGACTCTGACTCTGACTCTGAGACTCTGACCTGACTCTGAGACTCTGAGACTCTGAACTCTGAGACTCTGACTCTGAGACTCTAGACTCTGACTCTGAACTCTAGACTCTGACTCTGACTCTGAATGACTCTGAACTCTGACTCTGACTCTGACTCTGAGACTCTGACTCTGACTCTGAGACCTCTGACTCTGAGACTCTGAACTCTGACTACTGACTCTGAGACTCTGACTCTGAACTCTGAGACTCTGACTCTGACTCTGAGACTCATGACTCTCGACTCTGAGACTCTGACTCTGACTCTGAGACTCTGACTCTGACTCTGACTCTGAGACTCTGACTCTGAGACTCTGACTCTGAGCTCTGACCTACCTTTAGACTCTGACTCTGACTCTGAGACTCTGACTCTGACTCTGAGACTCTGACTCTGACTCTGAGACTCTGACTCTGACTCTGACTCTACGACTCTGACTCTGAGACTCTGACCTCTCGAGACTCTGACTCTGACTCTGACTCTGACTCCTGATCTGACTGACTCTGTCTGACTCTGACTCTGACTCTGACTCTGAGACTCTGACTCTGAACTCTGACTCTGAACTCTGACTCTGACTCTAGACTCTAGCACTCTGAGACTCTGACTCTGACTCTGAGACTCTGACCTGACTTGACTCTGACTCTGACTCTGAGACTCTGACTCTGAGACTCTGACTCTGAACTCTGACTCTGATCTGACTCTGACTCTGACTCTGACGACTCTGGATCTGGACTCTAGACTCTGACTCTGAACTCTGACTCTGACTCTGAGACTCTGACTCTGACTCTGAGACTCTGACTCTGACTCTGAGACTCTGACTTGAGACTCTGACTCTGAGACTCTGACTTGAGACTCTGACTCTGAGACTCTGACTCTGACTCTGACTCTGAGACTCTGACTCTGAGACTCTGACTCTGACTCTGATCTGACTCTGAGACTCTGACTCTGACTCTAGACTCTGACTCTGACTCTGACTTGACTCTGAGACCTGACTACTGAGACTCTGACTCTGACTCTGAGACTCTGACTCTGCTCTGGAGCTCTGACTCTGACTCTGAGACTCTGACTCTGACTCTTAGACTTGAGACTCTGACTCTACTTAGACTCTGACTCTGATGGACTCTGAGACTCTGACTTAGACTCTGGACTCTGCTCTGAACTCTACTCTGAGACTCTGACTTGACTCTGACTGACCTCTGACTTGAATGACTCTGACTCTAACTCTGAGACTCTGGACTCATGACTCTGACTCTGACTCTGAGACTCTAGACTCTGATCTGACTCTGACTCTGACTCTAGACTGACTCTGAGCTCTGACTTGAGACTCTGACTCTGGACTCTGACTCTGACTCTGACGACCTGACTCTGAGACTCTGACTCTGAGACTCTGACTCTGCTGAGACTCTGACTCTGACCTGAGATCTACCTGACTACTCTGGACTCTGAGACTCGAGACTCTGACTCTGACTTGAGACTCTGGACTGACTCTGACTCTGAGACTCTGACTTGACTCTAACTGACTCTGACTCTGACTCTGACTCTGACTCTCTGAGACTCTGACGACTCTGACGACTCTAAAAAAAAAAAAAAAAAAAAAAAAAAAAAAAAAAAAAAAAAAAAAAAAAAATTTTTTTTTTTTTTTTTTTTTTTTTTTTTTTTTTTTTTTTTTTTTTTTTTTTTTTTTTTTTTTTTTTACTCTGAGACTCTGATCTGAACTCTGAGACTCTGACTCTGAGACTTGACTTGAAGCTCTAGACTCTGACTCTGACTCTGAGCTCTGACTCTGACTCTGAGACTCTGACCTCTGCTGAGACTCTGACTCTGACTCTGAGACCTCTGACTCTGACTCGACTCTGAGACTCTGGACTTATCTCTAGACTCTGAGACTACTCTGAGACTCTGAGACTGACTCTGAACTCTGACTCTGAACTCTGAGACTCTGACTCTGACTCTGAGACTCTAGACTCTGACTCTGAGACTCTGACTCTGAGACTCTGACTCTGACTAGACTCTGACTCTGACTCTCTGAGACTCTGAGACTCTGACTCTGAGACTCTGACTCTGAGACTCTGGGCTCTGACTCTGAGACTCGACTCTGACATCTGAACTCTGAGACTCTGACTCTGACTCTGAGACTCTGACTCTGACTGATCGACTCTGAGACCACAACTCTGACTCTGACTCTGACTCTGAGATGATTGACTCTGACTCTGACTCTGACTCTGACTCTGATCTGACCTCTGAACTCTGAATCTGAGATTCTGAGACTCTGACTTGACTCTGAGACTCTACTAGATCACTGAGATCTACTCTGAGACCTGATGGAGATCTGACTCTGATTTGTGAGACTTGACTCTGACTTGCTTGATACTCTGATCTGAGACCGTCTACTCTGAGACTTGACTCTGACTCTGAGATCTGACTCTGAGAACTGACTGGAGATCGACTCTGACTCTGATTGACTACTCTAACTCGATCTACTACTTGACTCTGACTTGAAGACTCTGACTCTAGACTCTGACTCTGACTCTGTACTCTGCTCTGAGACTTGACTCTGATCCTTAGATCGACTCTAGGACTCTGACTCTGACCTGACTCGACTTGACTTGACTCTGACTCTGACTCTGAGACTCTGACTCTGACTACTCTGACTCTGACTCTGACTCCTCTGACTTGACTCTGACTCTGGACTCTGACTCTGACTGGACTCTGACTCTGACCTAGACTTGACTTCTGACGTTGAAGACTCTGAGACTCTGACTCTGACTCTGACTCTGAGACTCACTCTGACTCTGAACTCTGACTCTGATCTGAGACTCTGACTCTGAGACGTCTGACTCTGAGACTCTGAAATCTGACTCTACCTGAGATCTGAACTCTGACTCTGAGACTCTGACTCTGAGACTCTGACTCTGAGTACTGAGACTCTGACTCTGAGACTCGACTCTGACTCTGAGACTCTGACTCTGAGACTCTGACTCTGACTCTGAGATCTGACTCTGAGACTCTGACTCTGACTTGACTCTGACTCTGACTCTGAGACTCTGACTCTGACTCTAGCTCTGACTCTGACTCTGAACTCTGACTCTGAACTCGACTCTTACTCTGACTCTGAGACTCTGACTCTGAGACATGATCTGACTCTGACTCTGAGACTCTGACTCTGACTCTGAGACTCTGTAGACTCTGACTCTGAGACTCTGACTCTGACTTGACTCTGACTCTGAGACTTGACTCTGACTCTGAGACTCTGACTCTGACTTGACTCTGACTCTGACTCTGAGACTCTGACGACTCTGAGACTCTGACTCTCGAGACTCTGACTTCTGAGACGACTCTGACTCTGAGACTCTGACTCTGAGACTCTGGACTCTGAGATCTGACTCTGAGCTCTGACTCTGAGACTTGACTTCTGAGACTCTGACTCTGAGACCTCTGACTCTGAGACATCTGACTCTGACTCTGAGACTCTGAGACTCTGACTCTGAGACTCTGACTCTGACTCTGAGGACTCTGACTCTGACTCTGAGACTCTGACTCAGACTCTGAGTCCGACTCTGCCTGCTCGAGGCGACTCGTGACTCTGAGACTCTGACTCTGAGACTCTGACTCTGCAGAACTCTTGACTCTGAGACTCTGACTCTGAGTCAGACTCTGACTCTCTGAGACTCTGACTCTGAGATCTGACTCTGAGACTCTGGACTCAGACTCTGACTCTGAGTGACTTTGACTCTGAGTACTCTGACTCTGAGACTTGACTCGAGACTCTGACCTCTGAGACTCTGAGTCTGACTCTCGAGACTTTGACTTCGAGGGATCTGACTCTGAGACTCCTGGTACTTATGATGACTCTGACTCTGAGACTTCTGGTCTGACTCTGAGATCTGACTCTCTGAGACTTCGTGACTCTGAGACTTGACTCTGAGTCAGACTCTGAACTCTTTGGGACTCCTGAGACTCTGACTCTGAGACTCTGAGAATCTGACTCTGCTGACCTCTTACTCTCGCAGTCCTCTGACTCTGACGCTCTGAACTCTGTAGGACTCTGCTAACTCTGGACTCTGAGGACTTTGACTCGAGACTGTGCCTGACTCTGAGACTCTGACTATGACGGGACTCTGAGACTCCTGATCTGCTGACTCTGAATCTGAGAACTCTGACTCCTCCCCCCCCCCCCACCCATCCCTCCCCCCCGCCCCGTCTCTTGCCCCCCCCCCCCCCCCACCCCCCACCCCCCCCCCCCCCCCCCCTCCTCACCCCCACCCATTCCCCCCCCTCCCTCCCCCCCCCCTGTAGGCCACTATGCTACTCTGACACACTCTGAGACTCTCGATCACAGACTCTGACTCCTGACTAGAGTACCTCTGACTCTGGTGACTCGCTGACTCTGAGACTCTCCGACTCTGAGGGACTCTGAGTCTGACTCTGAAGATGCTCTGACTCTGAGACTCTGACTCTGAGACCAGACTCTGAGGACTCTGATCTAGTCCGACTACTGACTCTGACCTCTGAGACTCGTTGGACTCTGACTCTGAGACGTCTGACTGTGACGACTCTGATCTCCTGAGTCACGGACTCTGACTCTGCAGACTCTTGACTCTGAGACTCTGTACTTCTGAGACACTTGAACTTGCAGAACTCTGACTTCTGAGACTCTGAGACTCTGACTCTGAAGACTTGAACTCTGAGACCCTCTGACACTGAGGCTATGATCTGAGACTCTGAGACTCTTGCACCGTCAGCAGTTGGACTCAGAGTTCCTCGCAGAGTCTCAGAGTGTCATAGCCTCGCAGAGTCAGAGTCTCAGAGTCAACCGAGTCTCGCAGAGTCAGATTCTCAGAGGCCCTCAGAGTTCAGTTAGTCTCCAGACGTCAGAGTCTGCTCAGAGGTCAGGGAGTCTCAGAGTCAGAAGTTCGTCCAGATGGCAGAGTCTGACTCAGAGTCAGAGGTCTCAGAGTCGAAGAGTCTCAGCGATCTGTGTATGTCTCAGAGTTCTCAAGTCAAGAAGGAGAGTGGGGAGACTCAGAAGTCAGAGTCTCAGAGTCAGCAGTTCGAGTCAGAGTCAATCAGAGGCAGAGTCTCAGAGTCAGAACTCAGAGTCTGCAGACGTCGTAGAGTCTCAGAGATCAGAGTCTCAGCGAGTCAGAGATCATTCAGAGTCAGGTCAGACGGTCGACTCAGTGTCTCAGAGTCTCAGAGTCATGCCTCAGAGTCAAGTGTTCTCAGAGTCATGGAAGTCTCAGATGTCAGAGTCTCTCAGAGGTCTCAGATAGGTCAAGAGTCTCAGAGTCAGAGTTCTCAGAGTCAAAGTCCAGTAGAGCGTCAGAGTACAGAGTCTCAGAGTCAGAGTCTATCAGAGTCAGGTCTCAGAGAGACAGTCGTCTCGAGGTCAGAGTCTCAGGTCTCCGAGTCAGAGTCTAGAGTCAGAGTCAGAGTCTGAATCAGAGTCAGAGTCTCAGAGTCAGAAGTCTCAGAGTCAGAGAGATATCAGAGTCAGAAGGCTCAGAGTCTCCGAGTCAGAGTCTCAGAGTCACGAGTCTCAGAAGTCAGAAGTATCAGAGTGTCAAAGTCTTCAGATGTCGACTCAGAGTCTCAGAGTCAGACAATAGGGTTCAGAGTCAGGAGGTCTCAGAGTCAGATGTCTCAGTTGTCAAGTCTCATGAGTCGAGTCTGACGTCAGAGTCTCAGCAGGATAGAAGGTCTCAGAGTCAGGAGTATGTCAGAGTCACGAGTCTGGACTCAGAGTCAGAGTCTCAGACGTGACAGAGAGAGACTTCAGAGAGTCAGAGTATCAGAGTCAGAGTTCAGACGTCAGAGTTCAGACGTCAGAGTCTGATTAGATGTCAGAGTCAGAGTCTCAGAGTCAGAGTCTTCAGAGTCAGAGTCTCAGAGTCAAAGTCTCAGAGTCAGAGTCTCAGAGTCAGAGTCAAGAGTCTGACTCAGAGTCAGAGAGTTTCTCAGAGTCAGATGTCTCACGAAGTCAGAGTCTCAGAGTCAGAGTCTAAGTCAGAATCTCAGAGTCAGAGTCTCAAGAGTCAGAGTCTGACCTAATCTGAGTTAGAGTAAGTTAGCCTCAGAGTCAGAGTTCAGAGTCAGAGTCTAGAGAGTCAGGTGTTTCAGAGATCAGACTCAGAGTCTCAGAGTCTCAGAGTCAGAGTCCTCAGAGAGACATAGTGAGATCAGAGTCCGCAGAGTCAGGAGTCTCAGAAAGATCAGTCTCCAGAGTGCAGAGTCATTGACTCAGAGTCAGAGTCTCAGAGTCAGCAGTCTCAGAGTCAGAGTCTCAGAGTCAGAGTCATACAGAAGTCAGAGTCTCAAGAGTAAGACGTCAGAAGTCTTGACTCAGAGTCAGTGCAGAGTACTCAGAGTCAGAGTCGTCAGAAGTCCAGAGTCTCAGAGTCAAAAGTACCTCTGAGTCAAGAGTCTCACGAGTTCAGCGTCAGAGTCTGACTCAGAGTCAGGAGTCTCAGAGTCAGAGTGCTCAGAGTCAAGAGTATCAGACGGCCAGAGTCTCAGTCAGAATCTCCAGAGTCAGAGTCTCAGAGCAGAGTCTGTGACTCAGAGTCAGAGTCTCAGTGTCAGAGTCTCAGTGTCAGAATCTCAGATGTCAGAGTCCTCAGACAGTCAGACTCGCAGAGTCTCAGAGTCTCAGAGTCAGAGTCCCTACTAGAAGTCAGAATGTACAGAGTCTCAGAGTCAGCACGTCTCCAGAGTCAGAGTCTCAGAGTCAGGAGTTCAGAGTCTTGACTGCAGAGTCTCAGAGTCAGAGTCTCAGAAGTCAGCGCCCCCCGCGTTCTCAGTGTCAGTAAGAGTGTTGTCTGGGTCAGAGTCCAGAGTCTGACTCAGAGCTCCAAGATGTGTCAGAGTCTACAGGAGTCAGAGTCTCAGAGTCTAGTCTAGAGTCTCCAGGAGTCAGAGTCTCTGAGTCAGAGTCTCAGTGTCAAAGTCTAAGAGTCAGAGGTCAGAGTCTCAGAGAGTCAGAGTCTCATGAGGTTAAGAGTCTCAGAGTCCAGGTCTCAGTAGTCAGAGTCTCAGTAGTTCTCAGAGTGTCAGAGTATCAGGTGTCGAGTCAGAGTTCTGACCCAGAGTCAGAGTCTCAGAGTCAGAGTATTAGAGTCTAGAGTCTCAGAGTCTCAGAAGTACTAGAGACTCAGCACAGTCTCAGAGTCAGAGTCCTCAGAGTCAGAGTCTCAGAGTGCAGAGTCTCAGGTCAAAGTCTCAGAGTCAGAGTCAGAGTCTCAGAGTCAGAAGTCTCAGCAGTTCAAGAGTCTCAGAGTCAGAGCTCTGACTCAGAGTCAGGAGTCTCAGAGTCAGAGTCCTCAGAATTAGAGAGAGTCTCAGAGTCAGTGTCTCGAAGTCAGAGTTCAGAAGATCTGATCAGGGGAGTCAGGAGTCTCAGAGTCAGAAGTCTCAGAGTCAGTTCAGAGTCTCAGAGTCAATGTCTCAGAGTCAGAGTCTACAGAGTCAGAGTCAGAGTCTGATCAGACGGTCCAGAGTCTCAGAGTCAGTAGTCATCAGAGTCAGAGGTCTCAGAGTCAGAGTCTCAGAAGTCTGTGTAGTCTCAGTCTGAGTATCTGAGTCAAGAGTCTCAGAGTCAGTGTGACTCAGAGTCAGAGTCTCAGATAGTCAGCAGTCTCAGATCAACGAGTCCTCAGAGTAGAGGTCTCTATGAGTCAGAAGTCAGAAGAGTTCTCAGAGTCACGCTGTCATCAGAGTCAGAGTCTGACTCAGATTTAGACGTTCAGAGTCGAGTTCTCAGAAAGGTCAGAGTCTCAGAGTTCAGAGTCAGAGTCTGACTTCTGAGTCTCAGAGGTCAGTGTCTCAGGAGTCTGAGTCTCAGAGTCATGAGTACTCAGGGTCAGAGAGAGTCTCAGGGTCAGAGTCAGAGTCTGATCAGATGTCAGAGTCAGTAGATCTCAGAGTCAGAGTTTCGAGTCAGAAGTGTCTCAGAGTCAGAGTCAGTGTCTCAGAGTCAGAGTCTAAGAGTCAGAGTCAGAGTCCTCAGCAACGTCAGTGAGTCTGTCCAGAAGTCAGAGTCTCAGAGTTCAGAGTCTCCTCGAAGTCTGAGTCAGAGTCTCTGAGTCAGAGTCTCAGAGTCAGGGAGTCTCCCAGGAGTCAGAATCTCAGAGTCTCAGAGTCAGAGTCTGACTCTCAGAGAGACAATCTAGAGTTCAGAGTCTCAGAGTCAGAGTATCAGAGTCCAGTCCTCAGTGTCAGAGGTCAGAGTCTGACTCAGCAGTCAGAGTCCTCAGAGTCAGAGTCACAGTGTCTAGTGTTCTGAGTCAGACAGTCTGACTCAGATTTAGGTCACAGAGTCAGAGTCTCAGAGTCAGAGTCTCAGGTCAGAGTCAGAGTCTGATCAGAGTCTCAGAGTCAGAGTCTCAGGAGTCCAGAGTCTCAGAGTCAGACGTCTAAGGGTCAGAAGTCTCAGGGTCAGAGTCACGAGTCTGACTCAGAGGTCAAGAAAGTCAGAGTCTCAGTGCTCAGAGTAACAGAGTAAGAGCTCTCAGAGTCAGAGTCAGAGTCTCAGAGTGTCAGAGTCTCTGAAGTCAGAAGTCAGAGTCTCAGAGTCAGTGAGTCTCAGAGTCAGAGGTCTCAGAGTTAGAGTCAGAGTCTCAGATTCAGAGTCTCAGAGTCAGAGTCTCAGAGTCAAGACTCTCCAGGTCTAGAGTCAGA